>JARQOD010000005.1:279371049-279442137 GCA_033576555.1 Oophaga sylvatica
AATCAGATGCGGATCAGCAGCGAAATCCGCCGCGGATCAGCAGCGAAATCCGCTGCGGATACGCAGCGAAATCCTCTGCGGATCCGCAGCGAAATCCGCAACATGTGGACAGGGCCTAAAAGGAAAAAAAAAAAAT
This sequence comes from Oophaga sylvatica, assembly GCA_033576555.1. NCBI lineage: Eukaryota > Metazoa > Chordata > Amphibia > Anura > Dendrobatidae > Oophaga > Oophaga sylvatica. The sequence goes on from JARQOD010000005.1 coordinate 279,371,186, forward strand.
TCTTTATTTTATTTTTTGTCCCTACATATGACAGGGGGGGGTTAATTTACTTTTATTTTGATCACTGTGAGAGTTTATCACAGTGATCAAAATAAATTGTAATTTGGAAGGCGCACTGCGCATGCGCCGGCCGGCGGGCGCACTGCGCATGCGCCCGCCATTTTCCAAGATGGCGGCGCCCATGAAGAGTCCCGGGCGGCCGCTGGGACGGATCAAGAGGCCGCAGAAGACCGGAGGAGGTGAGTATATTGGCGGGGGGGTGATCGGAGGGCGGGGGGGAGCAGAGCACACCGGAGGGGACAGGATCGGAGCGGCCAGCAGATGATAGTAACCGCGGTGACCGTTCGCCGCCATGAATCGGCGGCGGCGGCCTATCACCACCGTTACTCGGTGTGGGGAGGGTGGGAACACAGTGTCCAGCCATGGCCGATGCTATTGCTGCATCGGCCATGAATGGATTGTAATATTTCACCACTTTTCAGTGGTGAAATATTACTAATCGCTCTGATTGGCTGTTTCACTTTTAACAGCCAATCAGAGCGATCGTAACCACGTGGGGGTTAAGCCACCCCCACTGTGGTGATGCGCAAGGGGTCCTGTGCCTGCGGGTCGGATGACCTTTCAGTGATTTCGGTCCCCCGACCCGCAAGAACATGATTTATAGCATGACGCCTACGTTGGCGTCATGGGTCGGGATGGCACAGGTTTTCATGACGCCAACGTAGGCGTCATGGGTCGGGAAGGGGTTAAAGTCAATAGTGCATAGTCACAATAGCTAAATATATACCTGCAAGTTTTGCTGAAACAACGACAACTGATAGAAAAGGTGAATGATATCTAGTTATCAGACTGAATAGCGACACCTGTACAATGTCGATATAATACTGTACATTAACAAAAAGGCTGTTTGCAACCAATGTATTATATACGGATGGAAGCGCATCACACTAATTGATTTGAGTTATTTGAAATAGAATGGAGCAGCACCAATTAGAGAAAAATGTCAAGGATGAGGCAGTGAGACACGCTCAGCAGAGTACAAGCAGCAGTGGTTGAAGAACTAACTGGAGCGGGATCTGCACTCCAAAAATGAAAACCTCTGACTACAGTAAACACTGCACACAACTGTTCAGTAGCTGTGAAAGGCCCGTTTGTGTACTTCTATATTGTTTGCAACCAATGTATTGGATACGGATGGAAGCACGTCACAGTAATAGATTTGAATTATTTGAAATAGAATGTAGCAGCAACAATTAGAGAAAAATGTCAAGGATGAGGCAGTGAGACACGCTCAGCAGAGTACAAGCAGCAGTGGTTGAAGAACTAACTGGAGCGGGATCTGCACTCCAAAAATGAAAACCTCTGACTACAGTAAACACTGCACACAACTGTTCATTAGCTGTGAAAGGCCCGTTTGTGTACTCCTATATTGTTTGCAACCAATGTATTTGATACGGATGGAAGCACGTCACACTAATAGATTTGATTTTTTTTTAAATAGAATGTAGCAGCACCAATTAGAGAAAAATGTCAAGGATGAGGCAGTGAGACACGCTCAGCAGAGTACAAGCAGCAGTGGTTGAAGAACTAACTGGAGCGGGATCTGCACTCCAAAAATGAAAACCTCTGACTACAGTAAACACTGCACACAACTGTTCAGTAGCTGTGAAAGGCCCGTTTGTGTACTTCTATATTGTTTGCAACCAATGTATTGGATACGGATGGAAGCACGTCACAGTAATAGATTTGAATTATTTGAAATAGAATGTAGCAGCAACAATTAGAGAAAAATGTCAAGGATGAGGCAGTGAGACACGCTCAGCAGAGTACAAGCAGCAGTGGTTGAAGAACTAACTGGAGCGGGATCTGCACTCCAAAAATGAAAACCTCTGACTACAGTAAACACTGCACACAACTGTTCAGTAGCTGTGAAAGGCCCGTTTGTGTACTTCCATATTGTTTGCAACCAATGTATTGGATACGGATGGAAGCACGTCACACTATAGTTTTGAATTATTTGAAATAGAATGTAGCAGCAACAATTAGAGAAAAAGGTCAAGGATGAGGCAGTGAGACAACGCTCAGCAGAGTACAAGCAGCAGTGGTTGAAGAACTAACTGGAGCGGGATCTGCACTCCAAAAATGAAAACCTCTGACTACAGTAAACACTGCACACAACTGTTCAGTAGCTGTGAAAGGCCCGTTTGTGTACTTCTATATTGTTTGCAACCAATGTATTTGATACGGATGGAAGCACGTCACACTAATAGATTTGATTTTTTTTTAATAGAATGGAGCAGCAACAATTAGAGAAAAATGTCAAGGATGAGGCAGTGAGACACGCTCAGCAGAGTACAAGCAGCAGTGGTTCAAGAACTAACTGGAGCGTGATCTTCACTCAAAAAAAAAAAAAACCTCACAGACTAGAGTGAACACTGCACACAACTGTTCACTATCTCTGAAAGGCTCCTTTGTGTACTTCTATATTGTTTGCAACCAATGTATTTGATATGGATGGAAGCACGTCACACTAATAGATTTGAATTATTTGAAATAGAATGTAGCAGCAACAATTAGAGAAAAAGGTCAAGGATGAGGCAGTGAGACACGCTCAGCAGAGTACAAGCAGCAGTGGTTGAAGAACTAACTGGAGCGGGATCTGCACTCCAAAAATGAAAACCTCTGACTACAGTAAACACTGCACACAACTGTTCAGTAGCTGTGAAAGGCCCGTTTGTGTACTTCTATATTGTTTGCAACCAATGTATTGGATACGGATGGAAGCACGTCACACTAATAGATTTAATTTTTTTTAAATAGAATGTAGCAGCAACAATTAGAGAAAAAGGTCAAGGATGAGGCAGTGAGACACGCTCAGCAGAGTACAAGCAGCAGTGGTTGAAGAACTAACTGGAGCGGGATCTGCACTCCAAAAATGAAAACCTCTGACTACAGTAAACACTGCACACAACTGTTCAGTAGCTGTGAAAGGCCCGTTTGTGTACTTCTATATTGTTTGCAACCAATGTATTTGATACGGATGGAAGCACGTCACACTAATAGATTTGATATTATTTTAAATAGAATGGAGCAGCAACAATTAGAGAAAAATGTCAAGGATGAGGCAGTGAGACACGCTCAGCAGAGTACAAGCAGCAGTGGTTCAAGAACTAACTGGAGCGGATCTCACTCCAAAAAATAAAAACCTCTAGACTAAGTAAACACTGCACACAACTGTTCACTATCACTGAAAGGCCCTTTGTGTACTTCTATATTGTTTGCAACCAATGTATTTGATATGGATGGAAGCACGTCACACTAATAGATTTGAATTTTTTTGAAATAGAATGAGCAGCAACAATTAGAGAAAAAGTCAAGGATGAGGCAGTGAGACACGCTCAGCAGAGTACAAGCAGCAGTGGTTGAAGAACTAACTGGAGCGTGATCTGCACTCCAAAAAATGAAAACCTCTAAACTAAGTAAACACTGCACACAACTGTTCATAGCTTGAAAGGCCCGTTTGTGTACTTCTATATTGTTTGCAACCAATGTATTGGATACGGATGGAAGCACGTCACACTAATAGATTTAATTTATTTAAATAGAATGAGCAGCAACAATTATAGAAAAATGTCAAGGATGAGGCAGTGAGACACGCTCAGCAGAGTACAAGCAGCAGTGGTTGAAGAACTAACTGGAGCGGGATCTGCACTCCAAAAATGAAAACCTCTGACTACAGTAAACACTGCACACAACTGTTCAGTAGCTGTGAAAGGCCAGTTTGTGTACTTCTATATTGTTTGCAACCAATGTATTGGATACGGATGGAAGCACGTCACACTAATAGATTTGAATTATTTTGAAATAGAATGTAGCAGCAACAATATGAGAAAAATGTCAAGGATGAGCAGTGAGACACGCTCAGCAGAGTACAAGCAGCAGTGGTTGAAGAACTAACTGGAGCGGGATCTTCACTCCAAAAAAAAACCTCACGACTAAGTAAACACTGCACACAACTGTTCAGCTATCTCTGAAAGGCCTTTGTGTACTTCTATATTGTTTGCAACCAATGTATTGGATACGGATGGAAGCACGTCACACTAATAGATTTGAATTATTTGAAATAGAATGTAGCAGCAACAATTAGAGAAAAAGGTCAAGGATGAGCAGTGAGACACGCTCAGCAGAGTACAAGCAGCAGTGGTTGAAGAACTAACTGGAGCGGGATCTTCACTCAAAAAGAAAACCTCGACTACAGTAACACTGCACACAACTGTTCATACTGTGAAAGGCCCTTTGTGTACTTCTATATTGTTTGCAACCAATGTATTTGGATACGGATGGAAGCACGTCACACTAATAGATTTGATATTTTTTTAATAGAATGGAGCAGCAACAATTAGAGAAAAATGTCAAGGATGAGGCAGTGAGACACGCTCAGCAGAGCACAAGCAGCAGTGGTTGAAGAACTAACTGGAGCGGGATCTGCACTCCAAAAATGAAAACCTCTGACTACAGTAAACACTGCACACAACTGTTCAGTAGCTGTGAAAGGCCAGTTTGTGTACTTCTACATTGTTTGCAACCAATGTATTGGATACGGATGGAAGCACGTCACACTAATAGATTTGAATTATTTGAAATAGAATGTAGCAGCAACAATTAGAGAAAAATGTCAAGGATGAGGCAGTGAGACACGCTCAGCAGAGTACAAGCAGCAGTGGTTGAAGAACTAACTGGAGCGGGATCTGCACTCCAAAAATGAAAACCTCTGACTACAGTAAACACTGCACACAACTGTTCAGTAGCTGTGAAAGGGCCCGTTTGTGTACTTCTATATTGTTTGCAACCAATGTATTGGATACGGATGGAAGCACGTCACACTAATAGTTTTGAATTATTTGAAATAGAATGTAGCAGCAACAATTAGAGAAAAAGGGTCAAGGATGAGGCAGTGAGACACGCTCAGCAGAGTACAAGCAGCAGTGGTTGAAGAACTAACTGGAGCGGGATCTGCACTCCAAAAATGAAAACCTCTGACTACAGTAAACACTGCACACAACTGTTCAGTAGCTGTGAAATGCCCGTTTGTGTACTTCTATATTGTTTGCAACCAATGTATTTGATACGGATGGAAGCACGTCACACTAATAGTTTTGATTTTTTTAAATAGAATGGAGCAGCACCAATTAGAGAAAAATGTCAAGGAATGAGGCACTGAGACACGCTCAGCAGAGTACAAGCAGCAGTGGTTCAAGAACTAACTGGAGCGGATCTTCACTCCAAAAAAAAAACCTCACATACAGATGAAACACTGCACACAACTGTTCACTATCTCTGAAAGGCTCCTTTGTGTACTTCTATATTGTTTGCAACCAATGTATTGGATACGGATGGAAGCACGTCACACTAACAGATTTGATTTTATTTGAAATAGAATGTAGCAGCAACAATTAGAGAAAAAGGTCAAGGATGAGGCAGTGAGACAGCTCAGCAGAGTACAAGCAGCAGTGGTTAAGAACTAACTGGAGCGGGATCTCACTCCAAAAAATGAAAAACCTCTGACTACAGTAAAACACTGCACACAACTGTTCACGTATCTCTGAAAGGCCGCTTGTGTACTTCTATATTGTTTGCAACCAATGTATTATATACGGATGGAAGCACGTCACAGTATAAGATTTGAATTGTTTGAAATAGAATGTAGCAGCAACAATTAGAGAAAAATGTCAAGGATGAGGCAGTGAGACAGCTCAGCAGAGTACAAGCAGCAGTGGTTGAAGAACTAACTGGAGCGGGATCTGCACTCCAAAAATGAAAACCTCTGACTACAGTAAACACTGCACACAACTGTTCAGTAGCTGTGAAAGGCCCTTTGTGTACTTCTATATTGTTTGCAACCAATGTATTGGATACGGATGGAAGCACGTCACACTAATAGATTTAATTTTTTAAAATAGATTGGAGCAGCAACAATTAGAGAAAAAGGTCAAGGATGAGGCAGTGAGACATGCTCAGCAGAGTACAAGCAGCAGTGGTTGAAGAACTAACTGGAGCGGGATCTGCACTCCAAAAATGAAAACCTCTGACTACAGTAAACACTGCACACAACTGTTCAGTAGCTGTGAAAGGCCGCATTGTGTACTTCTATATTGTTTGCAACCAATGTATTATATACGGATGGAAGCACGTCACACTAATAGATTTGAATTATTTGTAAATAAAATGTAGCAGCAACAATTAGAGAAAAATGTCAAGGATGAGGCAGTGAGACAGCTCAGCAGAGTACAAGCAGCAGTGGTTGAAGAACTAACTGGAGCGGGATCTGCACTCCAAAAATGAAAACCTCTGACTACAGTAAACACTGCACACAACTGTTCAGTAGCTGTGAAAGGCCCGTTTGTGTACTTCTATATTGTTTGCAACCAATGTATTGATACGGATGGAAGCACGTCACATAAGGTTGAGCGATACTTCGATAATCTAAAGTATGGGGGAAATCGGATGTATCAGCACGATATCACTAAAATACGGCGATTCACTCAAATGATAACCATCCTGTAAGTTAGAATCAAAATATTCGACTTAAAGAACCCTATTCTTTCTTGTTAAACACAATATACACATAGAATACATAACTATATATACATTCATTGTGAATATTATATAATATGTATGTTTAAAATACCTACCGATCGATACAATATGTAATCTATCCTAAAATTGCCTAAAAAAACCCTCTTCATTTGAAACGACAAATACACACACATAAATACATTTGTAATAGTTAACATGTCTTTACATTTATTACTATATGTATTTACACAATTAAAATAGTCTAATATCTCTAAAATTCACACCTGTAAGCGGTTCAGTGAAAAGACAGAAGCTAAATGAAATGACACTTTGTACATAGTTAAACAGTCTTTTCATTGTTTGCTACGATTGCACAAACACATTAAATCAGTCTAAGTGTGTGCAAATTTTCACACCTGTAGGGGTTAATTAAAGGTGTAAATTCTTTGTAAAAAAAACGGACTTTTTTGCTACGAATTACACCTTTAATTAACCCTACAGGTGTGAAATTTTGCACACATAGTCTGATTTAATTGTTTGTGCAAATTAGATAGCAAACGACATGAAAAGACATGGTTAACCCTATGTACACCAAGTGTCATTTCATGTCGGGTTCTGCATTTTCACAAAAGCCAGCAATTGAATTAGCGGCTATTATACTATGTAGAAGTGTATGAACTACAAATATAAATATATATATATATGTGTCACAAATTCAATGACATGTATATATATATATGAGGTGTAAAATTGCTGAAAAAAAATGCGTGGGCTCCCGCCCTATTTTCGCAACCAGACAGACAAAGCCAGTGAGTGGGGGCAGATAATAATAGCCCAGAGAGGGACCATTATTTTTGCCCCCCCCCGGCTACTAACATCTGCCCCCAGACACCCCAGGAAAGACAAATCTATAATTAGATTCGCCCTTTCTGGCACTTTGCCCGTCTATTCCCATTGCCCTGTAGAGGTGGCGAATGGGTTAATATGGGGTTAAAGCCACCTTGCTATTGAAAGGTGACCTTAAGCCAGGTTAATAATTGAGAGCTGTCAATTAGACAACTATCAATTATTAATCCTATTGCATGAAATAAAAATAAAACACACACACACACTTTAATTAAAAATCATTTTAATGAAATAAAGACACATGTTTTTGACCATATTTTATTTTACTGCAAAAACCATTTCCTGTAATAAAAATAAAATAAAAAAGCAAAATTATTCTTACCTATCCCATGCACAGTCAGGTCCCACGGTGTAATCCTTCAGAAAGGGTTAATGTTTACTGCAGGGACCGCAGCTAATGCTGCAGCCTCACAGTAAACCCCAAATGAATGAGTTCCTCTCCTGCCTGACAGGAGAGTAAAGGCTGGGTGTCACATAACGATACACCAGCGATCCCGACAACGATATGCACTTGTCAGGATCGCTGGTGTATCGCTACATGATCGCTGCTGAGCTGCCAAACAGGCAGCTCAGGCAGCGATCTGGGACAGCGACACTGCGGGTAACATCGCTTAAGGGCCCGTCTCACATAGCGATATCGCTACCGAGATCGCTGCTGAGTCACAAGTTTTGTGACGCAGCAGCGAGCTCACCAGCGATATCGCTGTGTGTGACATTCAGCGACGATCAGCCCCCCTGCCGGGTATCGCTGATCGTCGCAGAAATGTCAGGACCTTTTTTTGATCGCTCGTTTCCCTCTGACAGGCACGCATCGCTGCGTGTGACAGGCGGGAGACCAGCGATCCGCTGGTAACCAAGGTACACAGCGGGTTTCCAGGCACCGCGCAGCGCTTGGAAACCCGCTGTGTACCTTGGATACCAGCTCCCTGCATCAGGGCGCTGGTATCCAAGGTACACAGCGGGTTTCTAGGCACAGCCCCGCGCCTGGAAACCCGCTGTGTACCTTGGTTACCAGCGGATCGCTGGTCTCCCGCCTGTCACACGCAGCGATGCGTGCCTGTCAGCGGGAAACCAGCGATCAAAAAAAGGTCCTGACATTTCAGCGACGATCAGCGATACCCGGCAGGGGGGCTGATCGTCGCTGAATGTCACACACAGCGATATCGCTGGTGAGCTCGCTGCTGCATCACAAAACTAGTGACTCAGCAGCGATCTCGGTAGCGATATCGCTATGTGAGACGGGCCCTTAAGTGGAAAGCTTAATTGATTGCTTTCCACTTTCACTTCAGGTCAGCCAGGGACACAATCAGTGACGTCAGAGGGAACTGATTAACAAAAATAGGGGTTCCCTTCGAAAAAAAAATGGCGTGGGGTCCCCCCTATTTTTGTTAACCAGCCAGATGAAGTAGACCGCTGAGGCCTGGATTTTCAGGCTGTTAAGGAGCCAAGATCCATGGACCTTGCCAGCCTGATAATACTAGGCCACAGCAGTCTGCATATCTTGGCTGATTAACAAAAATAGGGGATCCCCTCGAAAAAAATTGGCGTGGGGTCCCCCCTATTTTTGTTAACCAGCCAGATGAAGCAGACCGCTGAGGCCTGGATTTTCAGGCTGTTAAGGAGCCAAGATCCATGGACCTTGCCAGCCTGATAATACCAGGCCACAGCAGTCTGCTTAGCTTGGCTGGTTAACAAAAATAGGGGATCCCCTCGAAAAAAAAACGGCGTGGGGATCCCCCTATTTTTGTTAACCAGCCAAGTAAAATGCAGACTGCTGCGGCCTGGTATTAAAAGACTGTCAAGGCCCATGGATTTTGGCCCTCAACAGCCTGATAATACCAGGCTACAGCAGCCCCACATTTGGCGCATCAAAAGATGTGCCAATTGTGGCACTTTACCCGGCTCTTCCCACTTGCCCTGTAGCGGTGGCAAGCGGGGTAATAAGGGGTTAATGTCACCGTTGATTGCACGGTGACAATAAGCCCGGTTAATAATGGAGAGGTGTCAATAAGACACCGATCCATTATTAATCCCAAAGTTATTAAATGCATAAAAAAAAGACAAAGCAAGAAAAAAGTATTTTAATGAAATAAAAGAGACAACACAGTTTTCATTAATTTTATTGTACTCTCATTCCTGCGACGCCATCGATCTCCTGTAAAAAAAGAAAAAAAAACAAACCAACAGTATACCACCTGTCCGACGCAGTCCATAACGACAGTCCCACGACGATCCAACTCTGCTACATCGCAATGACAGGCAGAGCCTGTCATCGCGACGCTGCACAGCTGATTACCTGCTTCCCCAGCGGTGACGTCATCGAACTGACTGCTTTACGGCCGGGATTACCCAGCAATCACTGCAGTTATCGCGAGAAACTGCATGTGACCGCCGGGGAAAGAAGATTGCGGCCATGAAGCAGTCCAGGACGTGACCGCCGGAGATCTTCTGCCAGGTAAGTGCCGCTGACTCCTGACAGACCCGACCGACGGACACTGACAGTGACAGTGACAATCCCGATTCCGGTATCCGATAAGACGAAAATATCGGAACTCGGAATCGGAATTCCGATACAGCCAATATCGGCCGATACCCGATATTTGCAGTATCGGAATGCTCAACCCTACGTCACACTAATAGATTTAATTTTTTTTAAATAGAATGGAGCAGCAACAATTAGAGAAAAATGTCAAGGATGAGGCAGTGAGACACGCTCAGCAGAGTACAAGCAGCAGTGGTTGAAGAACTAACTGGAGCGGGATCTGCACTCCAAAAATGAAAACCTCTGACTACAGTAAACACTGCACACAACTGTTCAGTAGCTGTGAAAGGCCAGTTTGTGTACTTCTATATTGTTTGCAACCAATGTATTGGATACGGATGGAAGCACGTCACACTAATAGTTTTGAATTATTTGAAATAGAATGTAGCAGCAACAATTAGAGAAAAAGGTCAAGGATGAGGCAGTCAGACACGCTCAGCAGAGTACAAGCAGCAGTGGTTGAAGAACTAACTGGAGCGGGATCTGCACTCCAAAAATGAAAACCTCTGACTACAGTAAACACTGCACACAACTGTTCAGTAGCTGTGAAAGGCCCGTTTGTGTACTTCTATATTGTTTGCAACCAATGTATTTGATACGGATGGAAGCACGTCACACTAATAGATTTGATTTTTTTTAATAGAATGGAGCAGCACCAATTAGAGAAAAATGTCAAGAATGAGGCAGTGAGACACGCTCAGCAGAGTACAAGCAGCAGTGGTTCAAGAACTAACTGGAGCGTGATCTTCACTCAAAAAAAAAAAACCTCACAGACTAGAGTGAACACTGCACACAACTGTTCACTATCTCTGAAAGGCTCCTTTGTGTACTTCTATATTTTTTGCAACCAATGTATTGGATACGGATGGAAGCACGTCAAACTAACAGATTTGAATTATTTGAAATAGAATGTAGCAGCAACAATTAGAGAAAAAGGTCAAGGATGAGGCAGTGAGACATGCTCAGCAGAGTACAAGCAGCAGTGGTTGAAGAACTAACTGGAGCGGGATCTGCACTCCAAAAATGAAAACCTCTGACTACAGTAAACACTGCACACAACTGTTCAGTAGCTGTGAAAGGCCCGCTTGTGTACTTCTATATTGTTTGCAGCCAATGTATTATATACGGATGGAAGCACGTCACAGTAATAGATTTGAATTATTTGAAATAGAATGTAGCAGCAACAATTAGAGAAAAATGTCAAGGATGAGGCAGTGAGACACGCTCAGCAGAGTACAAGCAGCAGTGGTTCAAGAACTAACTGGAGCGGGATCTGCACTCCAAAAATGAAAACCTCTGAATACAGTAAACACTGCACACAACTGTTCAGTAGCTGTGAAAGGCCCGTTTGTGTACTTCTATATTGTTTGCAACCAATGTATTGGATACGGATGGAAGCACGTCACACTAATAGATTTAATTTTTTTTAAATAGATTGGAGCAGCAACAATTAGAGAAAAATCATATATAACCCAATTGGTGCCAATTTTAGTATAATGCTTGTATAATCATGAAACAACCAAATCCTCATGTAATAACACTGGGATTACTAAAGCACAAACTTTGTCCTCATAACGTTTCTTTGAAAAAATATTCAACTTTATTCACATATAAAATATTTATATTTTAACACATAGAAAAAGATGCAAGACTGAGAAAAGAGGGACAAACGACTATCCTTAAATAAAAACAAGCTGCATGGCATAACGTGAAATGCTCCAATATACCTGTGTTTGTACAGTAACATAGAGTGCTACTAACAATATGCGATCACTACTACACTAGCCAAAATAACAATATGTGTAGCTACTCAATTCTCCACATTTGTACCATTCGCAGATAGGAATCTATAATCCCATAAATGGGAATGAACAATATACTAACCCTGAATAGCACATGCCGTGGACTTGAATACAATGGAAAATAGGAGTGCAGCGCTATACTAATGCTATCACCTGGCTCTGCATTCGGACGCATATGATTCAATACAGCAGAAACCAATGCTGTGGTAATTGCATGTTAACAGTAAACATGGTGTAAAGAGTCACCAGATGCAGCCAAAGCCAGTATTAAAGTCATTTGCACATTGAACAATAAACACGCTATTGACAGTTAGTCCGAGCATACACAGTTTACCTGAATGTTAGCAGCAATGAATGAGTGTGTCGGAGTCCTGTCCCTCTTTTCTCAGTCTTGCATCTTTTCTATGTGTTAAAATCTAAATATTTTATATGTGAATAAAGTTGAATATTTTTTCAAAGAAACGTTATGAGGACAATTAGAGAAAAATGTCAAGGATGAGGCAGGGAGACACGCTCAGCAGAGTACAAGCAGCAGTGGTTGAAGAACTAACTGGAGCGGGATCTGCACTCCAAAAATGAAAACCTCTGACTACAGTAAACACTGCACACAACTGTTCAGTAGCTGTGAAAGGCCAGTTTGTGTACTTCTATATTGTTTGCAACCAATGTATTGGATACGGATGGAAGCACGTCACAGTAATAGATTTGATTTTTTTTAAATAGAATAGAGCAGCACCAATTAGAGAAAAATGTCAAGGATGAGGCAGTGAGACACGCTCAGCAGAGTACAAGCAGCAGTGGTTCAAGAACTAACTGGAGCGTGATCTGCACTCCAAAAAAAAAAACCTCACAGACTAGAGTGAACACTGCACACAACTGTTCACTATCTCTGAAAGGCTCCTTTGTGTACTTCTATAGTGTTTGCAACTAATGTATTGGATACGGATGGAAGCACGTCACACTAATAGATTTAATTTTTTTTAAATAGAATGGAGCAGCAACAATTAGAGAAAAATGTCAAGGATGAGGCAGTGAGACACGCTCAGCAGAGTACAAGCAGCAGTAGTTGAAGAACTAACTGGAGCGGGATCTGCACTCCAAAAATGAAAACCTCTGACTACAGTAAACACTGCACACAACTGTTCAGTAGCTGTGAAAGGCCCGTTTGTGTACTTCTATATTGTTTGCAACCAATGTATTGGATACGGATGGAAGCACGTCACAGTAATAGATTTGAATTATTTGAAATAGAATGTAGCAGCAACAATTAGAGAAAAATGTCAAGGATGAGGCAGTGAGACACGCTCAGCAGAGTACAAGCAGCAGTGGTTGAAGAACTAACTGGAGCGGGATCTGCACTCCAAAAATGAAAGCCTCTGACTACAGTAAACACTGCACACAACTGTTCAGTAGCTGTGAAAGGCCCGTTTGTATACTTCTATATTGTTTGCAACCAATGTATTGGATACGGATGGAAGCACGTCACACTAATAGATTTGAATTATTTGAAATAGAATGTAGCAGCAACAATTAGAGAAAAATGTCAAGGATGAGGCAGTGAGACACGCTCAGCAGGGTACAAGCAGCAGTGGTTGAAGAACTAACTGGAGCGGGATCTGCACTCCAAAAATGAAAACCTCTGACTACAGTAAACACTGCACACAACTGTTCTTTAGCTGTGAAAGGCCCGTTTGTGTACTTCTATATTGTTTGCAACCAATGTATTCGATACGGATGGAAGCAGGTCACACTAATAGATTTGATTTTTTTTAAATAGAATGGAGCAGCACCAATTAGAGAAAAATGTCAAGGATGAGGCAGTGAGACACGCTCAGCAGAGTACAAGCAGCAGTGGTTGAAGAACTAACTGGAGCGTGATCTGCACTCCAAAAAAAAAACCTCACAGACTAGAGTGAACACTGCACACAACTGTTCACTATCTCTGAAAGGCTCCTTTGTGTACTTCTATAGTGTTTGCAACCAATGTATTGGATACGGATGGAAGCACGCACACTAATAGATTTGATTTTTTTTAAATAGAATGGAGCAGCACCAATTAGAGAAAAATGTCAAGGATGAGGCAGTGAGACACGCTCAGCAGAGTACAAGCAGCAGTGGTTGAAAAACTAACTGGAGCGTGATCTGCACTCAAAAAAAAAAAAACCTCACAGACTAGAATGAACACTGCACACAACTGTTCACTATCTCTGAAAGGCTCCTTTGTGTACTTCTATAGTGTTTGCAACCAATGTATTGGATACGGATGGAAGCACGTCACACTAATAGATTTGATTTTTTTTAAATAGAATGGAGCAGCACCAATTAGAGAAAAATGTCAAGGATGAGGCAGTGAGACACGCTCAGCAGAGTACAAGCAGCAGTGGTTGAAGAACTAACTGGAGCGTGATCTGCACTCAAAAAAAAAAAACCTCACAGACTAGAGTGAACACTGCACACAACTGTTCACTATCTCTGAAAGGCTCCTTTCTGTACTTCTATAGTGTTTGCAACCAATGTATTGTATACGGATGGAAGCGCGTCACACTATAATTTCAATTGAATGGAGCAGCAAGAATTACACTAAAGAAAAAAAAAAAGAGTCTGTGAGTGACACGTGCAGATGCCTACAAACAGCGTTGGATGCAGAGCAAACTGCAGCGTCACCTGCACTCTCACACACCCACCTTGCACAGAGCTGTTAAAACAACACTGCAAGGCAAAAGGAAGCTTTACACAGCAGTTGGTAAACTAGCTTGCCTAAAGCACAGTACACAAAATCGCAATCTCTAACTGTCCCTCAGAGTCAGCAGAGCAGCGTTCTGTCCCTAACTGAATTCACAGCACAGTGACGCTAAAATGGCGGCGGCGCCTTGTATAGTGCATTCTGAAATCATTTCAGCATCCAATCACAGCCATGCCATTAGTTAACATGACCGCAGCATTACAGGATGTGCCCACACTTCTTAGGATTCCTCATTGGCTGACTAAAATCACATTGCCTCTCAAAGAATTATGGGAACTTCCGATTCCGGTATACGATATATGGAAAATATCGGAACTAAGTATCGGAATTCCGATACAGCGAATATCAGCCGATACCCGATACTTGCGGTATCGGAATGCTCAACTCTATTAACAAGCAATTAGATAAAAAGGGGTTCTGGATTGATTTTGAAAAAAATAATCAGGATAAAGGTGCCAAAAAAATTTGCTGCCCACTGAGACCTAGGGCTGTGTAGGTACGTTCAATATAGCTTATAGGCAGCAGCAGCAGAAGACAGCAATGGAATGGACTCTCTTGATGTATGCCACATTAAATGCCTGTCTGCTACTGAAAAATATTTAGAGTTGAGAGTCCTCAGTGGTTGATACCTTTTAATGGCTAACTGAAAAGATGGTAACAAATTGCAAGCTTTCGAGACTACTCAGGTCTCTTCATCAGGCTAGACTAATACAAAATCTGAAGAATCACATATTTATACACAACACAGCACAGAAAAAATGCAATAGGTAAGACAAGTGACGTGAAGCAGAATAGTCATTATGGCAGAGGGATGAGCATAAATATTGGAACAGTTCATAGATAAGGAGTGTGAAAGTTTTATTGCCCTCTGATTGGGGACTGGTAATGTTTTGTGATGTTCTCACAGGGTCTTTAGAGTAAATTCCTTAATTGATGTAAAACGTCATAAATCCGTGTGACAGGTTCATTCCAGCATTAAGAGTGTCAAAGGTCACCATCAATTTGTATTCGCAAACTCTTCTGTGTCTCTGAGATGTGAAACTACCTTTCAGTACAAGTAATTTCATATCCAACATGCTAGAGGGCATTCTTAAACCCCTGGTAAAGGATACACCCAGCTACATTCAGGACACAACTGACCTACTGAATAAACTAGCGGCAATAGGTCCCCTATCAGAAGGAACCATCCTGGCCACCATGGATGTGGAATCTTTGTACTCTAATATCCAACACCAGGATGGATTAAATGCCTGCAAAGACTTCATGGAAAACACCGAGAATGATGCTGATTCTGTGGTGAAACTCACAAAATTCATTCTCACCCACAATTACTTTGAATTTGACAACAAGATCTATTTACAGGAGACTGGCACAGCTATGGGAAGTAAAATGGCTCCACAGTATGCAAATCTTTTCATGGCCAAGCTTGAAAGCGACTTTCTGTCCTCATGTCCCATCAGGCCTCTGGCCTACTACCGCTACATTAATGTCATTTTAATCATCTGGACGGAGTCTGAGCAACAGCTAAAGACGTTCCATGAACAGTTCAATCAATTTCATCCCACCATCAATTTAACACTCAACTACTCCAGCACTGAAATTAACTTTTTGGACACGATCATTAAGCTAAAGGACAATGAAATAGAGACATCACTGTTTCAGAAGCCAATCGACGGTCCAACATACCTTAAATGGGACAGTTTCCATCCAAAACACATAAAAAACTCTATTGTCTACAGCCAAGCCATCAGATACAACCATATACAGTTAGGTCCATAAATATTTGGACAGAGACAACATTTATCTAATTTTGGTTCTAGACATTACCACAATGAATTTGAAACAAAACAAATAAGATGCAGTTGAAGTTCAGACTTTCAGCTTTCATTTGAGGGTATCCACATTAAAATTGGATGAAGGGTTTAGGAGTTTCAGCTCCTTAACATGTGCCACCCTGTTTTTAAAGGGACCAAAAGTAATTGGACAGATTAAATAATTGTAAATAAAATGTTCATTTCTAGTACTTGCTTGAAAACCCTTTGTTAGCAATGATTGCCGGAAGTCTTGAACTCATGGACATCACCAGACACTGTGTTTCCTTCTTTTTGATGCTCTGCCAGGCCTTCACCGCGGTGGTTTTCAGTTGTTGTTTGTTTGTGGGCCTTTCTGTCTGAAGTTTAGTCTTTAACAAGTGAAATGCATGCTCAATTGGGTTGAGATCAGGTGACTGACTTGGCCATTCAAGAATATTCCACTTCTTTGCTTTAATAAACTCCTGGGTTGCTTTGGCTTTATGTTTTGGGTCATTGTCCATCTGTAGTATGAAACGACGACCAATCAGTTTGGCTGCATTTGGCTGGATCTGAGCACACAGTATGGCTCTGAAGACCTCAGAATTCATTCGGCTGTTTCTGTCCTGTGTCACATCATCAATAAACACTAGTGACCCAGTGCCACTGGCAGCCATGCATGCCCAAGCCATCACACTGCTTCCGCCATGTTTTACAGATGATGTGGTATGCTTTGGATCATGAGCTGTACCACGCCTTCGCCATACTTTTCTATTTCCATCATTCTAGTAGAGGTTGATCTTGGTTTCATCTGTCCAAAGAATGTTCTTCCAGAACTGAGCTGGCTTTTTTAGATGTTTTTTAGCAAAGTCCAGCCTAGCCTTTTTATTCTTGATGCTTATGAGTGGCTTGCACCGTGCAGTGAACCCTCTGTATTTAATTTCATGCAGTCTTCTCTTTATGGTAGATTTGGATATTGATACGCCTACCTCCTGGAGAGTGTTGTTCACTTGGTTGGCTGTTGTGAAGGGGTTTCTCTTCACCATGGAGAGTATTCTGCGATCATCCACCACTGTTGTCTTCCGTGGGCGCCCAGGTCTTTTTGCATTGATAAGTTCACCAGTGCTTTCTTTCTTTCTCAGAATGTACCAAACTGTAGATTTTGCCACTCCTAAAGTTGTAGCAATTTCTCGGATGGGTTTTTTCTGTTTTTTGCAGCTTAAGGATAGCTTGTTTCACCTGCATGGAGAGCTCCTTTGACCGCATGTTTCCTTCACAGCTAAACCTTCCAAATGCAAACACCACACCTCAAATCAACACCAGCCCTTTTATCTGCTTAATTGAGAATGATATAATGAAGGGATTGCCCACACCTGTCCATGAAATAGCCTTGGAGTCAATTGTCCAATTACTTTTGGTCCCTTTAAAAACAGGGTGGCACATGTTAAGGAGCTGAAACTCCTAAACCCTTCATCCAATTTTAATGTGGATGCCCTCAAATGAAAGCTGAAAGTCTGAACTTCAACTGCATCTGATTTGTTTTGTTTCAAATTCATTGTGGTAATGTCTAGAACCAAAATTAGATAAATGTTGTCTCTGTCCAAATATTTATGGACCTAACTGTATGTTCCAACCCCATGGATAGAGATGAACAACTTGGTCGCCTTAGAAAGACCTTTTTAAATCAGGGCTACCATCCAAGAACAATTGAAAACAAAATTACAAGAGCCACCAGAATATCAAGGAATCACCTGCTACATTACAAAACTAAAGAAGAAAATAACCGGGTGCCTCCAGTGGTCACCTACAATCCAAATCTGGAGGTGCTAAGGGGAGCTGCACGGAAACTACAACCTTTACTACAAAAAGATGCCCGATTACAATCCATATTTCCAGACCCCCCACTACTGTGTTTTAGGCAGCCCCAAATCTAAGAAGCATCATTGTCAGAAGTTCCCTGTCCTCCCCAACAGCTGCAGGAACCTTTCCTTGCAACTAGAAGAAATGCAAAACCTGTCCATTTATAATGACCACGGACAAGATAAAGATCCCCAACTCCCATCGGGACTACAAGATACCAGGTACCTTCAGCTGCATCACATCTAATGTGGTGTACCTAATTATATGTACTAAATGTCCAACTGGGGGTCTGTATGTGGGAGAGACCGGGCAAAAACTGAGAACAAGGATGAATTCTCATCGCCACACAATAAGTGAAAAAAGAATGGATCTACCTGTGGCAAAACATTTTTGTTCCCCTGGTCATAGCATGTTGGATATGAAATTACTTGTACTGAAAGGCAGTTTCACATCTCAGAGACACAGAAGAGTTTGCGAATACAAATTGATGGTGACCTTTGACTCTCTTAATGCTGGAATGAACCTGTCACACGGATTTATGACGTTTTACATCAATTAAGGAATATACTCCAAAGACCCTGTGAGAACATCACAAAACATTACCAGACCCCAATCAGAGGGCAATAAAACTTTAACACACTCCTTATCTATGAACTGTTCCAATATTTATGCTCATCCCTCTGCCATAATGACTATTCTGCTTCACGTCACTTGTCTTACCTATTGCATTTTTTCTGTGCTGTGTTGTGTATAAATATGTGATTCTTCAGATTTTGTATTAGTCTAGCCTGATGAAGAGACCTGAGTAGTCTCGAAAGCTTGCAATTTGTTACCATCTTTTCAGTTAGCCATTAAAACGTATCAACCACTGAGGACTCTCAACTCTAAATATTTTTCTATCTACTGCCTAACACGGTACAAAGATATACATCTTTACTGTATCAAAATGTCTGCTACTGAGATCTATATACCCACATACAGTGAGTACATGCCTTGCACTGATATGTATATACGCACATATGCTAAATGACTTTTTTTCAACTGTATTTACACAAGAAAATCCCATGACAGATAACATGATCAGTGATAAAAAAATGTCTCCATTAAATGTCACCTTCTTTACCCAGCAGGAAGTACGGCGGCGTCTAAAAATCACTAAAGTTGACAAACCCCGGGCCCGGATGGGATACACCCCCGAGTACTGCAGGAATTAAGTATAGTCATAGATAGACCATTATTTTTAATCTTTAAAGATTCCATAATAACGGGGTCTGTACCACAGGACTGGCATATAGCAATTGTGGTGCCAATATTCAAAAAGGGGGCAAAAACTGAACCTGGAAATTATAGGCCAGTGAGCTTAACATCTACTCTGGGTAAAATCATGGAGGGTTTTTTAAGGGATACTATATTGGAGTATCTGAGACTGAATAACCTCATGACACAGTATCAGCATGGGTTTACGAGGGACCGTTCTTGTCAGACTAATCTTATAAACTTTTATGAAGGGGTAAGTTCCGGACTGGACCAAGGGAACGCAATGGACATGGTGTTCATGGACTTCTCAAAAGCTTTTGATATGGTGCCACACAAAAGATTGATAAATAAAATGAGAACAATGGGGATAGGGGAAAATATGTGTAAGTGGGTTAAGAACTGGCTCATGGATAGGAAACAAAGGGTGGTTATTAATGGAGCACACTCGGACTGGGTCACGGTTAGCAGTGGGGTACCACAGGGGTCAGTATTGGGGCCGCTTCTCTTTAACATGTTTATTAATGACCTTGTAGGGGGCATACAGAGTAGTATTTCAATATTTGCAGATGACACTTAACCCTGCAGGGTAATAAATACAGAGGAGGACAATTTTATATTACAGGAGGATTTATGTAAACTAGAAGCTTGGGCTGATAAATGGCAAATGAGCTTTAATGGGGATAAATGTAAGTTCATGCACTTGGGTGGAACAAACAAGATGTATAATTATGTGCTAATTGTAAAACACTGGGCAAAACTGTAACTGAAAAAGACCTGGGTGCATGGGTGGACGACAAACTCACATTTAATGGCCAATGTCAAGCAGCTGCTGCCAAGACAAATACAATAATGGGATGCATTAAAAGAGGCATAGATGCTCATGAGGAGAACATAATTTTACCTCTATACAAGTCACTGGTGCGACCACACTTAGAATACTGTGTACAGTTCTGGTCTCCGGTGTATAAGAAAGACATAGCTGAACTGGAGTGGGTGCAGAGAAGAGCGACCAAGGTTATTAGAGAACTGGGGGTCTGCAATACCAGGACAGGTTATTACACTTGGGGTTATTTAGTTTGGAAAAACGAAGTCTTAGGGGTGATCTTATTACAATGTATAAATATATGAGGGGACAGTACAAAGACCTTTCTAATGATCTTTTTACTCTTAGACCTGTGACGGGAACAAGGGGGCATCCTTTATGTCTGTAGGAAAAAAGGTTTAGCCATACCAGCCATGAATTTTTATTGTAGTTAAAATAATTTTTGCACATTTTGCACAACTATTAAGGATATTTTGCACATTTGTTGACAGTAATGCACTTATTTTTATACTACTACCTCTATTGATGAATTTGGTATTTAATTAGATTTTTTTATTTCCCTCACTGTCATTTGTTCTTTTTGCATAGCTCCTCTCTACTGCAATATATATCTATGCTGAGCTGCGTATAATTATTGATTATGATTATATATATTTAATATGGGCCATTAATGCAATCTTTATTGGTGTGTTTTTTATGTACTGTTATAAAACCGTAATTTAATAAAGGTTTTTTTATGTAAAATTTGTTCTCTGCCCCACTTTTTATAAACTTTACATTCCATGGATATAACTCCCCCTTTTTAACCTAATATCGAATGTTCTGCCATTCCTTTTATGCAGATAAATATAATAAACTTTTATTGGATTTTACTTAGTTTTAAATAATGTTTTATATTTTTCTGCTGTTGTTCCGTAATACAAAAGACAGAAAAAGGTACTGTATCAGAAGATACCAGGTGTATATAGAATAGGGGAAAATTTAAATCTCCATATAGATTTCCGGAGTCACACACAGACACTCACTCAGTATGGATTTGACCAGAATAAAAAAATCAGAAAAAAGGTACCGTATCAGAAGATACCAGGTGTATATAGTATAGCGGAAAATTTAAATCTCCGTATATATTTCCGGAATCACACACAGATCCTCTCTCAGTATGGATGTGACTGTAATACAAAAGGAAGAAAAAAGGTACTGTATCAGAAGATACCAGCTGTATACAGTGTAGGGGAAAATGTAAATCTCTGTATATATTTCCGGAGTCACACACAGACACTCTCTCAGTATGGTTTTGACCGCAATACAAAAGGCAGAAAAAAGGTACTGTATCAGAAGATACCAGGTGTATATAGCATAGGGGAAAATTTTAATCTCCGTATATATTTCCGGAGTCACACACAGATAGTCAGCATGTATTTGTCCGTGATACCAGCCGGTAAATGGTAGTGTGTGAGGAGCGCACAGCTCTATACGGTGTGGGAAAAAATGAATGCTCGGTAACTGTGCAGAAAAAAAGAATAAAAGTATTACTGCTGTTTAAAAAGCAGTCTGCACAGCAGCGTGCACACAGCAATACAGCTGTCAGGCAGCCTAATAACCAGCGCTGCTGCACACAAGAAAATCCTCCCCTGTCACTGCACACTAACTGTACAGCACAATTGCTATCAGCACAAGCACAGAAGAACTTCTCTTTCCAGCCCTAATTCTCTCCCTACTGATTATTATTATTATTATTTATTTATATAGCGCCATTAATTCCATGGTGCTGTACATGAGAAGGGGTTACATACAAAGTTATAGATATCGTTTACAGTAAACAAATTTACAATGACAGACTGGTACAGAGGGGAGAGGACCCTGTCCTTGCGGACTTACATTCTACGGGATAATGGGGAAGAAACAGAAGGTCGGGGGTGCGGCAGCTCAGGTGGTGGCGAGGCGGCAGCTCTGGTGGTGGCGGCAGCTCTGGTAGTGGTGGCGGCGATGCGGCAGCTCGGGTGGTGGCAGCGAGGTGGCAGCGAGGCAGAAGAAGCTCGGGTTGTGGCGGCGAGGCGGAATGGTTATTGCAGGCTGTAGGCTTTCCTGAAGAGATGGGTTTTCAGGTTCCGTTTGAAGGATCCAAGGGTGGTGGATAATCGTACATGTTGAGGCGTGGAATTCCAGAGGATGGGGGATATTCGGGAGAAATCTTGGAGGCGGTTGTGTGAGGAACGAATAAGTGTGGAGGATAGTAGGAGGTCTTGGGAGGATCGAAGATTACGTGAAGGAAGATATTGGGAGATTAGTTCAGAGATATAGGGAGGAGACAGGTTGTGGACGGCTTTGTAAGTCAGTGTTAGTAGTTTGAACTGGATTCGTTGGGGAATTGGGAGCCAGTGGAGGGATTTGCAGAGGGGAGAAGCAGGGGAGTAGCGAGGGGAGAGGAGGATTAGTCGGGCAGCAGAGTTGAGGACAGACTGGAGTGGTGCAAGAGAGTTGACGGGGAGGCCACAGAGGAGGATGTTGCAGTAATCGAGGCGGGAGATGATGAGGGCATGCACAAGAGTTTTAGTAGATTGAGGGCTGAGGAAGGGACGGATTCTGGAAATGTTTTTAAGTTGGAGGCGACAGGAGGTGGAAAGAGTTTGGATGTGTGGTTTGAAGGACAGGGCAGAGTCGAGAGTTACTTCGAGGCAGCGGATTTCAGGTGCAGGAGAGATCGTGATGCCATTTACCATAATAGATAGATCGGGTAGGGAAGATACATGAGATGGAGGAAAGATGATGAGTTCGGTTTTGTCAACATTGAGTTTTAGGAAGCGAGAGGTGAAGAAGGAGGATATGGCTGATAGACACTCCGGGATTCTGGACAGCAGAGAGGTGACATCTGGGCCAGAGAGGTAGATCTGGGTGTCGTCCGCATACAGGTGGTACTGGAAGCCATGGGACTTTATGAGTTGTCCTAGGCCAAGGGTATAGATGGAAAAAAGTAGGGGCCCCAGGACAGAGCCTTGAGGGACTCCAACAGAGAGAGGGCGGGATGAGGAGGTAGTGTAGGAGTGGGAGACGCTAAATGTGCGGTCGGAAAGGTAAGAGGCTATCCAGGACAGGGCAAGGTCTTTGATGCCAAGGGAAGAAAGAATCTGTAGCAGTAGGCAGTGGTCGACTGTGTCAAAGGCAGATGACAGGTCAAGGAGGAGGAGGATGGAGAACTGTCTGTTAGCTTTAGCTGTGAGTAAGTCATTAGTAATTTTGGTCAGGGCAGTTTCAGTGGAGTGGTGGGGGCGGAAGCCAGATTGGAGGTTGTCTAGGAGAGAGTTAGATGAGAGGTGGGAGGAAAGTTGAGCGTGGACATGCTGCTCAAGGAGTTTGGAAGCAAACGGGAGCAATGATATTGGGCGATAGCTGGGCATAGCAGTTGGGTCAAGGTTTGTTTTTTTGAGGATGGGTGTGATGGTGGCATGTTTGAAGGCAGAGGGAAAGGTACCAGAAGATAGCAATAGGTTGAAGAGATGGGTTAGGGCTGGGATGAGCGTGTTAGTGAGGTTGGGGAGCAGGTGGGAAGGGATGGGGTCAAGTGCACAGGTGGTGAGGTGAGATTTGAAAAGGAGGTGAGTAAGCTCTCCTTCAGTGATGTTGGAGAGGGAGGTTAGTAGGGAAGGACAGAGGTCTGGTATAAGGAGTGGTTGGGGTGGTGGAACAGTAAAGGTTTGCCTTGTTTGGTCGATCTTATTTTTGAAGTAGGTGGCAAAGTCCTCGGCAGAGATGAGGGGAGTTGGAGGTGGCAGTGGTGGGCGGAGGAGAGAGTTGAATGTGCTGAACAGTTGTTTTGGGTTGTAGGATAATGAAGATACAAGGTTTGCAAAATAGGTCTGTTTAGCAGAGGTGAGGGCTATTTTGAAGGCAAGTGTAGCTTGTTTGAAAGCAGTGAAGTCGTCTGGCAGGCGTGTTTTTTTTCCAATGCCGCTCCGCGACCCTGGATGATTGTCGAAGTTTTTTGGTGAGCTTGTTGTGCCAGGGTTGCCTATTGATTCGTCGCACTTTGCGGTGCGTGAGAGGGGCGACTGAGTCTATGGCAGATGTGAGGGTGGTGTTATAGAAAGTGGTGGCGCTGTCTGTGTCGTACTGATAAACAGCGTCAGCAACCTCTCCCTACTGTTAAGATCGGCAGAAGTAAAATACGGATTTTTGTGTTACTCACCGTAAAATCCTTTTCTCCAAGACGCTCATTGAGGGACACAGGACTGTGGGGTGTATGCTACTGCCGCTAGGAGGCTGACACTAAGTAGATATAAAAAAAGGTTAGCTCCTGCTCCGCCGTATACACCTCGACACTGGCCGCAGGCGAACCCAATTTAGTGCAAAAAGCAGTAGGAGGACAAAAGGAAAATCAGTGTCAACACAGGTACAATATATCCAGAAATAAAACCCACCGGAACAGACAAAAATAGAATTAAACCTAAAAAACGAAGCCATCTGGCTATCAGGGTGGGTGCTGTGTCCTCTAATGAGCGTCTCGGAGAAAAGGATTTTACAGTGAGTAACACAAAAATCTGTATTTCTCCTTTGTCTCATTGGGGGACACAGGACTGTGGGACGTTCCACAGCAGTCCCTTGGGTGGGATACCGACTCCACAGTATAAGTCGTAACCAGGCATTGCCTATAGGTGCGCTACCGCGCCCTGAAGAATCCTTCTACCCAGACTTGCATCCACTGAAGCCTGAGTATGGATATTATAATGTTTAGAGAAAGTATGCAGACTGGACCAGGTTGCCGCCTTACAAACCTGTTCCGCCGAAGCCTGATGCCGAAGAGCCCAGGAGGCATCCACTGCTCTGGTGGAGTGAGCCTTGAGTCCTGCGGGAACCACAGCGCCTCTGATGCGGCAGGCCTCCTGAATGGTTAACCGTATCCATCTAGCCAAAGTTGATCTTGATGCAGCGAGTCCCTTCCTGCGACCTTCGGGGAGGATGAACAGCGTGTCTGTCTGCCGAAAGGATGCCGTCCGAGATACATATCTCCTGAGTGCTCTCACCAGATCCAGCGTATGGAGAGCTTTCTCCATCCGGTGCGTCGGCCCTGGGCAAAATGAGGGCAAAACAATGTCCTCATTGATATGAAATGAGGACACGACCTTAGGCAAAAAAGGTGGTGTTGGCCTGAGCACCACCTTATCGTGATGAAAAAGTAAGTACGGAGCTCGGCAAGATAGTGCCGCCAGCTCCGAGACCCGCCTTATGGATGTTATGGCTACCAAAAACACCACCTTCCAAGAAAGGTATGTCAAGGAAACTTCCTGAAGAGGCTCAAATGGAGATTCCTGCAGAATTCCCAGAACAAGGTTGAGATCCCAGACGTCTAAGGGAGCCCTGTAGAGGGACACTATATGGACAACCCCCTGAATAAAGGTCTTAACCTGTAAGTTAGTAGCGATTCTACGCTGAAAAAGAACAGACAAGGCTGATATCTGTCTTCTAAGAGTGCTTGGCGCTAGGCCTGAATCTAGGCCCGCTTGGAGAAATGCCAGAATGTTGGGAATCGAAAACTGAAGTGGGGAATAACCCTGTTCCCTGCACCATGTAAAGAAGATCTTCCAAGTATGGTGGTAGATACGAGCCGAGGCGGGTTTTTGGGCGCTAGCCATTGTGGCAGCGACCTTCTGGGAGAATCCAGCCCTGGTCAAGATCCAAGATTCAACGGCCAGGCCGTCAAACACAGGACCGCTAAGTTCTGGTGGTAAACTGGGCCCTGGGAGAGAAGGTCCGCGCGTTCTGGCAGACGCCAGGGTGCGTCGGCGAGCAACTGTACCAGCTCTGCGTACCATGAGCGACGAGGCCAATCAGGAGCGATTAATATCGCTGGGAACCCTCTATCCTGATCTTTCTGATCACCCTTGGGAGCAGAGCTATCGGTGGAAACAAGTACGGGAGGTGAAACTGATTCCATGGTAGTACCAGGGTGTCCACTGCAATTGCCTGCGGATCCCGGTACCTGGAGACGAAGTTGGGTACCTTGAAGTTTATCCTGGAGGCCATCAGGTCCACATCTTGGGTTCCCCAGCGTAGGCATATCTGCTGAAAAACATCGGGATGGAGTGACCATTCCCCTGACGCTATACCCTGATGGCTGAGGAAATCCACTGCCCAGTTCTCCTCGCCCGGAATGTGGACCGCCGATATCACAGAGTGATTTCTTTCTGCCCAGGTCAGAATATGTTTCACCTCGTGCATGGCCGCCCTGCTGCGGGTACCTCCCTGATGATTTATGTATGCCACAGCCGTGGCATTGTCCGATTGTATTTGGACAGGGCGGCCAGCCAGATGATGGTGAAAATGCCTCAGAGCCAGCCGAACAGCCCAAATCTCTAGAATATTGATCTGGAGGGTTGATTCCTGCAGGGACCAAGATCCCTGGGTTGTGTAGTGGCGAAACACTGCTCCCCATCCGAGAAGGCTGGCGCCCGTTGTGACTATCAGCCAATGGACTGGGGGAAAATATTGCCCATGTTGAAGAGTGGTGCTCCTTGTCCACCACGCAAGTGTCTGTCTGACCTGCAGAGACAGACGGCACCGGAGATTGAGAGAGTAAGGGCTCCCGTCCCACGCTGCCAAGAGGGCATGCTGAAGGGAGCGGAGATGAAATTGTGCAAACGGAATGGCCTCGATTGCTGCCAACATCCTTCCTAAGACCCTCATGCAAAACTGGATGGTGTGAGGAATCGGCTGGCGAAGGATCCGTACCTCCTGACGGAGAACTAGGGCCTTGTCCCAAGGGAGGATTATCAAACCTCGAGCAGTGTCGAAAATCATCCCTAAAAAGGTGCTCTTCCGAGATGGCACGGGAGATGATTTTTTCAGATTCACCAGCCACCCCAGGCAAACCAGGGTGTCTAGCATAATGCTGACACTTTCCTCGCAGGCTTGAAAAGGTGGACCCTTGACGAGGAGATCGTCTAAGTATGGCAAGATGACTATCCCCGGGAGTGCAGAATGGACACAACGGCAGCCATAACCTTTGTGAACACCCTGGGGGCTGTGGCTAGCCCAAAGGGCAAGGCTGCGAATTGAAAGTGAAGGTTACTGATGGCAAACCGTAGAAATCTCTGATGAGGGGGGAATATGGGGATGTGAAGATAGGCATCCTGGATGTCTATTGACGCTAGAAATTTCCCCTTTTCCATGGCTGCAATGACCGAGCGGAGAGACTCCATTCGGAAATGTTGAATTCTGACAAACCTGTTCAGACGTTTTAGGTCCAGAATGGGCCTTACAGTGCCGTCCTTCTTGGGTACTATGAACAGGTTGGAATAGAACCCCTGACCTCTCTCGACCTCCGATACAGGAATAATAACCCAGCTGCGCCAAAGAGATTCAACCGCCTTGAACAAGGCGTGAACCAGGGATTCTTCTTTGGGAAGGCGCGGGGAAAAAAACGATTTGAAGGAAGGCTGATAAACTCTATCTTGTACCCCGAGGAGACTAACTCCCTGACCCACTTGTCGTGAGTGACCGATAGCCAGGTAGGGCGAAACCAGAGTAGGCGGCCGCCCACTCTGGATGAATTGACCGGATCCTGCCTCCAGTCATTTGGCCGAAAATCTTTGGGACCTAGACCCTCTAGATCTTGGCTGTTGAGATCGCATCCTTTCCAAAGGGTTGGTCTTGTAGGAGACCTGACGATCTCTGGCCTGATTAGGTCAACCTGAGCTGCCGGAGGTGGCTGCCGTGGCCCAACCTGGGTTGCGAAAGGCCCTAAACCGAGGCTGAAGCTGTCGGCGAAAGGGCTGTCTAATTTTCTGATGAGGAAGGAAACTGCTTTTCCCTCCTGTAGCATCAGATATGAGCTGATCCAGTCTCTCGCCAAATAACCGTCCACTCTGATAAGGTAAGGACGTAAGTGACTTTTTTGAGGTTGAGTCCGCCCGCCAAGTCCTCAATCACAAGGCTCTCCTAATAGCAATCTCGTTGGCCGCAGCTAGTGCTGCGCAATTTGCAGCATCCATGGAAGCATTAATCAAAAAGTCTCCTGCAAGAGCGATCTGATTAGAGATCTCAATTACCTCTGACGGCACCTTCATACCGTGGAGGGCTCTATTTAGAGACTCCGACCAGGATATCATGGCCTTAGCAACCCAAGTCGCTGCAAAAGAGGGAGAGAGGGCAGAGCCTGATGCCTCAAACACCGAGTGAGCCAAGCTTTCAATTAGACGGTCCTTTGGATCTTTGATCGAGGAACCGTTGGGAAGGGAGAGGAGCGTCTTAGACGCTAAACGCGACACCGGAGGGTCGACCGCAGGAGATTTCACCCATTTCTTAAGAAGCTCATGGGCAAAAGGATATTTGGTATTGAGAGCCTTTTGTCCTGAAAAGCGCTTGTCCGGCTTTTCCCGGTGGTGCTGCACTAGGTCCTCAAACTCAGGGTGAGCACCAAAAACCTTATGAGTTTGCCTGGCTCGTTTGAAGGACACCTTATGACCATAGGCTGAGGTGGAGTCATCATCTACCCCCAGGGTTTGATTGATTGCTTCAATGAGACTGTCAATTGTCTATTGACAATTTGGTGCCTCTAGATTGAGGGACCCTTCGGAATCGGAGTCCGAACTTTGGTCACTCGCTTCCACAGGTGAGGGAGAGCGAGAAATGGAACTGATAGATGCCGAGGCCCTGGACGGCACAGGCGATGCAGTATGGGTTCGCTTCCCCCGCGTCTGCCTGGTGAGAGCGCGGCCCCTGCAGGCCGGAGGTTCCTGAGACATGGCCAAGACGGGTGAACCACTGTCCCTGCTTCTATCGGGAGTTTGAAGGGACTCGATTGCTCTCGTTAATGACGCCATAGATTGAGACAGAGACAGGGCCCATTCCGGGGAACCTGATGCACTGGGCTCAGTTATAGGGGAGGGCTTCTGGGCACGTTCGGGGTCACAGGCTTCGCAGACCCGATTAACCTGGGCATGCGGAAAAGGGGACCTACAGGCAATGCATGCGGTATACAGCACCCTGTGAGTTTTAGCCCTTCTAGAAATTCTGGATCTGTGCCTCAATGATTTGGATGCGGCGGTGCGGGGTGCGGCGGTGCGGGGTGCGGCGGAGCGCAGCGGAGCGGAGCTACCAGGCTGGAGGTAGTAGCACTTACCCCAGTCCTGTGTCCCCGGACGTCTTTCAATGGCGTGCAGAGGGTGCAGAAGAGGCCACGGAGGTTGCCCCTGTCAGGTACAAAACTCCTGACTTCAAAAAAGCGCACCCAGTTCAGGGAGGCGTGCCTAAAATAGCTGAGCCTCTGGGGGAGGGATCCCGAGTTGCGGCCTAGCGCCGGCCGAAGCCGGGGACTAAATTTCCGGCTGCGGCCTAGTCTACGGCCGAAGCCGGGGACTAAATTTCCAGCCGCGGCCTAGCGCCAGCCGAAGCCGGGGACTCAATTTTCTGTGGTGGCCGCCCGAGAGTCGGGGGGCGGGCCCACCGGAAGATGATGTACCTCAGGGGGCGGGACTCAAGCCGGGGACTCGCCTGTGGCCTGGCTGAAGCCAGGACCGAATCTGTCTCTCCTGACCATCCTCCTGGGCCGGCTCCCTTCGCTGCTCTTCGCCCCGAAGCTGCAAGAGCTTCGCACTCCCGGCCCCCCATCTACGACCGTCTTCTGTCCTCAGGTTAGAGTTGGGCTTTGTAGAAAAAAAGGGACGGTGCAGGCACCCTAACTCCATCATCCCTTCAGGGGATGAGGAGAGGGACCGTCCGCCTCCTTGCAGCACCGCAGTCTAGCATTAGTGGTGCAGTGGGGGCCACATGGACTACCTTTTGCCTCTGTACAGCCTAGGGTTTCAATACTCTAGGGTGGTCAGGGCTGAGTCCGGCATTCGTGTCCCACGTTGCGGGAGAGGATACGTGGAGGCGACACTCTACGTGCTCGCCCGTTGATGGTTTGGGGAGATCGGACCCCTTCAAAAGGGTCTGTCACCCCTATCTCGTCTCCGTGGGAAAGGGAAAAAAAATGGTCTGAAAGAAACTGGACGTGTGCCTCCATCAGACACGAAGCATGAACTGGGTTGGCCTGTGGCCAGTGTCAAGGTGTATACGGCGGAGGAGGAGCTAACCTTTTTTTATATCTACTTAGTGTCAGCCTCCTAGCGGCAGTAGCATACACCCCACAGTCCTGTGTCCCCCAATGAGACGAAGGAGAAATGGCGGTCGGTGGTCAGGGCTTTTATAGACACTATGACCCCCCCAAGCAAGCCTATCACTGCAATGCCCTTCTTTAAGATGGTGGTGGATGCTGCCCATGTCATCTCGTTGCCCACAGTGTACGTCCTTGCTCATTGGCTGAAAAAAAGGCGCCTGCAAGCATTATGGGAAAACCAACTTTGGCGCTTGTTTTGCTGAACGCATGGCCGACTTCACGCTATGGTCGGGTTTCATTTGGCGAAACCCGACTTTGGCGAAAGTCGGCGACTTATGAATCTGACCGACCTGTTTCGCTCAACTCTAACAATTACATGAGTGTATGTGTGCAAAATTTCATACATGTAAGTGTTAATTTAATATGTTAATTCGTTGAAAAAAAAAGCTTGGGCTCCCGCAGTATTTTCTCTGCCAGACAGGGAAAGCCTGTGACTAATAACATAATAATAGCCTAGGGAGGGACCATTGTTTTTGTGCCACCCTGGCTACTAACATCTGCTCCCAGCCACCCCAGAAAAGGCACATCTATTATTAGATGCGCCTTTTCTGGCACTTAGCTCGTCTATTCCCATTGCCTTTAGCGGTAGCTCATGGGTTAATAATGGGTTAATGCCACCTTGCTATTGAAAGGTGACATTAAGCCGGGTTAATAATGGAGAGTTGTCAGTTAAACAACTATCCATTATTAATCCTATTGTATTAAATGGTTAAAAAACACACACACACAAAAATACAATAAAAAAGCAACAATATCCTTGCCTCTGTTCAGTTCAGTCAGGTCCCACGCTGCAATCCATCTGTAGGGCTTAACAGGCTTACAGCAGGGACCGATGCTAATGCTATCAGCCCTGCTGTAAACCCCTGCAGAATGAATGAGTTAATCTCTGTGCAGCCTCCCTGGCTGACAGGAGATCAACTGATTAGTGTGGGAAGCTTAATTGATTTGTTTCCCACACTGTCAGTTCACTTCAGGTCAGCCGGGGATTCCACACAGCCTCAGTGACGTCAGCGGGAATCCCCAGCTGACCTGAAGTGAACTGGATAGCGTGGGAAAAAAATCAATTAAGCTTCCCACAATAATCAGTTCATCTCCTGTCAGCCAGGGAGGCTGCACAGAGATGAACTCATTCATTTTGAGCGGGTTGACAGCACAGCTGGCAGCATTAGCATCGGTCCCTGCTGTAAACCTGTTAACCCCTTCAGATGGATTGCAGCGTGGGACCTCACTGAACTGCTGAGAGGTAAGGATATTGTTGCTTTTTTATTTTATTTTTATTACAGGAGAACAAGGGATTCAGATGAATTAGCAGTGTAATAAAATGTGGTAAAAAACTATTTGTATTTATTTCATTAAATTAGTTATAAATTAATGTGTGTGTGTTTTTTAACCATTTAATACAATAGGATTAATAATGGAGAGTTGTCTAATTGACAACTCTCCATAATTAAGCTGGCTTAATGTCACCTTTCAATAGCAAGGTGGCATTAACCCATTATTAACCCATGAGCCAAAGCTAAAGGCAATGGGAATAGATGGGCTAAGTGCCAGAAAAAGCGCATCTAATAATAGATGTGCCTTTTATGGGGTGGCTGGGGGCAGATGTTAGTAGCCAGGGGGCAAAAAAAAAACAATGGTCCCTCCCTAGGCTATTATTATCTGACTTTAGTCACTGGCTTTCCCTGTCTGGTGGATAAAATACCGTGGGAGCCCACGCATTTTTTTTAACGAATTTACACATTAAATTAACACCTACATGTATGAAATTTTGCACACATACACTCATGTAATTGTTAATCAAAACCATATATCAAACTACATGAAATTAAATGGTTTACTGTATGTAAACCATGCGTAATTTCATGTCGGGTTCTGTAATGATTTTACAGAAGCCTGCAATTGAATTAGCGGCTATTATGCTATGTAGAAGTGTATAAACTATAAATATATATATCACAATGACATGTATATATATATATATATGTATTCTATGTGTATATATCTATTCTTTTTATTCTTTATTACACATGGCAGTGTGATTTTACAGTATAGCGCACTGAATTGTCGGCTTTTCTGAAGGACACCGGTGCGTATTTCTCGCAAGTCACACGTGTGGTCCATGTGTAATCCGTATTTTTCTCGCCCCATAGACTTGCATTGTCGAGTCTCGGGTGTAATACAGTGCAAATCGCAGCATGCTGCGATTTCTCTCGCACGCATAAAACGGGCGAGAAAAAAATCGACTGATGGGAGCTGCCCCATAGATTAACATTGGTCCGAGGGCAATGCGATATTTTCTCGCATTGCACTCGTCCGTATTTCTCGCTAGTGTTACTCCGGCCTTAAAGGTATGTACACACAACATGTTTCAGATGCTGGGGAACCCACCATTTCTTTGTTGTGTTTTTGCTCCTTATTGCAACATCTTTGCCGCCATCATATTTTTATTCTTTACTGTTTCCCAGATTTCGAAGCCTGTATCTGTCACCAGATTTAACACTAGGAATTGAATTTATTACTAAATAGATATCTTAGAACTGATAACCTATGTGAGAATGGCTGTATAATCCTTTCTGAAAATTTAACTTAACCCCTTCCCGACCCATGACGCCTATGTTGGCGTCCTGAAAACCTGTGCCATCCCGACCCATGACGCCAATGTAGGCGTCATGCTATAAATCATGTTCCTGCCGGTCGGGTGACCGGAATCACTGAAAGGTCACCCGACCCGCAGGCACAGGACCCCTTTCGCATCACCATAGTGGGGGTGGCTTAACCCCCACGTAGTTACGATTGCTCTGATTGGTTGTTAAAAGTGAAACAGCCAATCAGAGCGATTAGTAATATTTCACCACTGAAAAGTGGTGAAATATTACAATCCAGCCATGGCCGATGCTGCAATAGCATCGGCCATGGCTGGACACTGTGTTCCCACCCTCCCCACACCGAGTAACGGTGGTGATCGGTCGCCGCTGATTCATGGCGGCGAACGGTCACCGCCGTTACTATCATCTGCTGGAAGCTCCGATCCTCTCCCCTCCGGTGTGCTCTGCTCCCCCCGCCCTCCGATCACCCCCCACGCCTGTCCTCACCTCCCCCGGTCTTCTGCGGCCTCTTGATCCGTCGGGACTCTTCATGGGCGCCGCCATCTTGGAAAATGGCGGGCGCATGCGCAGTGTGCCCGCCGGCCGGCGCATGCGCAGTGCGCCTTTCAAAGTACAATTTATTTTGATCACTGTGATAAACTCTCACAGTGATCAAAATAAAAGTAAATGAACCCCCCTGTCATAGGTAGGGACAAA
The DNA here is from genome assembly GCA_033576555.1 of Oophaga sylvatica. Lineage (NCBI taxonomy): Eukaryota > Metazoa > Chordata > Amphibia > Anura > Dendrobatidae > Oophaga > Oophaga sylvatica. Next base: position 279,404,940 of record JARQOD010000005.1, read on the forward strand.
AAATAAAATAAAGAATTTTTTTTTTTTCCTTTTAGGCCCTGTCCACACGTTGCTGATTTTGCTGGGGATCCGCAGCGGATTTTGCTGCTAATCAGCACCGGATTTCGCTGCGTATCCGCAGCGGATTTCACTGCTGATCCGCAGCGGATTTAGCTGCTGATCCGCAGCGGATTTAGCTGCTGATCCGCAGCGGATTTTGCCTCTGATCCGCAGCGGATTTTGCTGCGGATCCGCAACTTATTTCGCTGGGGATCCACAGCGGATTTCGCCTCTGATCAGCAGCGGATTTTGCTGCGGAACCGCAGCGGATTTTGCTGCTGATCCGCAGCGGAGATTTTGCTGCGGATCCACAGCAGATCCAGAAACCATGTACAGTACAATGCAAGTAAATGGTAAAAAAAACCGCTGTGCACATGGTGCGTTTTTTTCAGCGCGGATTTGCTGCGGTTTTAAATCCGCAGCATGTCAATTCTTTGTGCGTATTCCGCAGCGATTTTACACCTATTCCATTATAGTTGTAAAACCGCAGGGAAAAACCGCAGCAAATCCGCGCTAAATTCGCAGGTAAAAGGCAGATCATTTTACCTGCGGATTTTAGAAAAATCCGCAAGTGAATCCGCAACGTGTGCACGGGGCCTCAGGGTTAGGCTGGGTTCATATTGCATTATGGCAGTCCGTTAGATGGACTGCGTTTCACCGCGGTATAACGCGGTGTAACGCAGTCCGTTAACGCTGCCATTCACCCCATTTGTGTGCGCATCGCAACGCATGCCGTAAAGCGGCATGCGTTCGCGACGTGCCGTCATTCAGAGACGGAGCCTCGGACACGGGCTGCAGCGTCTGGGCTCCGTCACCGCTAGCACAGATGAATCATCTGATGATTCATCTGCGCTAGCGTGTATAGCATAACGCGATCGCGTTATGCTATACCATTACCAGCCGGTCAACGCTACGTGTTGAACGGGCTGGTAAAACGCAATATGAACCCAGCCTTAGGTTTAGGGTTAGAATTAGGGTTACGGTTAGAATTTGGGTTAGGGTTGGAATTTGGGTTAGGGTTGGAATTAGAGTTAGGGTTGGGATTAGGGTTAGGTTTGTGGTTAGGGTTAGAGTTAGGATAAGTGTTAGGGGTGTTTTGGGGTTAGGGTTGGGATTAGGGTTAGACTTGTGGTTAGGTTTATGGTTAGAGTTGGGATTAGGGTTAGGAGTGTGTTGGGGTTAGGGTTATGGTTAGGGTTTGTATTAGGGTTAGGGGTGTGTAGGGGTTAGGGTTGGGGTTAAGGGTGTGTTGGGGTTAGGGTTGGAGTTAGAATTGAGGGGTTTCCACTATTTAGGCACATCAGGGGGTCTCCATACGCGACATGGCGCCACCATTGATTCCTGCAAATTTTGCGTTCAAAAAGTCAAACAGTGCTCCCTTTATTCCAAGCCCCGACGTATGCCCAAACAGTGGTTTACCCCCACATATGGGGTATCAGCGTACTCTGTAAAAATTGCAGAACAACTTTGGGGGTCTAATTTCTCCTGTTAACATTGGGAAAATAAAAAAATTGGGGACTAAAGATCATGTTTGTGGAAAAAATATGATTTTTTATTTTCATACCCGGGCGTTATAAACTTCTGTGTAGCCCTTGGAGGTTCAAAGTGCTCACTACACATCTAGAGGAGTTATTTGCGGGGTCTAGTTTCCAAAAAGGGGTCACTTTTGGGGAGTTTCTACAGTTTAGGCACATCAGAGGCTCTGCAAACGTAACATGACGCCCGCAGACCATTCCATCAAAGTCGGCATTTCAAAACGTTACTACTTCCCTTCCTAGCCCCAATGTGTGCCCGAACAGTGGTTCCCCCACATATGGGGTACCAGTGTACTCAGGACAAACTGTACAACAACTTTTGTGGTCCAATTTCTCCTGTTACCCTTGTGAAAATAAAAAATTGCGGGTTAAAAAAATTAGTTTTTGAGGATAAAAATGATTTTTTATTTTCACGGCTCTGCATTATAAACTTCTGTGAAGCACTTGGGGGTTCAAGGTGCTCACCACACATCTGGATAAGTTCCTTTGGGGGTCTAGTTTACAAAATGGGGTCACTTGTGGGGGGTTTCTACTGTTTAGGCACATCAGGTGCTCTGCAAACGTAACAAGATGCCCGCAGACCATTCCATCAAGTCGGCATTTCAAAGCGTCACTACATCCCTTCCGAGCCCTGATGTGTGCCCAAACAATGGTCCCCCCCCCACATACGGGGTACTAGCGTACTCAGGAAAAACTGGACAACAACTTTTGGGGTCCAATTTCTCCTGTAACCATTGTGAAAATAAAAAATAGTGGGCTAAAAAATCATTTTTTGAGAAAAAAAAAGATTTTTTATTTTCACGGCTCTGCGTTATAAACTTCTGTGAAGCACCTGGGGGTTCAAAGTGCTCACTTTGCATCTAGATAAGTTCCTTAGGGGGTTTAGTTTCCAAAATGGGGTCATTTGTGGGGGAGTTCTAAACTTTAGGCACACAGGGGCTCTCCAAACACGACATGGTGTCCGCTAACGATTGGAGCTATTTTTCCATTCAAAAAGTCAAATGGCGCTCCTTCCCTTCTGAGCCCTGCCGTGCGCCCAAACAGTGGTTTATGACCACATATGAGGTATCTGTGTACTCAGGAGAAATTGCCCAACAAATTTTAGAATCCAATTTATACTGTTGCCCATGTGAAAATGAAAAAACTGAGGCTAAAAGAAAATTTTTGTGAAAAAAAAAGTACTTTCTTTTTTTTACGGATCAATTTGTGAAGCACCTGGGGATTCAAAGTGCTCACTATGCATCTAGACAAGTTCCTTAGGGGTCTAGTTTCCAAAATGGGGTCACTTGTGGGGGAGCTCCAATGTTTAGGTACACAGGGACTCTCCAAATGCGACATGGCAACCGCTAAATATTCCAGCATATTTTCCATTCAAAAAGTCAAATGGTGTTCCTTCCCTTCTGAGCCCTGCCGTGCGCCCAAACAGTGGTTTATGACCACATATGAGGTATCTGTGTACTCAGGAGAAATTGCCCAACAAATTTTAGGATCCAATTTATACTGTTGCCCATGTGAAAATGAAAAAACTGAGGCTAAAAGAAAATTTTTGTGAAAAAAAAGTACTTTCTTTTTTTTATGGATCAATTTGTGAAGCACCTGGGAGTTCAAAGTGCTCACTATGCATCTAGATAAGTTCCTTAGGGGGTCTAGTTTCCAAAATGGGGTCACTTGTGGGGGAGCTCCAATGTTTAGGCACACAGGGACTCTCCAAATGCGACATGGCAACTGCTAAATATTCCAGCATATTTTCCATTCAAAAAGTCAAATGGTGTTCCTTCCCTTCTGAGCCCTGCCGTGCGCCCAAACAGTGGTTTATGACCACATATGAGGTATCTGCGTACTCAGGAGAAACTGCCCAACAAATTTTAGGATCCAATTTATACTGTTGCCCATGTGAAAATGAAAAAACTGAGGCTAAAAGAAAATTTTTGTAAAAAAAAAGTACTTTCTTTTTTTTTACGGATCAATTTGTGAAGCACCTGGGGGTTCAAAGTGCTCACTATGCATCTAGATAAGTTCCTTAGGGGGTCTAGTTTCCAAAATGGGGTCACTTGTGGGGAGCTCCAATGTTTAGGCACACAGGGACTCCCAAATGCGACACGGCAACCGCTAAATATTCCAGCATATTTTCCATTCAAAAAGTCAAATGGCGCTCCTTTCCTTCTGAGCCCTGCCGTGCGCCCAAACAGTGGTTTATGACCACATATGAGGTATCTGTGTACTTAGGAGAAATTGCCCAACAAATTTTAGGATCCATTTTATCCTGTTGCCCATGTAAAAATGAAAAAATTGATGCTAAAAGAAAATTTTTGTTGGAAAAATTAAAACGTCCATTTTTTCCTTCCACGTTGCTTTAGTTCCTGTGAAGCACCTGAAGGTTAATAATCTTCTTGAATGTAGTTTTGAGTAGCTTGAGGGGTGCAGGTTTTATAATGTTGTCACTTTTGGGTATTTTCTGCCATATAGACCCCTCAAAATGACTTCAAATGTGAGGTGGTCCCTAAAAAAAATGGTTTTGTAAATTTTGCTGTAAAAATGAGAAATTGCTGATCAACTTTTAACCCTTATAACTTCCTAACAAAAAAAAATGTTGTTCCCAAAATTGTGCTGATGTAAAGTAGACATGTGGGAAATGTTATTTATTAACTATTTTGTGTCACATATCTCTCTGGTTTAACAGAATAAAAATTAAAAATTTGAAAATTACAAAATTTTCAAAATTTTCGCCAAATTTCCATTTTTTTCACAAATAAAAGCAAAAATTATCGACCTAAATTTACCACTAACATGAAGCCCAATATGTCACGAAAAAACAATCTCAGAATCGCTAGGATCCGTTGAAGCGTTCCTGAGTTATTACCTTATAAAGGGACACTGGTCAGAATTGCAAAAAATGGCAAGGTCTTTAAGGTCAAAATAGGCTGGGTCATGAAGGGGTTAATCTTCACCTCCTTAGCGTCCTTGCTGTTAGAACCTCACACTGCTCAGTACAAGTTGCAGTTATTAGACTGGGTCGATGGAGACTAAATATACTTTGACTTACGAGCCACTTCATGCTGCAGCCATTTAAACATTGCTTTTCATAGTAAGTAAAACAGCCTCATCAATTATAAGAAATCTTTTTAATAATGTCTGCAGTTTGCATTGTGATCTAGTGACAGATCAACTTTAATATAAATAATAATTATTATCATCATCTTTACTATTGCTCAGTACTTCATTTGTTGTAAACCACCATAGAATAAGTTGTGTGTATTATTTTTATTATGAGAAATGTGGCTGCCTGCCAATTAAATTACATAATTTATTGTCTCAAGTAGCGTCAAAGCTTCTAACATACATAAGCAATAATAGAAGCTGGTACTGAACAGGGCCAGGAAAGTGCACCTAAAAAAATAAAAGCAATTATGAAAAATTACTCCCAGTTAACCCCTTACTGACCAGAGGTATTTTTTGTTTTGCATTTTCATTTTTTGCTCCCCTTCTTCCCAGAGCCATAACTTTTTTATTTTTTGCTCAAAATGGCCATATGAGGGCTTGTTTTTGCGGGATGAGTTGTACTTTTCAACGACATTATAGGTTTTATCATGTCGTGTACTCAAAAATGGGAAAAAAAGTGCAATCCCACACTTGTTTTTTGTTTTGCTTTTTTATGAGGTTCACTAAATGCTAATACTTACCTGCCATTATGATTCTTCAGGTCATTACAAGTTCATAGACACCAAACATGTCTAGGTTCTTTTTATCTAAATGCTGAAAGAATTTCCAAACTTTGTTAAAAAAAAAATTGCCCCATTTTCTGATACCCGTAGTGTCTCCATTTTTCGTGATCTCAGGTTGAGCAAGGGATTATTTTTTGTGCGCTGAACTGTCGTTTCTAATCATACCATTTTGGTGCAGATATGATCTTTTGATCGCCTGTTATTGCATTTTAATGCAATATTGCGGCAACCAAAAGAAGTAATTCTGGCATTTTGACTTTTTTTCTCACTACGCCATTTAACTATCAGGTTAATTCTTTTTTTATTGATAGATCGGGCGATTCTGAATGCAGCGATACCAAATATGTGTATGCTTGATATTTTTTATTGTTGTATTTTGAATGGGGCGAAAGGGGGGGTGATTTGAACATTTATATATTTTTTATATTTTTAAAATAATTTTTTTCTCACTTTTGGTATGCTTCAATAGTCTCCATGGAAGACTAGATGCTGCCATAACCCGATGTAGCAGAATTGCTGACTTGATATGAGCGCCGACCACCAGGCGGCGCTCATAGCAATCCGGCACTGACAACCCTAGCGGTCTCCAGGAGACCTCTTGCTGTCATGCCAACCTATCGGTGACCCGCTATCACGTGATGGGGTCACCGGTGGGCAGATTTCCGGCATGATTGCCCAAAGCGCATGTTAAATGCTGCTGTCAGAGTTTGGATCGCGATTCTACCTGCGGCTGTTCCGGGCACATGTTAGCTGTTCAAAACAGCTGACATGTGCCAGGAAAGATGTGGGCTCACCGCCGGAGCCCACATTAAAGGGAAGGAGTGTAAATTTACCCCCGATGTCGAAAAGGGGTTAAAGAGTAAATTGACATGTACTTGAGGTAAGAAACTAAGTACAGCTAAGTAGAAAAAGGTGGACCATGAGCATATTGCTAGGTGTATTTTTAGGTTGGAAAAGAATAGTATTTATAGAAAAATGTTATTTCAGGTCACGCAGAATTAAATAACAAATCAATATACAATTACTCTTTAACATTTTTGAACAGAATATCCCTTAACATAGCAGTATGCTTGTCATTTAGATCTAAAATGTCATTTAGGACTTAGAAGAGGTAGCCAGGGATGATATCATCAGTTATAAATTACAAAACAGGAAGGTTTGAACATGTTGGCAACCATTCCATGAACACTTGTATATTCACTTGCATTGTGTATCGATAGGCTGACTCAATAAATTCAAATAAAACCTAATTGTTTTTAAAGAATATGAGAGGACAAAAACATAAGCACTATGACTGTATTGAATGATATTAGATATGCAAAATGTCACATAGCGTTCAGTTGAAGAGAGAAACTCTCTAAATCATCACTGCTAAGATAGATTTTGATATTAGTTGCATCTGAAAATATAGGGATGGTCAGTAAACATTTAGAGGACCAATCACCTTCACACTTACTATGGTATATTACAGTAAGGAGATTGTGGATATAAATAAATATGAAATAAATTACCTTTATAACTATAATCAGTATAAATAAAATAATTATGTCATGACAACCACAGTTATGGGAGCTGCCATCCTGCAATTGGCAGCTCAGTGTGCTGTGCTCTAATGAGACACGGCCCCAGATTCCAGTCTGCTAGCTAGGCAGCGCCTCTGTTCAGCAGCAGTCTGGTTACCCAAAGGCTCACATACCAAACTATACCATTCTAGAAACACGGCAAGTTTATATGAAGGGCTTTTTGTAGAGATATATATATATATATATATATATATATATATAGCGATGCAGCGGTGCCCACGCTGTGCAGGAATGGGGCAGTGACACAAGCAAGTTCAAAACAAAATGTGTTTAATGTACAAAAAGACTCACACAGTGCACAGCACTCTGTATCCTACGGATCGCAGCCGGGAAATCAAAATACAGTCCTGGACTGGTTGTCATGAGTGGCCGCACCTCCGTGTATGCAGGGGGTGCCAGACCTTTTGGCTCCGCTGGCCTGTGTTACCTCACACAGGGAGTGCTCTGCAGACCGACTGCTCTGTTTGCCTCCAAGAACAAAACTGACACACCCAAAACCCTCTTGCAGGGTTTTTTTTTTCCTTTCCATCAGACTCTGTGGCCATGAGCCATTTATAAGATCTGGGCTGGAGGAAACGGACCGGCCCTACTACCTTCCTGCAGTTTGTTTCAAAAAGAAAAGCCCATGCCTGGTTTTCCTGAACAATTCCTTGGTCAAATAACTTGACCAAGTTCACACTTACTTTTATTCTGCTGTGACCACAAGGCACTCCAGTGGATCTAATACGCTTAAGAGCGCATCCTGGGGGACACATAGCGACCCTCCCATATGACACCAGTCACAGCCTCGCATACCCCCCCTCTGGTCAAATTTGTGGGGTTGAACATTTGTCACCATACAGGGGGCCCATGACAGGGCATCCGCATTTCCCTGTGACTTCCCCGCCCGATGTTCCACTGAGAAACTAAAGTTTTGTAGGAACAGGAACCATCTGGTGACTCGGGCATTCCTCTCTTTTGCATTTCTCATCCAGACGAAGGGTGAATGATCCGTTACCAAACGAAACTGATGCCCGAGCAAATAGCAGCGTAGGGACTCCAAGGCCGGGTCAGTTTCTGGCTCAAGTAGGTGACTAAATGCTCATTCCTGTTCACCTCTTGTGACAGCACCGCTCCTAGGTCTACCTCTGAGGCATTGGTTTGCACAATAAAGGTTTTCTTGAAGTCAGGGCTGATGAGGACCAGCTGGCCACACAATGCCGACTTCAGGGACTGGAACACTTCCTCCGGTTGAGGATTCCACCAGACCATCACCGTCTTCTTACTGTTTAACAGTTCCATTAAGGGTGCTGATTTCCCAGCAAAATTGCGTTTAAACCGGCAATAGCACCCAATGATGCCAAGGAATGCCCTCACCTGTTTGGCACTTAAGGGTTTGGGCCAGTTTTAAATGGCCTAAATCTTGTTTACTTGGGGTTTGATCACCCTGGGGCCTCTGTGAGTCCTATGGCACTTTTCTTTGGGTTTGCTGTTAACCCCGAGATTCTAAGAGACTCCAGCACTGCTTGCACCTAGGACAGATGGGAATCCCAGTTGGTATGAAAGATGACTATGTCGTCCAAATAGGCCGACGCGTAATCCTCATGAGGCGCTAACACAATGTCTATCAGTCTCTGGAATGTTGACGGAGCCCCATGTAACCCAAAAAGGCAAGGCGACAAATTGATAAAGACCCTCTGGTGTTATAAAAGCGGACTTTTCTTTCTCTGACTCTGTTAAGGGGACCTGCCAGGAACCTTTTGTGAGATCCAGCTTGGTGAAGTACTGGGCCTCCCCCAGTCTCTCAATTAGCTCCTCCATCCATGACTTGGGATAGAGGTAAAATTTTGACACTTCATTTAACCTACTGAAGTCATTACAGAAGCGCAATGTCCAGTATGGTTTTGGGATTAGAACAATGGGGCTGCCCCACTCACTTCGGGACTCCTGAATGACTCCCAATTGGAGCATTTGCTTGTGCCAGTGTACAGGTAACACACTGACTCACCAGTGACGTCTATAGGTCAAGTCCTATTGCTGCTAGTTTATTCAATAGGTCAGTTGTGTACTGAATGTAGCTGGGTGTATCATTTACCAGTGGTTTAAGAATACCCTCTGCCCATCCAGACACCTGCTCAGTAAGGGTGCCCACACATGAAATAATTGGTCTTCCTGGATATCCAGATTTGTAGATTTTGGGAAGCATGTAGAATGTCCCTATTCTTGGACTCTCTGGTATCAGGTCATCGGCTCTTATGGATTTGTCAGGCAGACAAGATACCGACTTGTTTAGTTCCTTGTAATAGTCCTGTGTAGGATCCGACTCCAATTTTTTGTTTAGATACAATCGCATATATTCCAACCCCATGGATAGAAATGAACACCTTGGTCACCTCAGAAAGACCTTTTTGAATCAGGGCTACCATTCAAGAACAATTCAAAACCAGATTACAAGAGCCACCAGAATATCAAGGATTCACCAGCTAAATTACAAAGCTAAATAAGAAAATAACCGGGTGCCTCTAGTAGTCACCTACAATCCAAATCTGGAGGTGCAAAGAAGAGCAGCATGGAAATTACAACCTTTACTACAAAAAGATGCCCGAATACAATCCATTTTTCCTGATCCCCCACTACTGTGTTTTAGGCAGCCCCCAAATCTAAGAAGCATCATTGTCAGAAGCCCCCTGTCCTCGTCAACAGCTACAAAAACCTTTCCTTGCAACCAGAAAAAATGTAAAAAATGTCCATTTATAATGACAGCGGACAAGATAAAGATCCCCAATTCACATCAGGACTACAGGATCCCAGGTACTTTCAGCTGCATCACATCTAATGTGGTGTACTTAATTATTTGTACTAAATGTTCAACTGGGCGTCTGTGTGTATGGGAGACAGGGCAAAAGCTTAGAACAAAGATGAATTCTCATCACCACACAATAAGAGAAAAAAGAATGAATCTACCTGTGGCCAAACAGTTTTGTATGCCGGATCACAGCACTATGGACATGAAATAACTTGCTTTGAAAGGTAATTTCAAATGTCAGAGAGACAGAAAAGTCTGGGAGTATAAACTCATGATGACCTTTGACACTCTCAGTGCAGGAATGAAGGTGTCACATGGATTTATGTCTTTTTACATCAATTAAGGAATTTGCCCCTCAGATCTTATGGGGGCAACACACAACACAGAACCAGACCCCAATCAGAGGACTATAAAACATTCACACGCCTTATCTATGAACTGTTCCAATATTTATGGCCACAACTGTTTATCACTCTCCCATAACAATATTTCTGTTTCATGTCACTTGTCTTATCTATTGCATTATTTCTTTCTGTGCTGTGTTGTGCATAAATATGTGATTCTTCAGATTTAGTATTATACCACACCAAAAACCTCACACCACGACCGTAAGTCCAGATTATAATAATACATTTTTATTAAATAGTAAAAAATTCACAGGAAAATTGAAGCTAAAACAATGTAACAATGTATAAAATATATGCTAAGACAAGGGGCAACTAAATCCAGGTATATTGGCATACATAATTCAATCATGGTGATGAATCACCGAAGAAAAAAACAGGAAAAGTGCAAATAATTATGTCACAACAGATAAGTGTATATCAAATAAAGTGCATATTTGCAAGTGCAGAAGAATCACCTCTAGGTGTCAGTATATAAAGAGGAATACTTAAAACACAAGTGCCAATCTAACAAACACATAGTACATGAGTAAAGTATGCGTATAGACTAGGATAGACGAAATGACAGGCTTAATAAAGTCAGATAACTGCTAAATGCTAGTAGTCACTTACAATTTGTACAGCTCCTGGTCACCCGAATAGACGCCCACCCCAACGTGCGTTTCGGCAAGTTGCCTTCATTTTAAGTATTCCTCTTTATATACTGACACCTAGTGATGTCTCTTATGCACTTGCACATATGCACTTTATTTGATATACACTTATCTGTTGTGACATAATTATTTGCACTTTTTCTGTTTTTTTTTCTTCGGTGATTCATCACCATTATTGAATTATATATGCCAATATACCTGGATTTAGTTGCCCCTTGTCTTAGCATATATTTTATACATTGTTACATTGTTTTAACTTCAATTTTCCTGTGAATTTTTTACCATTTAATAAAAATTTATTATTATAATCTAGACTTACGGTCGTGGTGTGAGGTTTTTGGTGTGGTTATATTATAATTTCAACTGTCCATGTTATTATTTGTCCATAGCCAGCCCTTATTTAATCTTATTATTTTATATTGAATCGTGGTTTCAAATTTTGTTGCTGGCATTTTCCTTTGTGGCTAAGGTTAATATAGATCTAGTATTAGTCTATGCCTGATGAAGAGACCTGAGTAGTCTCGAAAGCTTGCAATTTGTTACCATCTTTTCAGTTAGCCATTAAAAGGTATCAACCACTGAGGACTCTCAGTTCTAAATATTTTTCCATCTACTGGCTAACACGGTACAAAGATGTATTTCTTTCCTGTATCAAAGGCTATGCTGGCATTAAAGATCTTCAAAGAAGTTGATACAATAATAAGAGATCCTGTGATATCATATACTTCTTTTCTTGACAATTGGAGTACCCGTGACTTGGATTTATTTGAGGTGAACCATATTTTGGAAAAATAATGGCAACTTCAAGTTTTGAAAGCATTAACCATTTCTAGTCATAATGTTTAGTTATGCTTTCACTGCTTGTGTTTTCATTACAAGTGAAAGTGACATTACGAAGGGGAACAAAGTCTATGACATAGTTATTGTGTAAGCAATCTCTCTACTGTTAAAGGGAACTTTAAACTGTTAAACGGTCACCAGTTTTTTGGCCTATCAACTAAAAATATCATCTAATAGAGTGTCAGCTATGCATTACCCAACTACTTGTGAAACCCCTTGACTCCCCATGAATCCCTCATAAAAACTTTTTATATTGCTCCCGCGCTGTATGTAAATATTCTCGGTCCGGTCCGATGGTCCCTCTCTCCCCCCCTCCTCGACGCACTAATGCGTTCCGGCTTTGCCCGCAGTTGGGCAAAGCATACTATGCACGCGCGGGAGGTATTTTGAATGCGCACGTGTAGGACCTGTACGTGAACAACGCTATTCACAGAACGGAATGCGTACAGCACGCTTAGGAGGGGTGGAGAGAGGGACCAGAACCAACGCCCATCGGACCGAGGATATTTATATACAGCGTAAGAGCAATATAAAAGGTTTTTATGGGGGATTCATGGGGAGTCAGGGGGTTTCACAAGTAGTTGAGGAATGTATAGCTCACACTCTATTAGATGATATTTTTAGTTGATAGGCCAAAAAACTGGTGACAGGTTCCCTTTAAATATTATTATAAAGAAACTGCAAAATTTATGAAGCACTTTCTTAACTTAAAAAGCTGAAATTTGTATTTGTATCAATAGGTTATGCATAAAAATAGAATCTTGGTATGTGGAAGATACATCAAGTATCTCCATAGCTTGAGGTGAAGTGAATATCAGCGTGCTGCTTCTTCTTGGGTTGTTTTAGACGAACCCAGTCTAAACATTTAAAATGATTGATGAAGCACAGTCTTACTTCAAGTGTTCCTCATCACTCATTTGCTGATGTGACATTTCTTTATATATTTTGGCATAAACACATGCAACTACTGGCAAAACATTTGACCCTAGAGTCAGACTATTTGTCATGCTAATCTATTTTTTGTCGAAACTTGTAGACTCTGTGTAAACTACTTGCAGTTCTAATTATTCAAGATATATATATATGTATATATATATATATATATATATATAAGACGGGATAGTTGCAGGGGGTAGGATCACACTGAACTACAGAAATGGAAGTTGTGAAATAAAAACGCATTTTGTATTTTTGTGGAGAATCAGCATACTGTATTACATAGCATTTCAGACAAAGTAGTAAATGACAAAATAATAAGTGCCTACACTGCACATATACATTACATAACCTAGGAACAGTAAAAAATGTATAGAGAATATTAATGGCTTTAAAGAATAAAACAAAAAATGAGTGAAATTATTTTATTCATATAATACAAATAGTATACCAGCACATTTCAGTCAGCGCTTTGTTTCTCTGCTAGGATTCTGTCATTTTTTATGGGCCAATCCAGTACCTGGGTTCAAAGGCTTATTGTGGTCCATATGACTTGGTAGCAGGGCAGGCCTTGCATTCAATGCAATATTTTTATAGAAGCCATCATGGACATCTTGTGAAAGGGGCATTGGGGTGCGTCGTAATTCTTGGCAGCCCATTAACTCACTGCATAGGGTATGACAGTTTCGGAAACCCACTGTTTAATAATGGCCCTTTAAGCAGATTAATGCTGCCTGATGCTCCTGTAAAAATAGGCTCTGTGACTTTAAGAGACCCTCCTTCATAAATGATACACAATATGTCTGTTTATGTGTCACACACCACATGGCCAGCTAAAGTTGGTAAATGTTACAATGACATTTCCCAGTGAATACATTTGTTGTGGTTGAAAGCAATGTTAGAGTTGAAAAACGCTTCAAAAACTCTGTGTCTCAACATAGCCCAAGTGGTGGAGGAATATTTTGGTCTGGGGTTATTTATTTTGCCTCATATACATGTCATTAACCTGGAAAGGATGTACTTTAACATATTTCCCAGCAAAATCTGTTTTGGTATGTTTTTTGGTGCATCGGTAAAAATGTCATGAAACTCTGACAACATTGTTTAAAGCTGTGACCTAGGAGTCAGAAATGCTTCCTGGGGCAATCCCCATGATGTCCCCATGTCATTTGAGCTGTGTTTTCATCATTTTAAGACGTATTTAGACCTTAAAAAGACCCCCGGAGGGGATCGTGGTAAAAATGCTCGGCTCTCCCATAGACTTACATTGGGCTCGTTGTTCTGTCCGAGTACCCCAGTATTCCAATTTGCTTGACCCGAGCAACGAGCACCCGAGCATTTTAGTGCTTGCCCATCACTAATCATGTTTATATGTTATTTTCTATTGCATTGACATTGCTTACTGTTGTCATTACCTCGCTGTAATCTGTGTAGTTTATGTTTAGGGCTATCTACATGCGGGCCCATCATGTATCTACCTTATCACTTATACTGAGACAGGGGTGTTGCTAGTTTGTTTTAAATGGTTTTATAATTGTTTGTGTCTTGGTGACAATTAAATTGTCTATTGTAATTTTGTACTTAGGTGTGCGCAACTTCATATGCATTGGCCTGATCCCCATCTCATTGGCACCACAGGTTTGTCACAGAATTTTATACCATTGGGCAGTGAAGAAAAAATAATTACATTTTAACTACAAAAAAATGGCATCACAATTTGTCACATAATTTCTGCTGAATATGGCAAAACCCATATGTGGCTGTACAGTATGGCTTAGCCACATGGCGAGACTCAGAAGGGAAGGAGCGCTATTTGACTCTTGGAGAGCAAATTTTCAAAAGATATTTTGCAGACTCCATATACAGAGTCTCTAAGTGCCCCCAATTTGGAAATTATGTCCCTGTGGGAATTTATCTACAGGTGTAGCAACAATTTTAACAATAGATGTTTTCCAGAAATAAGCAGCAATGGATAGTGCTGAGTGAACATTGCAAATCTGCTATTGCAGTGCTCAGAACGTTGTAGTGCCCAGTAAATTGCAGTGCCCATAGTGTTTCTGCAGACATGCACCCCTTAAATTAAGTGGGCTCTAATCACTACAGAAATGCGAAACATCTGGATGCTAAATGTGACTTAAGCATGCTGTGGGGCTCAGAAGGGAGTCAGCATTTGGATTCATCCTCTGAATTGATCCTCTCTGCATGTATGCACTCCATTCATTGTTAGCAAGCAGCTGAATGACACAAGCCCTTTCTGTCTTGCATGTGGAAATATATAGCAATGGTAACCAAATCATTCATCCTCTGAATTGATCCTCTCTGCATGTATGCACTCCATTCATTGTTAGCAAGCAGCTGAATGACACAAGCCCTTTCTGTCTTGCATGTGGAAATATATAGCAATGGTAACCAAATCATTCATCCTCTGAATTGATCCTCTCTGCATGTATGCACTCTAGTGCCTTTGATGATCTAACCACCCCTGGTGTGCTGGCCCCAGCTGCCAAATTATCCCAAAGCAGCTCCCACAATCCCACTTTCCTGACCCTGTAGTGTGGGCTATATATTTAGGAGTAGTCTAAGGGGCGCATGCATTGTGGGGGCGCATGCATCCCAGAAGCTAAGCATCACAGAAGACAAGCATCTTGAAAACGGCAGTTATTCATGGCAGTTAATCAGGGCTGGAATCAGGTGCCCCACACTTTGCCTTCTTTTTCATTATGTACTTTATCTATTTCCTCCTGTGTTCCCTTGCCATCCACATTCACCGCCCCATCCCCCCTCCATCACGTCTCATACACATCAGCCCCTCTATCCTTCCCTCTCCCATGTACAGCTCCCATGCACTCCTCACCTTCCTGAAAAACCTCAGCCCATCTTGCCCAAACACATCACAGAAAAAACCTACTTACAATTCCAACAACTACTTGTTCTTTATCTTCCTACTCCTGCTGATTTCAGGGGACATCTCCCCCAACCCTGGTCCACCATCCCCCAACCTCAATCCCTACCCTACCTCATACCGAAACCATAATAATCTTATTAATATTACTTGCACTTCCTCATCTCCTTCTTTCAATTGTGCCCTCTGGAATCCACGGTCTGCATGCAACAAGCTATCCTTCCTGCACAACTACTTTCTGAACCACTCTCTTAATCTGTTGGCCCTCACTGAAACCTGGATTCAGGATTCTGACACTGTCTCCCCTGCTGCCATTTCCTATGGTGGTTTACAGTTCTCCCATTCCCCGAGACCCACAAACAGACATGGTGGTGGAGTTGGCATACTCCTGTCCCCACAATGCACTTTCCAGGTCATCCCCCCAATTCCATCACTCTCATTCCCTTCTTTTGAGGTCCACACCATCAGGCTCTTCCATCCCCTCTCCCTCAGAGTAGCGGTCATATATCGGCCCCCAGGCTCGCCCACCCAGTTCCTTGACCACTTCTCAGCCTGGCTGCCGCACTTCATGTCCTCAGAACTACCAACCCTTATCCTTGGAGACTTCAACATCCCCATTAACAGCCCTACTTCCACATCTGCATCTCAGCTTCTATCACTAACAACTTCTCTAGGCCTCTCACAGCTTTCAACCTCTGAGACACACAAGGATGGCAACACCCTTGACCTGGTCTTTGTCCGCCTCTGTTCAATCTCCCACCTAAATAACTCACCGCTTCCACTCTCTGACCACAACATTCTCTCCTTCACGCTCACAAATCCTCCACCACCCCAGCGCACTCCTACCTACCACACATTCAGAAATCTACAAGCCATTAACCCTCAGACACTTTCAGACTCCCTACACTCATCGCTGTCCCCAATCTCCTCTTTTTCCTGTCCTGATCTGGCTGTTCATCACTACAATGACATTCTTAGAAGCACCCTTGACCAAGTAGCACTGCTCACCCTCAGAACCTCCAAACACACAGTAAAACAGCCCTGGCTCACATTGCAAACTCGACTTCTTCAGCAATGCTCTAGGAGTGCTGAACGCCTCTGGAGAAAAACCCACACACCAGAAGACTTCATCCACTTTAAATTCATGTTAAGAACTTATAATACTGCCCTTCACCTCGCCAAACAGACCTACTTCACCACCCTGATCTCCTCACTAGCCAACAACCCCAAGAAACTTTTTGACACTTTTCACTCCCTCCTCAGGCCAAAAGCACAAGCCCCTATCACAGACATTTGTGCTGACGACCTGGCCTCCCACTTTATAGAAAAAATAGATACTATCCATCAGGAAATCTGCTCTTAACCACCAAGTGCTGTGACTCCCATCCCACCCTGCATTTCCCCTGGCTCACTTTCCACATTTGATCCCATCACAGAAGAAGAAGTCTCCAGACTCCTCTCTTCCTCTCGTCCGACTAAATGCACTACCGACCCCATCCCCTCACATCTCCTCCAGTCTCTCTCTTCAGTTTTCACAACTCACCTAACTACAATTTTTAATCTCTCACTCTCCTCTGGCATTTTCCCATCCTCCTTCAAACACTCCATCATTACTCCGCTACTAAAGAAACCCGCTCTCGACCCTTCCTGCACAAACAACTACAGACCGGTCTCCAATCTCCCCTTCATCTCTAAACTTTTGGAGCGCCTAGTCTACTCCCGCCTTACCCGTTACCTCTCCACTCACTCCCTCCTAGACCCTTCACAGTCCGGCTTCCGCCCCCTACATTCGACTGAAACTGCACTCATCAAAGTGACCAATGACCTTCTGACAGCAAAACGTAACGGCGACCACTCTCTGCTCATTCTACTCGACCTTTCTGCAGCTTTCGACACTGTTGACCACTGTCTCCTACTGTCTAGGCTCCAGTCACTAGGTATTAAGGACACTGTTCTCTCCTGGTTCTCTTCCTATCTTTCTGACCGCTCCTTCAGTGTTTCGTTCTCTGGCTCCACATCATCTCCTCTTCCTCTCACTGTCGGGGTACCCCAGGGCTCAGTCCTTGGCTCCCTTCTCTTCTCTCTCTACACGGCCCCAATTAGACAGACCATCAGCAGATTTGGCTTACAGTACCATCTTTATGCTGATGACACACAACTATACACGTCATCCCCCGACCTTACCCCCGCTCTTCTACAGAACGCCACCGACTGTCTGTCTGCAGTCTCCAACATCATGTCCGCTCTCTATCTGAAACTTAACCTCTCCAAGACTGAACTCCTTCTGCTCCCGCCGTCTACTAACCTCCCTAAATCTGACATTTCCCTCTCTGTGGGCGGCACCATAATAACACCCCGGCAGCAGGCTCGCTGTCTGGGTGTTATGTTTGACACTAATCTCTCCTTCACCTCCCATATACAATCTCTTGCCCGCTCTTGCCGTCTACACCTAAAGAACATCTCTAGAATCCGCCCTTTTCTCACCATGGAAACAACAAAAACCCTCACTGCAGCATTGATCCACTACCGCCTGGACTACTGCAACGCTCTAGGGTCATCCATCTGGCTAATCGGTACTCGGATGTGTCCGCTCTTCGCCAGTCCTTACACTGGCTGCCCATTAATTATAGGATCCAATTCAAAGTACTGGTTCTCACCCTCAAAGCTCTCCACAGTGCAGCACCCCCCTACATCTCCTCCCTCATTTCTATCTATCGGCCTAACCGACTGCTGCTCTCTGCAAACGACTTTCGACTAACCTCTGCACTAATCCGTACCTCCCACTCCCGACTCCAAGACTTCTCCCGTGCTGCGCCAATCCTCTGGAATGCTCTACCCCAAGAAATTAGGACTATCCACAATTTGCATGGTTTCAGGCGCTCCCTCAAAACACATTTGTTCAGAGTGGCCTATCACATTCACTAATCAAAGTCATTCTATGTGTAAGTGTGTATGTGTAGCCCATTCACTATCTCCATCCATCCCTCACTCCCTCAAGATGGCTGGACCATCATTGTAAATGCACCATTGTATATACACACCTGTACTTTATATCTCCCCCACCTCATTGTAGATTGTAAGCTCTCACGAGCAGGGTCGGCTTATTTTGCTTTAATTATTGTATTGTTAACGTTGTTACTTATGACTTATCTTTTGAAACTGTTACACTGTAAAGCGCTGCGGAATATGTTGGCGCTATATAAATAAAGATTATTATTATTATTTTTTGGGAGTGCAGATGTTGCTGGATTTTTTTTAGGGGGCGAGGAGTCATGGTGTTTTTCCAGAGCCTTTGTGCTATCAGTAATGTGAAAGGCCCCTATATTTCCATTGACAGATGATAGACCTGAGTCTGTTTATTGGGAAAATTTTACATAAAATTTTGGGCCACATTTATCCTGCATTCTACACTGAGCATTTACATCAAGGTTTCAATTTAAACTCCAAATAACATAATTCAGATGAAACCTAAATATGATTAATTCACTATAAAGAGGCTGAAGTATTACGCTGGACTCTGTTTAGCCTCTGTTTAGCAGTGTCCTTCATTTTAGATGTACACAAAACTGTGGCTTAAGGTGCTTTTGTTCACGCATAAAAAGATGCTTAAAAAGATAAACACCTCTGGATCATAGGCCAAAGAGAGTCCAATGCAATTCCATCTGATTTACTATAGGGAATCTACTGACTGAGGTTTTGTCTGAATCAAGTATTTCACAGATTTACATATAAACCAAGATGTAAGCACTCAGCGTAAAGCACAGGACAAATGTGATCGGAGCTGCACTGCGATTTTTGGGAAGCAGAGTAAACAAATCAACAGCAGGTCAAGATTTGGTTTTATTTTATTTTTTTGCAGTACACTGTGCAGTATACATGATTAGACAGCTTTTTACTTCAGGTTGGTGCGATTACAGTGGTACCATATTTATAACGTTTTTATGTTTGGCTACTATCACACACGAAAAAAATGCTTTTGAAAAAAAAAAAGAATTTTCATCTGCACATTTTGAGAATCATGCGAGGGCTTTTTTGCAAGATTAGTTGACAGATTTTTTTGGTACCATATTTGGGCACATTGCATTTTAAATATATATATTACTGAACATGAGATTTTTAGTTTAACATTCTAATCAGACTGTATGAAGTCCACTGACACATCATAGTGAACCTCTACATACATGCAGCCGCACACTCCGATCTCGAGTGCCAGAGGCAGTGTCGGGTATTGAGGTGCGAGACTCATGCGAGTTTATCGCAAGTGTGACCCCGGCCTAAAAGTGATAGCTTCATTCTTTGGCTTAGATGATTACAGTGATATCCCATTTATGGATTTTTTAATGTTTTCCCACTTTTACATAATATAAACTATTTTTTAGGAAGAAGAATAGTTTTTGTATTGTTACATTCTAAGAGCTATAGCTTTTTTATTTTTCCGCAGTTTGCATTTGCGGACAAGATAACGTTTTCAGCTATACCATTTATATTTACATTCGTCTTTTTGATCATGTTTTATTCTACTTTTTTTTCGGTGGTATGATGAAAAAGCATAGTTTTTTGCCACGTTTTTAGTTATTTTCTACAGTGTTCACTGGAGGGGTTGCCTACTGTGACAGTTTTAAAGGTCGGGTCATTTTGAATGTAACAATACCAAATATGTGTACTTTTTTGGTTTTTCTTTGTTTTTTGACATAAATATATGTATTTATTGGTATAATATTTTTTCTTTTTTGTTCTTTATTTTCTGATTTTTTTTTCTATTTTTACATTTTTGTTAAATTTTTTTTAAACTTTTTACTTACCGTATATACTCGTGTATAAGCCGACCCGTGTATAAGCCGACCCCCTAATTTTGCCACAAAAAACTGGGAAAACTTATTGACTCGTGTATAAGCTGGGTGTATAAACTGCCGTCCTGCTCTGTGCTGCCCCCGTCCTGCTCCTTGCTCCCCCATCCAGCTCTGTGCTCCCCCATTCTCCTCTGTACTCCCCCCTCCTGCTCCATCCTCCGCTGTGCTCCCCCATTCCTTCTCCGTCCTCCTGTGCCCCCCGTCCTGCACCGTGCACCTCTGTGCCCTCCATCCTCTCCCCCGTCCTGCTCCGTGCTCCTCTGTGCCCTCCATCCTCTCCCCGTCCTGCTCCGTGCTCCTCTGTGCCCTCCATCCTCCCCCCATCCTGCTCTGTGCTCATTTTCCTCCTCCATGCTTCCCCGTTCTTCCGTTCTCCCCCCGTCCTGCTCCGTGCTCATTGTCCTCCTCCATGCTTCCCCCGTCCTCTGTTCTCCCCCCCATCCTGCTCCGTGCTCATTGTCCTCCTCCATGCTTCCCTGTCCTCCGTTCTCCCCCCCGTCCTGCTCCGTGCTCATTGTCCTCCTCCATGCTTCCCCGTCCTCCGTTCTCCCCCCCGTCCTGCTCCGTGCTCATTGTCCTCCTCCATGCTTCCCCGTCCACCGTTCTCCCCCCGTCCTGCTCCATGCTCCTTGTCCTCCTCCATACTCCCCCCATCCTCCTCCATCATACTCACCCTCCCCGTGCCATCGCTGAATGTCCCTGCAATCCTGCGTTGTACCCGGCTTCCTGCAGCTCTCCTGTGCTGAGCGGTGACGTAATACCGCTCATTAAGGCCATGAATATGGATGCCACGCCTATGGGAGTGGCGTCGCGTCCATATTACATGACCTTAATGAGCAGTATACGTCACCGCTCAGCACAGGAGAGCTGCAGGAAGCCGGGTACAACGCAGGATTGCAGGGACGTTCAGCGATGGCACGGGGAGGGGTGAGTATGATGTCCCAGCCACCGGCTCCTGCCGCGGCACCCCCCCCCCGCTGGTTTCTGCCCAATGATTCGTGTATAAGCCGAGGGGGCATTTTCAGCACGAAAAAAGGTGCTGAAAATCTCGGCTTATACACGAGTATATACGGTAGTTCTTCTTTGGGACTCTAAGTTCTATTTCTCTCATCACAGGTATAATGCATTGCAATGAACAACACAGACTATATTGGACAACACAGACTATATTACTTAACTAGGATGCTAGTTGGTGCTTGGGTCTAGGAAGGTGGGTTCCTCAACATAAATCTGGAAGCAGCCAAGGTTTTTTTATATGTTTTTTTTAAATACAGAGATATATTAGTCAGTTGTCCTGGCAATTAGAGATGAGCAAATCTACTGAAATTCAAATTTGCCAGCTTTGTTGAATTTTCTTCAAAAATTTCATTAGCAGCAAATGGCTTCCCTGTGAATTGCAAGTACTGTAAATCATACAATTACTTTGAAAGGATGTGTGCAACACTCTGAGAGCTACTAGGACTGTATTAAACCCCTTTTTAGCTCTCAAATGCAAACACAATCTTAGTGATTTCCAAGTGACCTAAACAAATACACTGCTCAAGAAAATAAAGGGAACACTCAAATAACATAACCTAGATCTGAATGAAATGTTCTCATTGAATACTTTGTTCTGTAAAAAGTTGAATGTGCTGACAACAAAATCACACAAAAATCATCAATGGCAATCAAATTTATTAACCAATGGAGGCCAGGATTTGGAGTCACACACAAAATTAAAGTGGAATGTAATGTCCTTAAAACAAGTCAAAATGATGCTCAATAGTGTGTGTGGCCTCCACGTTCCTGTATGACCTCCCTGTGCCTGTATGACCTCCCAACAACGCCTGGGCATGCTCCTGATGAGGCGGTGGATGGTCTCCTGAGGGATCTCCTCCCAGACCGGGACTAAAGCATCCGCCAACTCCTGGAAGTCTGTGGTGCAACGTGACGCTGGTGGATGGAGTGAGACTTAATGTCCCAGATGTGCTCAATCGGATTCAGGTCTGGGGAACAGGCGGGCCAGTTCATTGCTTCAATGCCTTCATCTTCTCATCAGTGGTGGTAAAAGAATCGCAATATCCACCACCAAATCGTATAAAAACGACAATGCTTTATTAATCCAAAAATATGTATGCAACAAAGTTACATCAGTACTTAAACTAGAAAGGTGCTAAACACAAAAATGAAAGTAAAAATAAGAGAGGGACGATGAAACCATAGGACTTATCTCAACCAACAGCAATTGCCAATTGGGCTTTTATATATGTCAGCTATAATGTCAGAAAATCTGGCCAAAACAATCAGCGTGCACACCAGTGGCTGCTATAATGTAAGCGCTCCTATTTCCTCCATAATGCTAGACAATGTGTGTAAATATAGAACCAATTGCTTAGAATACATACCGCAAGGCTGCTGGTGGAAACTCCTCAGACGTCCCTCTGCCCCATAGGAACTTCTGACACTCCAGCCACATGAGGTCTGGCATTGTCCTGCATTAGGAGTAACCCAGGGCCAACCGCACCAGCATATGGTCACACAAGGGGTCTGAGGATCTCATCTCAGTACCTAATGGCAGTCAGGCTACCTCTTGCGAGCACCTGGAGGGCTGTGCGGCCCTCCAAACAAAGGCCACCCGACACCATTACTGACCCACTGCCAAACCGGTCATGATGAAGGATGTTGCAGGCAGCAGATCACTCTCCACGGCATCTTCAGACTCTATCTCGTCTGTCACATGTGCTCAGTGTGAACCTGCTTTCATCTGTGAAGAGCACTGGGCGCCAGTGGCGAATTTGCCAATCCTGGTGTTCTGTGGCAAATGCCAAGTGTCCTGCACGGTGTTGGGCTGTGAACACAGCCCCCATCTGTGGACGTCGGGCACTCAGACCATCCTCATGGAGTCGGTTTCTAACCGTTTGTGCACATACATTCACATTTGTGGCCTGCTGGAGGTCATTTTGCAGGGCTCTGGCAGTGCTCCTCCTGTTCCTCCTTGCATAAAGGCGGAGGTAGCGGTTCTTCTGCTGGGTTGTTGCCCTCCTACGGCCTCCTCCACGTCTCCTGGCGTACCTGCCTGTCTCCTCGTAGCGCCCCCAGCCTCTGGACACTACGCTGACAGGCACAACAAACCTTCTTGCCACAGCTTGCATTGATGTGCCATCCTGGATGAGCTGCACTACTTGAGCCACTTGTGTGGGTTGTAGAGTCCGTCTCATGCTACCACGAGTGTGAAAGCACAACCAACATTCAAAAGTGACCAAAACATAAGCCAGAAAGCATTGGTACTGAGATGTGTTCTGTGGTCCCCACCTGCAGAACCACTCCTTTATTGAGTGTGTCTTGATAATTGCCAATAATTTCCATCTGTTGTCTATTCCATTTGCACAACAGCATGTGAAATTGATTGTCAATCAGTGTTGCTTCCTAAGTGGACAGTTTGATTTCACAGAAGTTAGATTTACTTGGAGTTATATTCTGTTGTTTAAGTGTTCCCTTTATTTTTTTGAGCAGTGTATATCTGTAGGTAAGCAGATACTAACTTTTCTTTGCTGCTGTGCTGTCAATGTCTACTCTTTTTTCAGTGCTTTTTGGCTTATCATTTTATCTGTATGGCTAAGCTGTGAGCTATGACATTCTCTCACTATACAGTTTCACAAAAAAATTAGCTGTGTCATTCCCTGCCACAGCTTCTTTACAGGCTATAATAATCTCTCCTGATTGGCTGTACTATAGCATGTGATGTGATAGTGCAAATCATTCTAAGGAAGCCTGCCAAATCATGCCCTAGATCATGTGAACCGTCTCTGGCTGATGTAATCTTTTCCATTGTGTAAAATAACTGCTGGCGTTGAAATCTCAAATTGTTTAAATTCAATGGGTCCAGCAAATTTTAAAAGAATCAAGACAAATTTGATTCTCATTAAACTGATTTACTCATCGTTTATATTGTATAGATAAAAAAATGATAAATTTGTTATTCAGAACAATCTGTACCCGTTCATATATTCCTCCCCAAGTTCTTATATAGTTAGTTCAGTACTTTACAGTTATGCTCTCATGTTTTAATTTTCATGTACACTAGCATTATTTGTAAATTTTAAGGAATATTACTTTATGTGAATTTATGCCTGATGCAAGGTTTAAATTCTTTTAGGAGTGTGGTCTGTGGTCTGAATTTTTTTGGGTTGCTATAGAGGCGGAAAATTATTACAGAAGTTAGGGGCCAAATATGTCTCAGCAGAATACTCGGAAGTTTGCCAGTAAAAGTTGTCATAATGTTTTGGGTTCAATAAACAAGAAAAGGAAAGAGAATGCCTAAAATTAGCCAAAATATCACCTGTGAGTTCTTGGTTTTTGCTCTACTGTAGTTGTTTATAGGGTAAGCAGAGCACCTGTATAGAACTCTTATCTTCCTCTAAATGGTCATTGTTGTATTATATCACATAATAACTTTTCACATTTTCTAAAAGCATAACTACTCCTTTTCTTGTGAACACATAAAACACCTACAAACATGATGTCAATCAGATATCTCTGCCTACTCTGGTGGTCCTGTTATGTGCAATCACAGAGAGATCCGGGAAAACTAACATCAAACCAACAAAGACACAGCCACAAACACCCTTGGAGAAAGCAGGAGCTAGCTATGCAAACCTTAAAGGTCCATGATACTCTTCACCAAGTTCCCAGTAAATGGGAGGCAGACTTTGGCAGAGCCTTTCCTAGACTCGCTGTCGCCGAGCAGCTGGGATCTGGTGATGAAGCCGAAGCCTAGTCAAAATCAAGCAGATATCTCTGACAGAAACCCAGGGAGTGTAGCAGAAAGGGAAACAGAAACAAACCCTAAGACCAACCTTGATACGACCTGCAGGTTTTGTGAAATGTAGCTAATAATATCCACCAGGAACAAGACCACCTTGCATTTTAGGTCCTTTATAAAGTGGGATGAGTCTGTCACTTTCCGGTAACGGTTTACCAATAGGTTCAAGTGTGGGGTCAAAAAGAGGAAGCATGGTGGCAGTCAGCTGAATGCCTATATCATTGCTACTGAAGTAGTTGTGAGACTAATCATTAACATGATATCTATTGGAGTACTTTGGCAGTGGTTCAAAATGACATGGTGAGAGGAATCCTGAACTATCTTAATTGCAGCAACACTTGTCCATGTTTGCCAGGCCTGGGTTCATATAGTTCTCAATTACTTGTGCACTAAGTTAGTTTGTTTCTGTATTTGTCACATGAATGTCTATGATTTTCTACACAACATATTCTGGATGTCGGTCTGAAGGGGGAGGTGCTGTCTATTTTGGTGGTGAGTAGACTCCTTCTTCTTTGAAATTATTAAATTGATTCTTATGGACCATATGTCGGATCATCTGGGAATGTTCCAGGATTTGGCGGGCACCTTGAACCAGCTCAGCCAGACCCTAGTGCAGGCGGTTTCCCCCACACAGTCAAGTTCTAACTCCAGTTCTGCAGCGGGGGTCATTTCTATAGAACCTAAGATGCCCATTCCTGATTTTTCTAGGGGAGATTGAAAGCAATTCCATCCCTCTAGAAGCTCAGATGGCACAGTCAAGTAATGGACAAGAAATGATAGCTGGCAAAATACTTATTGGAGATTACTTCTGGTTGCATATCAATCAGTACAGAATGGTGTGAGTTATATCCTTTTTTTATCTCTGAAGCCTTTTCCTGCATTCAATTTCAAATTACTATATGGACAGCATGAGCATCTTTTCCAAGTGACGCGGTGGTTCAGGGGTCTGTTATGCGCAATCACACAGAGACCCGGAAAGACTGGCACCAAGCCAGCAAAGGCGCACCCACAGATGCACTTGGCACAAGCTGCCCCAGCTATGTGAGCCTTAAAGGGCCAGGATACTATTGTCCCAGCTCCAAATAAATGAGACATGGACTTTGGTAGAGCCCTTTCCAGGCCGAGAAGCTGTCGTCTGGTGACACCACCGGAGCCTAGTTGAGATCAGGTAGATACCTCTGAGAGAAACCCCTGGAGTGTAGCACAAAGAGAAAGGGAAATGAACTCTAAGACCAAACCTGAAGTGTAATCAAGATTGCATTCACCACTCATCACCACAAAACGTAGGAACTGCAGATTTTGTGACATGTAAATAGTAATAGCCAATAGGAACAAGACAACCTTGCTTGAGATGAGTCTGTCACATTCCGGTAGCGGTTCACTGATAGGTTCAAGTGTCAGGTCAAAAAGAGGACGCATGGTCAGCTGAACGCCTATCTCTTTGGTGCTGAGGAAGTTGTGAGACCACTCATTAACATAATATCTATTGGAGTACTTGGTCAGTCGTCCAGCTGCCATTAAAGAAAAATCTTTCGTGTGAAATGTAGTTTCAATAACCAGCTTCCCAGCATATACCAGGCAGGCACTGTTAACTATTTTAAAGGCATCATAGTCTACTTTATTCTCCAAAAAAATTTAAAGACTGCTCAACACTGATTCTCAGCCATTTATCCTGGTGTCTGATATTGCCTGCAGTGTTGATGTCAAGCAGTGGCTCACACCTGCTGATCTCACTTTAAGGCTTGCTTAGCTGGGACAGATTGCTCAAAGTGCGTCTGTGGATGCGCCTTTGCTGGATTGGTGCTAGGCTTGCCGGGTCTCTCTGCAATTTCACATGACAGGTACCATTGCTTCTACCTCAGACTCTTGAGCCCTGGCAATTTTTTGGGGGACTAGACCACTGACTGCAGTCAAAATAAGGTGCAATAAATATTATTTCAATTCTATTCAAACGTTAGCACAATATGCATTGCCTAAAATGAAATACATACTCTAGTCATACCAAGAAGATATATTTACAATAGTATAACTTGCTCTAAAGTGTCTCTGATAATAATAATGCAGTGCAGGTAGATCTCCAAAATGAGTGAATCTAAGAATTAAAAGACAAGATCATATATGGCATGACACAGTCATCTTATCTACAGATATAGATAGTTTTACTGGGAAGTAAGATAAAATACTATTGCAGGTTGGAAGCTGTTAAAATTTTTGAGAAGAAGGAGCATTAATGTAATGACACCTTATGTTTCATTAATTAGTAGCATTCACAGTTACCTCTTGAACTCTTAAAATATAGCAAAATGTTATTATCAATTAGCAAAGTCAATTGGTTCCTCCTCACTAGAGTTGAGCGATACTTTCCGATATCCTAAAGTATCGGAATCGGAATGGTATCGCCGATATCACTAAAATATCGGCGATACCCGATATCGATACCGGAAGTCCCATGTAAGTCTATGGGAACAAAATATCGAAATTAAAAAAAACCCATTCTTGCCTTGTTGGTTAATTGTACATGAAGGAAAACAAGAAAGAGTAATGTAGAATGTATTGGGGAAGGTTGAGGAGACATTAAAGGCATAGATGTTTAACCCAATCAAATGGAATAGCATAAATATTTTTTTTTTTAAAGATGTTCGGATTGACGAAGAAATTGACAATGTTAACGTTTTTTATATTTTGGCAAATATGTATATTACACAACTTCCATGCTCTTCATCTTCACCTTTTTAACTTTTCACACACTTTCTCCTTCATAATCTTCTGCAGCATCATCTTTTTCATCAAATTATTCTTCATCTTCACCTTCTTTATCTTCTTCTTAAACTTCTTGCTATTCATCTTTGTTAACATTACTCATATTCTTCTTATTAAACTATTATTCTTATTCATATTCTGCTTCATCTTCTTCATCATATTCTTATTTGTGACAGAGAATCCTGTACTTGTAATCTGTCAAAGTATGAATTTTTCATCCTTCCGTTCTTGCTGTCACAAAAGATTTAAATTACAACAGTATTTGTCCGTGTTCAGTTTAGCCTGCAGCAGCAGGCATTTTCCAGGGGCACCACGAGGAGGAACGGACTCACCCCCATACACTGCTTAGTCTTCTTCTGCTTAGAATTTAGAGCATATATTTTGCTCTTCATTTTGGTCTTATACTTCATGTTCTTCTGCTTTTAGATCTTCTGCTTATTGTTCTTGTGTCTCTTGTTCCGTATCTTGTATTTGTAGCACAATCTTGTACCAGCTGATGTTACTGGGACACGGTTACTAAGCAGGAGGTACCTGTGCTCCAAAGCACTACCAAGGACCAGCAGACGTTGCTGGAACTCGGATACCGAGATGGAGGCACCTAGGCCAAAGGCACTGCGGAGAACCAGTTGACGGTACTGGAACCCGGACGGGTAGCAGAAGGTACAAGAGCCAATGCAAGTAACGAGGACCAGCTGACTGTGCTGGAACCCGGAGGGGCAGCAGAAGGAAAAGAGCCAATGGCACAACCGAGGACCAGCTGACGTTACTGGGACACGGTTACTAAGCAGGAGGTACCTGTGCTCCAAAGCACTACCAAGGACCAGCAGACGTTGCTGGAACTCGGATACCAAGATGGAGGCACCTAGGCCAAA
This sequence comes from Oophaga sylvatica, assembly GCA_033576555.1. NCBI lineage: Eukaryota > Metazoa > Chordata > Amphibia > Anura > Dendrobatidae > Oophaga > Oophaga sylvatica. Next base: position 279,433,622 of record JARQOD010000005.1, read on the forward strand.
GGCACTGCGGAGAACCAGCTGACGGTACTGGAACCCGGAGGGGCAGCAGAAGGAAAAGAGCCAATGGCACAACCGAGGACCAGCTGACGTTACTGAACCCCAGTAACACAGGAGCAAGTGTTGACTGTGCTAACAGCACTTCCGAGCAACAACTGGCGGTGTTGGAGCCCAGGGTCAAGGAGGATGTTTAAATACTAGATCAAGTAATTTCCTTGTTACCTGTCAATTTTAAATGTCTATACTTCAAACAAGAGAAAGATAACCTTTACTACCATAAGATGATGATTTCATTTAAACTAATATCTAGATAAATAAAGAATTGACAAACATAAACACATACATTAACATGTTGAACAGCAATGCAAACCACAAAATAAATTAGTTAAGGAATCTGCTATACGGTTGTACATAAAAGCATACAAGTACATATCTGAATCCATTAATGATGGATAAGTAACAGTATGTACACCATTTTTATTGTATAGACAATGAATGTCTGACTTCAAAACATCATCAGCATTACAAGTTATCTGTGACATTACTAAAATGTTACATTTGCTGAATAATGTCACTAAACAGTTTATACAAAATTATACAATTTCCATCATGTAATACTCATAATATGTGGCAATAATCATGTTTATTAACAAACATAACCTTTAAAAAGTGCAAGTGCATAGTGAAAATTGCTATTTATGCCTGACTGTCGACTTGCAAGCATGACAACGGATAGATAAGGTATATATAGATGAGACTGCATAGCCACAGATGGTGAATGGCGATGTAATACTGTACCTCAATAAAGTGTGCGTCACTACTACATAATTTTTTTTATATAGCTTTATAAACAGGGTACGTGGATGTATGCTTGCGCCTTTGTTTTGACGCACAGACTGCCTTCCTGCTGAGACGCGTTGGGTAGTGAACAGTTGTGTGCAGTGTTCACTGTAGTCTGAGGTTTTCCTTTTTGGAGTGCAGATCACGCTCCAGTTAGTTCTTCAACCACTGCTGGTTGTAGTCTGCTGAGCGTGTGTCACTGGCACATCCTTGAAATTTTTCTCTAATTGTTGCTGCTCCACTCTATTACAAATAAATAAAATCTATTAGTGTGACGCGCTTCCATCCGTATACAATACATTGGTTGCAAACACTATAGAAGTACACAAAGGGGCCTTTCACACCTACTGAACAGTTGTGTGCAGTGTTCACTGCAGTCTCTGCGGAATAACCACACTTAGGCCTTATAACTTTTCAGACTTTCTTTATCAATCTACCAAGATGAAGAAGGCAGGGAGTAAGGCACGTGGTCGTGGAGTTTCTTCAGGGAGAGGACGTGGGGATTCTGTGGCTGCTGCGGCCCCCAGTGACACAGCATCCACCAGTTTTCCCCGGGCCGTGAGCGTTCCTTTATGCGCACTTTTGTAGGAGCTCGGAGTACCCCCCTGCTGCGGGAAGAACAAATTGAAGCCGTTGTTGTTTGGATCTCAGCCAATGCATCGACTTCAATTGCTTCCACCTCCTCTCAGGACCACAGCACTGTTGGGCAACCATCTGTCTCTTCACCGCCTGGCAAATTGCCCAGGCAGTCAGAGAGTTCTGTACAGGAGCCAGCTGAGTGTCTGCTTCTGTTCTCAGAATCTATTGGCTTGCAAACAGGGGCCCAGCCAAGCAGCATTCTGTAATGTGAAGAAGAGGGAGTATGCAGTGATGCGCAACAGCTGTGTCTCTCTGAATCTGAAGAGGCGGGTGAGACAGTGCCGATGGTCAGCACACCGCAGAACGCATCTGATGATGATGATGAGACCCAGGTGCCAGTTTCTGTTGAGCATGGTGCTGGCCAGACCACCCAACAGCAGGTGTTGGAAGAGGGTAGTGGAGATGATGAGGTCCAATACCCAACATGGCATGAAGAACAGGAAGGTGGTGGGAGCAGCTCAGAGGAATAATAATAATATTTATTTATATAGCGCCATCATATTCCGCAGCGCTTTACAGTTTAGCAGTTTCAGAACACAAGTCATAAGTAACAACGTTAACAATACAATAATTTAAGCTAAATAAGTCGCCCCTGCTCGTGACAGCTTACAATGTACAATGAGATGGGGGAGATACAAAGTATAGGTGTTTATATACAATGGTGCATTTACAATGATGTTCCAGCCATCTTAAGGGACTGAGGGATGGAGATAGTGAATGGGCTAGAGACACACACACACTTACACAGAATACATAGAATGACTTTGATTAGTGAATGTGATAGGCCGCTCTGAACAAATGTGTTTTGAGGGAGCGCCTGAAACCATGCAAATTGTGGATAGTCCTAATTTCTTGGGGTACAGCATTCCAGAGGATTGGCGTAGAGCAGGAGAAGTCTTGGAGTCGGGAGTGGGAGGTACGTATTAGTGCAGAGGTTAGTCGAAAGTCGTTTGCAGAGCGCAGCAGTCGGTTAGGCCGATAGATAGAAATGAGGGAGGAGATGTAGGAGGGGTGCTGCACTGTGGAGAGCTTTGTGGGTGAGAACCAGTACTTTGGTTGAAAGCTGGGAGAGGCCTAGAGAAATGGTTAGTGATAGAAGGAAGATAGAGGAAGACATTGCCCCAACGGTACAAACAGGAGGGAGAGTTAGGCTGCAGACTCGGTTGCCTGTAGCCTCCAGTTTGGCACCTGTTCGGAGCAGTTGTCTTCCAAAAGTCAAAACGTGCGCTCCCAGGACTTGCACTGCGTGGTCCTTTTTTCACACACTTGCACATGATATTTGCTATGTGAAATGCAAGCTGTGTAATCAAAAATTAAAAATAGCTAAAAGTGTCAGTCACCTCAATACCACAAATATGTGGAAACATGTGCGGACAAAGCACGTAGTTGAGTTACAAAGACACACTGGAGATGTAGGCCAACCTACAGCAGCACCTACATCTTCAGGTTGTGTTGAAGCCTCTTCATCGAGCTCACACACAGCTGGTTATGCTTCCTCACAGGATCGCCATGGAAGAACCTCGGCCACTGTTGTCCAGAGACAAACTGTTATTCCACACACAGCAGCAAGTTCCTGTCATCCTCACACTCCCAGGCCACAAAACAGCCAGCGGTAGCACAGGCATGGGATAAAACACGGCCATACTCCGCAAACCATGCACGAGCACAGGCTCTGAATGCTGGCATTGCAAAACTCCTGTCCCTTGAAATGCTGTGATTCAGGCTGGTGGAGACAGACAGTTTCCGTAACTGAATATCATTGTCAATCCCACAATACAATGTGCCAAGCCGATTTCATTTCAGCAGGCAAGCCGCCCCTGGTCTGCAAAAGCATGTTGAGGGAAAAATTAAACATGCGCTACTAAAAGCCCTCAGTAGCAAGGTCCACCTGACCACCGATGCGTGGACCAGTACCCATTGTTATGATCTGCTACAACCAGTAAGGAAAGAAGGGAATTCTGTCCCTACAATACAACTAAGCTGAATCCCTACGATGTAACGGGGAACCTGATCCTGCGACCAGACCCGCTAAAGTCCTCATCTAGTGTGAACGAAGACCTATAGTTGCGAGGGAGTAATCCCTACAAGATCTAGGGACTGGGAGAAAAGGTGGACACCTCCTAACATAAATTGTAGCATGGATAATTAAACAGAAAAATAAATACTTTGTGATCCTAACATCAAGCAAAACTCACAGATTAAGGCACCTAAGCACCTGGCTAGCTTAACAGTAGATAATACAATGAAGTCAAGCAAAGCCAGAAGGGCGGAGCCAGACTAAATAGGGAAAAAAGGTCATGTGACCAGCAAACTGAAACAAAACCTAACAAGAGGGTTCTAACACCCATGGCCAGGGACAATACCTTTCCCTCACTGGCCATTGGGTCAATGTTGTGCAGCCGGGTACTGATCTTGCGAGTGGCGCTGTACGTGTTCTGCCAACTCCAAGGATTGCAGGAATCAAGTCTGTACACATTGATTCCTCCTCCTATTCCAGTTCCTCAGAATCATCGCTGCAGGAGCCGTCACGGTCTACCTCCACATGGACCCGTGAACGTTTACCTGTTGCGACCGATATGAGCACAGCCGTGTCCAAATGTCAACAGGCCATCCTGAAATTAATTTCCATGGGGAATCTTAGCCACACAGCGCAGGAGCTCTGTAATGCCATAAAGCAGGAGAGCGACGTGTGGTTTTTGGAAGAGAATCTACAGGCAGGCTTGGTAGTGTGTGACAATGGCCGAAATCTGGTGTCAGCTCTGGGCCTTGGCAACCTCAGTCACATACCATGTCTGTCATATGTGCTCAACTTGGTCGTGCAGAGTTTTTTGAGGGACTATCCGGATCTTGATGCACTGCTGCACAAGGTCCGCCTAGAGTGCGCTCACTTGCGACGTTCCAGCATGGCCAGATCGCTGATTGCAGCTCTGCAACGCAGATTTCACCTTCATGAACATCGCATTATATGTGACGTACCCACCAGGTGGAATTCCTCGTTACATATGTTGGAGCGGTTGTGTGAGCAGCAGCCAACAGTAATGGAGTATCAGCTGCATCAGGCGCAGTCAACTCGCAATTTGCGGCGTTCACACTTCACCACTACTGAGTGGGCCTCTATAATAAGAATAATAATATTATTTATTTATATAGCGCCATAATATTCCGCAGTGCTTTACAGTTTAACAGTTTCAAAACACGAGTCATAAGTAACAACGTTAACAATACAATAATTAAAGCAAAATCAGCCGCCCCTGCTGGTGAAAGCTTACAATCTACAATGAGGTGTGGGAGATACAAAGTACAGGTGTTTATATACAATGGTGTTTTTACAATGATGGTCCAGCCATTTTAAGGAAGTGAGGGATGCATGGAGATAGTGAATGGGCTACACACACAGAATTACACATAGAATGACTTTGATTAGTGAATGTGATAGGCCACTGTGAACAAATGTGTTTTGAGGGAGCGCCTGAAACCATCCAAATTGCGGATAGTCCTAATTTCTTGGGGTAGAGCATTCCAGAGGATTGGCGCAGCGCGGGTGAAGTCTTGGAGTTGGGAGTGGGAGGTACGGATTAGTGCAGAGGTTAGTCGAAGGTCGTTTGCAGAGTGCAGCAGTCGGTTAGGCCGATAAATATAAAAAGGGAGGAGATGTAGGGGGGTGCTGCGCTGTGGAGAGCTATGTTGGTGAGAACCAGTAATTAGAATTGGATCCTATAATGAATGGGCAGCCACTGCCAGTGTAATGAGTGGCGAATAACTCTATGAAGGATATCTGCCACGTTTTGCGTGCGTTTGATGAGTCAACGCGGATGGCGAGTGCAGATGATGCACTAGTCAGCCTGACTGTCCCCCTTATCTGCCTGCTTCAAAAAACACTGCAAGCACTAAGGCATGAGGTTTTGGAAGAGGTGGAGGATGAGGAGTCACAAATTCCATCACCTTCTGGACAGTCAGCGCAACGTGGTTCCTCACAAAGGGCTGGAGGACTTTCAAAGTACCATGCTGTATCAACAATTGAACCTCCAGAGTCGCTGTCTATATTTTCATAACCATTACAAACTTTTAATGTATTTACAAAGCACATAATGTACATTTTTTGTCTATCCTTTTGTAATGCTATTGTGTTTCCATAAACTGATGTTACAGAATTATGATACAAAGTTTTTAAATTTTGAGTTTTAAATTTTGTAAATTTATATGTATTTGAAGGACTTTGTGAGGAGGATGAGGAGGAGTCAATGGAGGAGGAAGACATCGCTCCAGAGGGAGGTAGACAATGCTCTATCAGTATGTAGACCAAGGTGGGGTGATGCACAGCAGGCGGAGATGACGCCTCTTGCAGGGACAACGTTTCTTGGCCAGTTGGGAGTCTGCAGCACATGGTTGATTTCATGCTGCAGTGGCTGAGAAACGACCGCCGCATCGAACACATTCACACCACGTCTGATTTATTGGGTGTACACCCTCCTAGACCCTCGCTACCGGGACAACTTACAAAGCCTCATCACACCCGTTGAACCGGGAGCGTAAAATGCGGAAGTACCAAGACACACTGGTGCAATCCATAATGTTCTCCATTCCAGCCGAGAGCACTGCTGCTGCTACTGATTTACAAAGCAGCTCTGTGCGTCGAGGCAGTGGAGACAGCTCTGCAACAAGAGGAGCACAAGCAGCGCCTCTGCACAGGGCAAGAACAGTATGTTCCAAATGTTCGAAGTTTTGTGGCAGCGCCACCAATGTCTACACCATCCGAGACGGCTCCAGTCAGCAGGAGGCAACATTTCCGTAAGATGGTGACAGACTACATGTCTTGCCCTCTCAGTGTACTCCCAGATGGCTCTTCCCCATTCAAGTTTTGTGTCTCTAAGCTGGATACATGGCCAGAGCTTAGCCAGTATGCATTGGAGGTGCTGGCTTGATCTGCTGGCAGTGTATTATCGGAGCGCGTCTTTACTGCTGCAGGTGTGTACTAACAGACCGTTGCATGCGACTATCCTACGATAATGTAGAACGGCTTACTTTCTGAAAATGAACTAGGCATGGATCTCGCCTGAATTTGCCTGTCCGGTTTCAGATTAACTAACTGGTTGACAACGTTTTCCATGTCTCCTGTTATGTTCATCTTTCTAACCACCTGAGCTATACTCCCTGGGCTACAACACTGCCAGTTGCTGCTCAGAAGTGTCGTGTCCACAGACCATACACAAGCTATAGTGATAGTGGGGTTCAGTAACGCCTGCTGTTCCCCTGCTGTGTGTCCGGCAAAAATTACTGCTACCTACCTACACATGTTTAAAATAACATGACATGTTAAAGTGGCTATGCTACACATAGATATCAGGCTACACCCTTATTTCTAAGCTGTAAACAAGTGAAACGTCAAATTTAAAACCATTCAATGATTAGTGTTGGTAACAAATCTGTAACTAAATAATTGTGACATATTATGGCAGATATCCACATGTCTAACACAAATGCTAACACAAAAGCATACTTATGCTATAGGGTACTGATGGTGAACCTTCTCACTCCATAACTTTGACCAATCCAACTCACATCATGCCTCAAATGCTGCAATGTTGGAAGTGCATAATGTGGGTTGAACTTTGACAACAGCTGCAGTGCGAAGGTTATCCTTCTGTGTTCTTGGCTTTTAAATAAAAGCATACAAGTAAATATAATAATACATTGTTGATTAAGGGACATGATGTACACCTGTAATATTGTGCAAACAATGGATGTAGGACTATTCCTCTTCAACATTACTTATATTTGTGTCATTTGAAAAAATACATATTTTAGTTAAAAATTAAAACCCATGTTCAGTAGCTGTGAAAGGCCCGTTTGTGTACTTTCTATATTGTTTGCAACCAATGTATTGTATACGGGTGGAAGCGCGTCACACTAATAGATAGATTTATTTTAAATGGAATGTAGCAGAACCAATTGAGATAAATCAAAAGGATGAGCCACTGAGACACGCTCAGCAGAGTACAAGCAGCAGTGCTTGAACATGTAACTGGAGCGTGATCTGCACTCAAAAAAGTAAAAAACACAGACTGAAGTGAACACTGAAACACAACTGTCCACAATCTGTGAAAAGCTCCTTTCTGTACTTCTATAGTGTTTGCAACCAATGTATTGTATACGGATGGAAGCGCGTCACACTAATAGATTAGATTTATTTTAAATGGAATGTAGCAGAACCAATTGGAGATAAATGAAAAGGATGAGCCACTGAGACACGCTCAGCAGAGTACAAGCAGCAGTGCTTGAACATGTAACTGGAGCGTGATCTGCACTCAAAAAAGTAAAAAACACAGACTGAAGTGAACACTGAAACACAACTGTCCACAATCTGTGAAAAGCTCCTTTCTGTACTTCTATAGTGTTTGCAACCAATGTATTGTATACGGATGAGCCGTCACACTAATAGATTAATTATTTTCCAATGTATGTCTAATAAACGGTAACTGGAAGCATCGTCACACTAAATATGCCACAATTTGAAGTTTTTTTCATATTTAATTATGACTGGCCCCCAATTTTTTTTCACAATAAAAAAAAAAAAAAAAAAAAAAAAAAAAGAGTCAGTGACACGTGCAGATGCCTACAAAAAGCGGTGGATGCAGAGCAAACTGCAGCGTCACCTGCACTGTCACACACACACCTTGCACAGAGCTGTTAAAACACACTGGCAAAATGAAGCTTTACACAGCGGTTGGGAAACTAGCCTGCCTCAAGCACAGTAGTACACAAAATCGCAATATCTAACTGCCCTCAGAGTAGCAAGAGCGTTCTGTCCCTTACTGAGTTCACAGCACAGTGACGCTAAAATGGCGGCGGCGCCTTTTATAGTGCATTCTGACATCATTTCAGCAGCCAATACAGCCATGCCATAGTTAAGATGACCGCAGCATTACAGGATGTGCCCCCACTTCGTAGGATTCCTTTATTTGGGTGACTAAAATCACATTGCCTCTCAAAAAATTTTGGGAACCTTTTCCCATTCCGGGATAGATATGGAAAAAAAAAGT
>JARQOD010000005.1:279442237-279549123 GCA_033576555.1 Oophaga sylvatica
TCGCTTCTGATCCGCAGCTGATTTCGCTGCTGATCCGCAGCTGATTTCGCTGCTAATCCGCATCTGATTTCGCTGCTGATCCGCAGCTGATTTCGCTGCTGATCCGCAGCTGATTTCGCTGCTAATCCGCAGCAGATTTCGCTGCTGATCCGCATCTGATTTCGCTGCTGATCCGCATCTGATTTCGCTGCTGATCCGCAGCTGATTTCGCTGCTGATCCGCAGCTGATTTCGCTGCGGATCCGCATCTGATTTCGCTGCTGATCCGCATCGGATTTGGCGCTGCGGATCCACAGCAGATCCAGAAACCATGTACAGTACAATGCAAATAAATGGTAAAAAAAAAAACGCTGTGCACATGCTGCAAATTTTTCAGCGCGGATTTGCTGCGGTTTTAAATCCGCAGCATGTCAATTCTTTGTGCGGATTCCGCAGCGGTTTTACACCTATTCCATTATAGTTGTAAAACCGCAGGGAAAAACCGCAGCAAATCCGCGCTAAATTCGCAGGTAAAAGGCAGGTCATTTTACCTGCGGATTTTAGAAAAATCCGCAAGTGAATCCGCAATGTGTGCACGGGGCCTCAGGGTTAGGCTGGGTTCTTATTGCATTAACGCAGTCCGTTAACGCTGCCATTCACCCCATTTGTGTGTGCATCGCAACGCATGCCGTAAAGCGGCATGCGTTCGCGACGTGCTGTCATTCAGTGACAGAGCCTCGGACACGGGCTGCATCATCTGGGCTCCATCACCACTAGCACAGATGAATCATCTGATGATTCATCTGCGCTAGCGGGTATAGCATAACGCGATCGCGTTATGCTATACCATTACCAGCCTGTCAATGCTACGTGTTGAACGGGCTGGTAAAACGCAATATGAAACCAGCCTTAGGGTTAGGGTTAGAATTTGGGTTCGGTTAGAATTTGGGTTAGGGTTGGAATTTGGGTTAGGGTTGGAATTAGGGTTAGGGTTGGGATTAGGGTTAGGTTTGTGGTTAGGGTTAGAGTTAGGATAAGTGTTAGGGGTGTTTTGGGGTTAGGGTTGGGATTAGGGTTAGGCTAGTGGTTAGGTTTATGGTTAGAGTTGGGATTAGGGTTAGGGGTGTGTTGGGGTTAGGGTTATGGTTAGGGTTCGTATTAGGGTTAGGGGTGTGTAGGGGTTAGGGGTGTGTTGGGGTTGGAGTTAGAATTGAGGGGTTTCCACTATTTAGGCATCAGGGGGTCTCCATACGCGACATGGCGCCACCATTGATTCCTGCAAATTTTGCGTTCAAAAAGTCAAACAGTGCTCCCTTTATTCCAAGCCCCGACGTATGCCCAAACAGTGGTTTACCCCCACATATGGGGTATCAGCGTACTCTGGAAAAATTGCACAACAACTTTGGGGGTCTAATTTCTCCTGTTAACATTGGGAAAATAAAAAAATTGGGGACTAAAGATCATGTTTGTGGAAAAAATATGATTTTTTTATTTTCATGCCCGGGCGTTATAAACCTCTGTGTAGCCCTTGGAGGTTCAAAGTGCTCACTACACATCTAGATAAGTTATTTGCGGGGTCTAGTTTCCAAAATGGGGTCACTTGTGGGGAGTTTCTACAGTTTAGGCACATCAGGGGCTCTGCAAACGTAACATGACGCCCGCAGACCATTCCATCAAGTGGGCATTTCAAAACGTCACTACTTCCCTTCCGAGCCCCGACGTGCGCCCATACAGTAGTTTTCTCCCACTTATGGGGTATCAGCGTACTCAGGTCAAATTGGACAACAACTTTTGGGGTCTAATTTCTCCTGTTACCGTTGGGAAAATAAAAAAATTAGGGACTAAAAGATCCTGATTATGGAAGAAATATGATTTTTTTATTTTCATGCCCGGGCATTATAAACTGCTGTGTAGCCCTTGGGGGTTCAAAGTGCTCACCACACATCTAGATAAGTTCTTTGCGGGGTCTAGTTTCCAAAATGGGGTCACTTGTGGGTAGTTTCTACTGTTTAGGCACATCAGGGGCTCTGCAAACCTAACATGACGCCCGCAGACCATTGCATCAAAGTCGGCATTTCAAAACGTTACTACTTCCCTTCCGAGCCCCAACGTGTGCCCGAACAGTGGTTCCCCCCCACATATGGGGTACTGTAAGGTTCTTTGTACATGTTCTTGAAACTCAGTTTTTCCGTCAGCCATTTTGCTTTCTGTCTTGCTGCAGCTATCTTGCCCTCAGTCAATATGGAGTTTCCAGCTTTCATGTTCCCGCCCTGATTCTCTCCCTCTTGCTTCTTAAGCAGCCACAGCTGAGCAATCAGTGCTTCAGAATCTAGCCTGCAGTGAACCTGTGACCTGACTCCTGGAAGCCTTGGACTTTGTACTCCAGCTATTCCTACTGAGGAACTCTGGAACACTTGTGGACTCTGGAACCCTGCTCTTTGAAAGATCCACGTTTGCATGGACTTACGGTAACAGAGAAGAAGATCCTAAACCTGTTGTGGAGAGTGATTGCTGAGCTTAAGTTACTCTGGCCTGCTGTGTCTCCTGCTTCTGTATCTGCAAACTGTGTGACTATTTTTGCCACTTGTATGAAGTAATACAAGACCTTCTATATCAAACCTGTGTCTTATGTATTTTCATCGCACCCAAGCACAAGACGCTATATGAACTGTACTACATACATTACAAGATTCTGAAGCCAAAACGTTAGTGTCTGCTGGGTCTGGGAAGACTGTATCTGCTGTAACTGTGGATATCAGACGTCCGCTTGTACTTTCTGTGATGACAGTGGTTGTGACTTCTCACAACCATTCCAGGTGAGCAATTCCCTTAAGTTTTTTTTTCTGCAGTGTTACCACAGGTAAACACTATTGTTTTTTTTTTTTTTCTTTCTCTTTTATGTCTGCTGTAACTGTGGATATCAGATGTCCGGTTAAACTTTCTGTGATGATAGTGGTTGTGACTTCTCACAACCATTCCAGGTGAGCAGTTCCCTTAATTTTTTTTTCTCTCTGCAGTGTTACCACAGGTAAACACTATTGTTTTTTTTTCTCCTCTCCTTCCAGTACTCCTGTCTTGAAAGATCTGGAAAATGGAGGCCCGCATAAAGGAACTTTGCGGAGTGACTGATAATATCCTTGCAGATTTACAGACTATAAAAACCCGTTTTACAAACCTACAGGACCTCACTAATCACAATTTGCAAGTGTTTGGACAGACTGCCCAGGATTTGCGAGCCAGGATTGAGGTTCTAGAGGAGCGAGTCCAGGCTCCTGCCGTAGCTCCAAGTTCTGGGATTCCCAAGTTGCCCCCTTTTCGTTTTAGCGGTGAACGTGAAAAATTCAGGGGATTTATTAACCAATGCAATTTGTTTTTTTCTGCACATGCTTCACAATTTCCCACTGAACGATCTAAAGTGCTTACTATAATCATGTTGCTTACCAACAAGGCTTTGATGTGGGCAAACCCTCTGATTGAGACTGAGGATGAATGTTTGGATCATCTTGATGCTTTCATTTCAGCCATGGGGCAGGTGTTTGATGACCCCAATAGAGGTTCAACAGCTGAAGCAGCCATGTTAACTTTGCGCCAAGGTAAACACTCGGTAGCCGAATATGCCTTGGATTTCAGGAGATGGGCTCTTGATACCACCTGGGACAGTTCCGCCAAAAAATCTATTTTTCGAAAGGGGTTGTCTCCACTAATTAAGGATGAACTTGCTCGTGCCGACCCTCCCACTGCGTTAGGTGATTTTATTAACTACTGCATCCGTATTGATGCTCGCCTGACTGAACGCAGGCAAGAGAGATGGTTCGAAAGCAATCGCACTAACCTTTTCCTACCTTCCTCCCCAGCTAAGGAACCTTTGAGTAGGATCACACGGGAACCTGAACCTGAACCCATGCAGGTAGACTCTTTACAAAGACGGGTTAGTGATGCATGCAAAGAACATCGTTTTAAGGAAAATTTATGTTTCTATTGTGGTAAGTCAGGGCACTTCATTATAAACTGCCCCAGCCGTTCTCGTAAGACTACTGCAGCACTCATTCACTGTGAGTGTTGCGAGAGGAGATCTGTCAGGTCCGAGCCTCAGGCTCCAGAGAGATCTGCAGCAACAGATATTGATTTCTCGGACTTAAACTCCGTTACTTCTGAGGACGATGACTGTGTAAACGCTGCAATTTTTCAAGTTTCCTCAGCGGTGTCCCAGCTGAGTTGTAGGAAAAACAATTCTCATTGCTTCCTTTCCATCAAACTCTGGGTTGACTCAGTCTGGGTGTCTAGCTCTGCTATGATCGACTCAGGGGCAAGTGGGAATTTTATGGATGTCTCCTTTGCTCTGAAACAGGGGATACGTTCAGTGAAGAAGGCTACTCCAGTACAGATGGAAACTGTGGATGGCTCCCTGCTGACCTCTGGACCAGTGGATCAGGAAACGGAGCCTTTGAGGGTCCTTATGGGTAAAGATCATCAAGAGAAACTGTCCTTTATGCTTATCTCTTCTCCCCACTTTCCCATTATTCTAGGGCTACCATGGCTGCAGGCTCAGAACCCTACCATTAACTGGGAGACCAAGGAATTACACTTTCCAGAGAAACAGATGACTCCAGAAGTTTCAGCTTGCTCTGTTCCTAAAGGAACCATGTCAGTCCCTGAACTACCAGCTGTATACCAGGACTATGTGGATTTATGTGACAAAAAGAACGCTGACCAGCTTCCCCCTCACCGTCCATATGATTGTCCAATTGAATTATTGCCTGGAGCAGAGATACCTTTTGGTAAGATCTACCCCCTGGCGGGGCCTGAGCTAAAGGCTTTAAAGGATTATATAGACGAAAATCTAGCCAAGGGCTTCATACGCCCCTCTTCATCTCCTGCAGGGGCACCCATCTTCTTTGTGAAGAAGAAAGATGGATCTCTGAGACCCTGCGTAGACTATAGGGAACTCAATAAGGTTACTATTAGAAACCGTTATCCATTGCCTTTAATCCCTGAGTTATTGGAAAGAGTGCGGCATGCCAAAATTTTCTCTAAATTGGATCTCTGTGGGGCCTATAACTTGGTCCGTATTAGACCTGGGGATGAATGGAAGACTGCATTCAGGTCACGCTATGGACACTTTGAATATCTAGTTATGCCTTTTGGTCTGAGTACCGCCCCAGCCACTTTCCAACACTTGGTGAATGACATCTTCAGGGATCTCCTAGATACATTCGTGGTGATTTATTTGGATGATATTCTAATTTTTTCTAACTCCACAGAGGAACATCATGGACATGTGAGAATGGTCTTGGAACGTCTAAGACAAAACCATCTTTACATCAAACTTGAAAAGTGTGAATTCCATAGGACCGAAATTCAATTTCTGGGGTATGTACTGTCTACACAAGGAATTAGTATGGATGGAAGCAAGACCCAAGCCATCAAGGATTGGCCAAGTCCTAGAAATGTGAAGGAGGTGCAGCGCTTCATCGGGTTTGCCAATTTCTATAGACGTTTCATTAGGAATTTCTCTGAGGTAGTGTCACCTATCACCCAACTTACCCGGAAAGAGTCTAGGTTCTCCTGGACTCCCCAAGCCCAGGAAGCATTTTCCCGTCTAAAAGATAAATTTACCACCGCACCTATCTTGGTACATCCCAACCCCGAACTTGCCTTCATAATAGAGGTGGATGCTTCAGACTGTGCCGTTGGAGCTATACTCTCTCAGAGAACAGATGAGAAGAATGTCTTGCATCCCTGTGCCTTCTTTTCCCAGCAGTTGTCTTCGGCTGAGAGGAACTATGATGTGGGCAATAGAGAGTTGTTGGCCATTATTGCCGCCTTCAAAGAATGGAGACACCTTCTTCAGGGAGCTGCACAGCAAATAGTCGTCCTGACAGACCATCGTAACCTTGAATTTATCAGGTCAGCTAAGTGCCTGACTCCTCGCCAGGCTCGCTGGAATCTTTTCTTAAACCAATTTAATTTTGTCATTTCTTATAGACCAGGATCGCGCAATGGAAAGGCTGATGCACTCTCTAGGATTCATTCAGCAGAGACCCGTCCACTTACTCCTCCTAAGACTATTCTTCCTGACTCTAGATTCCTGGGAGTGATTCATAATCAAGACCTACTTAAGGACATCAAGGAAGCATACCATGCGGATTCCTTGTTGGCACAACCCCCAAGGGACGTAAGTCTTGTCTTTAAGAATGGTGTGTGGATTCTGGGACAACGTCTGTATATTCCTGAAACAGTCAGATTGAGAGTATTGCAACTCATTCACGATTCCAAGATAGCTGGGCATAGAGGAATTCTAAAGACACAGGAATTTCTTTCTCGTTTCTTTTGGTGGCCCACTTGCAGGAAGGATGTTTTAAACTATGTCACTTCATGTGAAGTCTGTGCAAGATGCAAAACACCTCGCTCCTCACCAACTGGTCTGTTACAACCTCTTCCCACCCCGTCCCGCCCGTGGGGATCCATTTCTTTGGACTTCATTGTGGAGTTACCAACCTCTCAAGGGAAAAACACCATTCTAGTGGTGGTTGATCGTTTAACAAAGGCAGCTCATTTTATCCCTTGTGTCGGCTTACCCACTGCAAAACAGACATTAGATTTGATGATTAAAGATGTGTTTCGCTTACATGGAGTACCGGATGAGGTTATTTCGGATCGAGGGGTGCAATTCACTTCAAGGTTTTGGCAGAATTTCTGTGCAGCATTGGACATTAAAGTAAACCTTTCTTCTGCTTTTCATCCCCAGACTAATGGACAGACCGAACGAACCAATCAAACTCTGGAGCAATATCTCCGTTGCTTTATCTGCCACCTACAGGATGATTGGGTGGATCTACTTCCATTGGCTGAGTTCTCTTATAACAACTCTCAGAGCGCCTCCACTAAGCAGTCTCCTTTTTACTCCAATCTAGGTTATCATCCTAACATTCTTCCACGATTTCCCATAGAAACGCCTTTACCAGCAGTGGCTGAAAGAATCACGTCTTTACAGAAGAATATGGATCTTCTAAAGGAGAATCTGGAATTGGCTCAGGAAAGGTACAAGAAAACAGCAGATAAATTTCGTAAACCTGCACCAGCTTTCAAGGTAGGAGACCTGGTCTGGCTGTCAACCAGAAATCTTAAGTTAAGGATTCCATCGTCTAAGTTGGGACATAAGTACATTGGACCCTATAAAATCAGTAAAATTATAAGTACCGTTGCTTGTCATCTCCAACTGCCTAGAACTATGAGAATCCACCCTGTCTTTCATGTATCCCTACTAAAGGCTGCAACACCCAATACGTTTCCTGGACGTTCTTCTCCTTGCCCTGACCCAGTGCTAGTCGATGGTCAGGAAAAATTTGTGGTGGAAAGAATTCTAGATTCCAGGTTATACAGAAATCAGTTACAATATTTGATTAAATGGCAGGGCTACCCAGTGGAGGACAACTCATGGGAACCGGTCAATAACGTTAATGCTCCTCGTTTGCTCCGCCAGTTTCATCAGAGGTACCCAGACAAGCCTGGTCTGAGGCCATCCGGAGGTTGTCCCTAAGGGGGGAGTAATGTAAGGTTCTTTGTACATGTTCTTGAAACTCAGTTTTTCCGTCAGCCATTTTGCTTTCTGTCTTGCTGCAGCTATCTTGCCCTCAGTCAATATGGAGTTTCCAGCTTTCATGTTCCCGCCCTGATTCTCTCCCTCTTGCTTCTTAAGCAGCCACAGCTGAGCAATCAGTGCTTCAGAATCTAGCCTGCAGTGAACCTGTGACCTGACTCCTGGAAGCCTTGGACTTTGTACTCCAGCTATTCCTACTGAGGAACTCTGGAACACTTGTGGACTCTGGAACCCTGCTCTTTGAAAGATCCACGTTTGCATGGACTTACGGTAACAGAGAAGAAGATCCTGAACCTGTTGTGGAGAGTGATTGCTGAGCTTAAGTTACTCTGGCCTGCTGTGTCTCCTGCTTCTGTATCTGCAAACTGTGTGACTATTTTTGCCACTTGTATGAAGTAATACAAGACCTTCTATATCAAACCTGTGTCTTATGTATTTTCATCGCACCCAAGAACAAGACGCTATATGAACTGTACTACATACATTACAGGTACCAGTGTACTCAGGACAAACTGTACAACAACTTTTGTGGTCCAATTTCTCCTGTTACCCTTGTGAAAATAAAAAATTGCGGGTTAAAAAAATCAGTTTTTGAGGATAAAAATTATTTTTTATTTTCAAAGCTCTGCATTATAAACTTCTGTGAAGCACTTGGGGGTTCAAGGTGCTCACCACACATCTGGATAAGTTCCTTTGGGGGTCTAGTTTACAAAATGGGGTTACTTGTGGGGGGTTTCTACTGATTAGGCACATCAGGGGCACTGCAAACGTAACAAGATGCCCGCAGACCATTCCATCAAGTCGGCATTTCAAAGCGTCACTATATCCCTTCCGAGCCCTGACGTGTGCCCAAACAATGGTTCCCCCCTACATATGGGGTACTAGCGTACTCAGGACAAACTGAACAACAACTATTGGGGTCCAATTTCTCCTGTAACCATTGTGAAAATAAAAAATAGTGGGCTAAAATATCATTTTTTGAGAAAAAAAAAAGATTTTTTATTTTCACGGCTCTGCGTTATAAACTTCTGTGAAGCACCTGGGGGTTCAAAGTGCTCACTTTGCATCTAGATAAGTTCCTTAGGGGGTCTAGTTTCCAAAATGGGGTCACTTGTGGGGGAGCTCCAATGTTTAGGCACACAGGGACTCTCCAAATGCGACATAGCAACCGCTAAATATTCCAGCATATTTTCCATTCAAAAAGTCAAATGGCGCTCCTTCCCTTCTGAGCCCTGCCGTGCGCCCAAACAGTGGTTTATGACCACATATGAGGTATCTGTGTACTCAGGAGAAATTGCCCAACAAATTTTAGGATCCAATTTATACTGTTGCCCATGTGAAAATAAAAAAAACTGTGGCTAAAAGAAAATTTTTGTGAAAAAAAGTACTTTCTTTTTTTTACGGATCAATTTGTGAAGCACCTGGGGGTTCAAAGTGCTCACTATGCATCTAGATAAGTTCCTTAGGGGGTCTAGTTTCCAAAATGGGGTCACTTGTGGGGGAGCTCCAATGTTTAGGCACACAGGGACTCTCCAAATGCGACATAGCAACGCTAAATATTCCAGCATATTTTCCATTCAAAAAGTCAAATGGCGCTCCTTCCCTTCTGAGCCCTGCCGTGCGCCCAAACAGTGGTTTATGACCACATATGAGGTATCTGTGTACTCAGGAGAAATTGCCCAACAAATTTTAGGATCCAATTTATACTGTTGCCCATGTGAAAATGAAAATAACTGAGGCTAAAAGAAAATTTTTGTGAAAAAAAAGTACTTTCTTTTATTTACGGATCAATTTGTGAAGCACCTGGGGGTTCAAAGTGCTCACTATGCATCTAGATAAGTTCCTTAGGGGGTCTAGTTTCCAAAATGGGGTCACTTGTGGGGGAGCTCCAATGTTTAGGCACACAGGGACTCTCCAAATGCGACATAGCAACCGCTAAATATTCCAGCATATTTTCCATTCAAAAAGTCAAATGGCGATTCTTCCTTTCTGAGCCCTGCCGTGTGCCCAAACAGTGGTTTATGACCACATATGAGGTATCTGTGTACTCAGGAGAAATTGCCCAACAAATTTTAGGATCCAATTTATACTGTTGCCCATGTGAAAATGAAAATAACTGAGGCTAAAAGAAAATTTTTGTGAAAAAAAA
Organism: Oophaga sylvatica; assembly: GCA_033576555.1. NCBI lineage: Eukaryota > Metazoa > Chordata > Amphibia > Anura > Dendrobatidae > Oophaga > Oophaga sylvatica. Next base: position 279,451,965 of record JARQOD010000005.1, read on the forward strand.
GTACTTTCTTTTATTTACGGATCAATTTGTGAAGCACCTGGGGGTTCAAAGTGCTCACTATGCATCTAGATAAGTTCCTTAGGGGGTCTAGTTTCCAAAATGGGGTCACTTGTGGGGGAGCTCCAATGTTTAGGCACACAGGGACTCTCCAAATGCGACATAGCAACCGCTAAATATTCCAGCATATTTTCTATTCAAAAAGTCAAATGGCGCTCCTTCTCTTCTGAGCCCTGCCGTGCGCCCAAACAGTGGTTTATGACCACATATGAGGTATCTGTGTACTCAGGAGAAATTGCCCAACAAATTTTAGGATCCAATTTATACTGTTGCCATGTGAAAATGAAAATAACTGAGGCTAAAAGAAAATTTTTGTGAAAAAAAAGTACTTTCTTTTATTTACGGATCAATTTGTGAAGCACCTGGGGGTTCAAAGTGCTCACTATGCATCTAGATAAGTTCCTTAGGGGGTCTAGTTTCCAAAATGGGGTCACTTGTGGGGGAGCTCCAATGTTTAGGCACACAGGGACTCTCCAAATGCGACATAGCAACCGCTAAATATTCCAGCAATTTTCCATTCAAAAAGTCAAATGGCGTTCTTCCCTTCTGAGCCCTGCCGTGTGCCCAAACAGTGGTTTATGACCACATATGAGGTATCTGTGTACTCAGGAGAAATTGCCCAACAAATTTTAGGATCCAATTTATACTGTTGCCCATGTGAAAATGAAAATAACTGAGGCTAAAAGAAAATTTTTGTGAAAAAAAAGTACTTTCTTTTATTTACGGATCAATTTGTGAAGCACCTGGGGGTTCAAAGTGCTCACTATGCATCTAGATAAGTTCCTTAGGGGGTCTAGTTTCCAAAATGGGGTCACTTGTGGGGGAGCTCCAATGTTTAGGCACACAGGGACTCTCCAAATGCGACATAGCAACCGCTAAATATTCCAGCATATTTTCATTCAAAAAGTCAAATGGCGCTCCTTCTCTTCTGAGCCCTGCCGTGCGCCCAAACAGTGGTTTATGACCACATATGAGGTATCTGTGTACTCAGGAGAAATTGCCCAACAAATTTTAGGATCCAATTTATACTGTTGCCCATGTGAAAATGAAAAAACTGAGGCTAAAAGAAAATTTTTGTGAAAAAAAAAGTACTTTCTTTTTTTTACAGATCAATTTGTGAAGCACCAGGGGGTTCAAAGTGATCACTATGCATCTAGATAAGTTCCTTAGGGGGACTAGTTTCCAAAATGGGGTCACTTGTGGGGGAGCTCCAATGTTTAGCACACAGGGACTCTCCAAATGCGACATAGCAACCGCTAAATATTCCAGCACATTTTCATTCAAAAAGTCAAATGGCGCTCCTTCCCTTCTGAGCCCTGCCGTGCGCCCAAACAGTGGTTTATGACCACATATGAGGTATCTGTGTACTCAGGAGAAATTGCCCAACAAATTTTAGGATCCAATTTATACTGTTGCCCATGTGAAAATGAAAATAACTGAGGCTAAAAGAAAATTTTTGTGAAAAAAAAGTACTTTCTTTTATTTACGGATCAATTTGTGAAGCACCTGGGGGTTCAAAGTGCTCACTATGCATCTAGATAAGTTCCTTAGGGGGTCTAGTTTCCAAAATGGGGTCACTTGTGGGGGAGCTCCAATGTTTAGGCACACAGGGACTCTCCAAATGCGACATAGCAACCGCTAAATATTCCAGCATATTTTCTATTCAAAAAGTCAAATGGCGCTCCTTCTCTTCTGAGCCCTGCCGTGCGCCCAAACAGTGGTTTATGACCACATATGAGGTATCTGTGTACTCAGGAGAAATTGCCCAACAAATTTTAGGATCCAATTTATACTGTTGCCCATGTGAAAATGAAAAAACTGAGGCTAAAAGAAAATTTTTGTGAAAAAAAAGTACTTTCTTTTTTTTACAGATCAATTTGTGAAGCACCAGGGGGTTCAAAGTGATCACTATGCATCTAGATAAGTTCCTTAGGGGACTAGTTTCCAAAATGGGGTCACTTGTGGGGAGCTCCAATGTTTAGGCACACAGGGACTCTCCAAATGCGACATAGCAACCGCTAAATATTCCAGCACATTTTCCATTCAAAAAGTCAAATGGCGCTCCTTCCCTTCTGAGCCCTGCCGTGCGCCCAAACAGTGGTTTATGACCACATATGAGGTATCTGTGTACTCAGGAGAAATTGCCCAACAAATTTTAGGATCCAATTTATACTGTTGCCCATGTGAAAATGAAAATAACTGAGGCTAAAAGAAAATTTTTGTGAAAAAAAAGTACTTTCTTTTATTTACGGATCAATTTGTGAAGCACCTGGGGGTTCAAAGTGCTCACTATGCATCTAGATAAGTTCCTTAGGGGGTCTAGTTTCCAAAATGGGGTCACTTGTGGGGGAGCTCCAATGTTTAGGCACACAGGGACTCTCCAAATGCAACATAGCAACCGCTAAATATTCCAGCATATTTTCCATTCAAAAAGTCAAATGGCGCTCCTTCCCTTCTGAGCCCTGCCGTGCGCCCAAACAGTGGTTTATGACCACATATGAGGTATTTGTGTACTCAGGAGAAATTGCCCAACAAATTTTAGGATCCAATTTATACTGTTGCCCATGTGAAAATGAAAATAACTGAGGCTAAAAGAAAATTTTTGTGAAAAAAAAGTACTTTCTTTTATTTACGGATCAATTTGTGAAGCACCTGGGGTTCAAAGTGCTCACTATGCATCTAGATAAGTTCCTTAGGGGCTCTAGTTTCCAAAATGGGGTCACTTGTGGGGGAGCTCCAATGTTTAGACACACAGGGACTCTCCATATGCGACATAGCAACCGCTAAATATTCCAGCATATTTTCTATTCAAAAAGTCAAATGGCGCTCCTTCCCTTCTGAGCCCTGCCGTGCGCCCAAACAGTGGTTTATGACCACATATGAGGTATCTGTGTACTCAGGAGAAATTGCCCAACAAATTTTAGGATCCAATTTATACTGTTGCCCATGTGAAAATGAAAAAACTGAAGCTAAAAGAAAATTTTTGTGAAAAAAAAGTACTTTCTTTTTTTTACAGATCAATTTGTGAAGCACCAGGGGGTTCAAAGTGATCACTATGCATCTAGATAAGTTCCTTAGGGGGACTAGTTTCCAAAATGGGGTCAGTTGTGGGGGAGGTCCAATGTTTAGGCACACAGGGACTCTCCAAATGCGACATAGCAAACGCTAAATATTCCAGCACATTTTCCATTCAAAAAGTCAAATGGCGCTCCTTCCCTTCTGAGCCCTGCCGTGCGCCCAAACAGTGGTTTATGACCACATATGAGATATCTGTGTACTCAGGAGAAATTGCCCAACAAATTTTAGGATCCAATTTATACTGTTGCCCATGTGAAAATGAAAATAACTGAGGCTAAAAGAAAATTTTTGTGAAAAAAAAGTACTTTCTTTTATTTACGGATCAATTTGTGAAGCACCTGGGGGTTCAAAGTGCTCACTATGCATCTAGATAAGTTCCTTAGGGGGTCTAGTTTCCAAAATGGGGTCACTTGTGGGGGAGCTCCAATGTTTAGGCACACAGGGACTCTCCAAATGCGACATGGCAACAGCTAAATATTCCAGCATATTTTCTATTCAAAAAGTCAAATGGCGCTCCTTCCCTTCTGAGCCCTGCCGTGCACCCAAACAGTGGTTTATGACCACATATGAGGTATCTGTGTACTCAGGAGAAATTGCCCAACAAATTTTAGGATCCAATTTTTTTACTGTTGCTAATGTGAAAATGAAAAACTGAGGCTAAAAGAAAATTTTTGTGAAAAAAAAGTACTTTCTTTTATTTACGGATCAATTTGTGAAGCACCTGGGGGTTCAAAGTGCTCACTATGCATCTAGATAAGTTCCTTAGGGGTCTAGTTTCCAAAATGGGGTCACTTGTGGGGGAGCTCCAATGTTTAGGCACACAGGGACTCTCCAAATGCGACATGGTAACCGCTAAATATTTCAGCATATTTTCCATTCAAAAAGTCAAATGGCGCTCCTTCCCTTCTGAGCCCTGCCGTGCGCCCAAACAGTGGTTTATGACCACATATGAGGTATCTGTGTACTCAGGAGAAATTGTCCAACAAATTTTAGGATCCAATTTATACTGTTGCCCATGTGAAAATGAAAAAACTGAGGCTAAAAGAAAATTTTTGTGAAAAAAAAGTACTTTCTTTTTTTTACAGATCAATTTGTGAAGCACCTGGGGGTTCAAAGTGATCACTATGCATCTAGATAAGTTCCTTAGGGGGACTAGTTTCCAAAATGGGGTCACTTGTGGGGGAGCTCCAATGTTTAGGCACAGAGGGACTCTCCAAATGTGACATGGCAACCGCTAAATATTCCAGCATATTTTCCATTCAAAAAGTCAAATGGCGCTCCTTCCCTTCTGAGCCCTGCCGTGCGCCCATACAGTGGTTTATGACCACATATGAGGTATCTGTGTACTCAGGAGAAATTGCCCAACAAATTTTAGGATCCATTTTATCCTGATGCTCATGTAAAAATGAAAAAAATTTTTGCTAAAAGAAATTTTTGTTGGAAAAATTAAAATGTCCATTTTTGCCTTCCACGTTGCTTTAGTTCCTGTGAAGCACCTGAAGGGTTAATAATCTTCTTGAATGTAGTTTTGAGTAGCTTGAGGGGTGCAGTTTTTATAAAGGTGTCACTTTTGGGGATTTTCTGCCATATAGACCCCTCAAAGTGACTTCAAATGTGAGGTGGTCCCTAAAAAAATTTTGCTGTAAAAATGAGAAATCGTCAACTTTTAACCCTTATAACTTCCTAACAAAAAAAAATGTTGTTCCCAAAATTGTGCTGATGTAAAGTAGACATGTGGGAAATGTTATTTATTAACTATTTTGTGCCACATAACTCTCTGGTTTAACATAATAAAAATTTAAAATTTGAAAATTACAAAATTTTCAGAATTTTTGCCAAATTTCCATTTTTTTCACAAATAAATAGCAAAAATTATCGACCTAAATTTACCACTAACATGAAGCCCAATATGTCACGAAAAAACAATCTCAGAATCGCTAGGATCCGTTGAAGCGTTCCTGAGTTATTACCTCATAAAGGGACACTGGTCAGAATTGCAAAAAATGGCAAGGTCTTTAAGGTCAAAATAGGCTGGGTCATGAAGGGGTTAACAAGGTAATGCATGAGTTTTGTTACCGATTCTCATTTTTACATGATGGACCTTTATGATATGGGTTGTTAAATTTGTAATTAATTATGTATTTTTTGAAATGACACAAATATAAGTAATTTTGAAGAGGACTAGTCCTACATCCATTGTTTGCACAATATTACAGGTGTACATCACGTCCCTTAATCAACAATGGATTATTAAATTTACTTGTATGCTTTTATTTAAAAGCTAAGAACACTGAAGGCTAACCTTCGCACTGCAGCTGTTGTCAAAGTTCAACCCACATTATGCACTTCCAACATTGCAGCATTTGAGGCATGATGTGAGTTGGATTTGTCTAAGTTATGGAGTGACAAGGTTCACCATCAGTACCCTATAGCATAAGTAGGCTTTTGTGTTAGCATTTGTGTTCGACATGTGGATATCTGCAGTAATATGTCACAATTATTTTGTTACAGATTTGTGACAAAGACTAATAATTTTATGGTTTTAAAGGTGACGTTTCACTTGTTTACAGCTTAGAAATAAGGGTGTAGCCTCTTATCTATGTGTAGCAGTAGCCACTTGAACATGTCATGTTTTTTTCAACATGTGTAGCTACCTAGCAGTAATTTTTGCCGGACACACAGCAGGGGAACAGCAGGCGTTACTGAACCCCACAAACACATCAGCGATTGTTTTCATCTGTGCATCTAACACTTCTGAGCAGCAACTGGCGGTGTTGAAGCCCAGGGTCAAGGAGGGTGTAGGCAGAGGCCTAGTATGAGATGTTTGAAGTTGAATTTGTAGTTAGCAGCAGTAATTTTTGTCAGACACACAGCAGGGGAACAGCAGGCGTTACTGAACCCCACAAACACATCAGCGATTGTTTTGATCTGTGCATCCAACACTTCTGAGCAGCAACTGGCAGTGTTGTAGCCCAGGCAGTAGAGTTCAGGTGGTAGAAAGATGAACATAACAGGAGACATGGATAACGTTGCCAACCAGTTATTTAATCTGAAACCGGACAGGCAAATTCATGCGAGATCCATGCCTTGTTCATTTTCAGAAAAGTAAGCCGGTCTACATTATCGGAGGATAGTCGCATGCTACGGTCTGTTAGTACACCACCTGCAGCACTAAAGAAGCGCTCCAATAATACACTGGCAGCAGGGCAAGCCAGCACCTCCAATGCATACTGGCTAAGCTCTGGCCATGTATCCAGCTTAGAGACCCAAAACTTGAATGGGGAAGAGCCATCTGGGAGTACACTGAGAGGCCAAGACATGTAGTCTGTAACCATCTTACGGAAACTTTGCCTCCTGCTGACTGGAGCCATCTCGGATGGTGTAGACATTGGTGGCGCTGCCACAAAACTTCGCCACATTTGGAACATACTGGTCTTGCTGTTGTGAATGTGCTAGAAATGAATTCTGAGCAGAAGCTCCCTCTGGTGGTTACAAACAGTACTTAACTATCCAATGAAGATTGTGAAGATTGGAGATCAGGTGTTACTGACTGGTGTTATATAAGGGAGGTTCCCTCCCATCAGGGTTGACGGTGATCAATTGTTCTGGTCTCATCTTTGATTCCTGTACACTTTGTAGCTTGCTGTTTCGTGCCTGCATCTTCTTCTAACAGATAAGACATTTTCTTCTTTTATTTTTTTTTTGTTTTTTTTTGGCATTTTGTCCTGCACTTCTGTGGGGGTCTGCCGGGTCTCCTTGGGGGGCTTGTGCTCCTCTCAGTTTAGTTCAGCCACTGTTGTTTGTTCATTTTCCTTTTCCACTTTTTTCTGTGGCTGCTGTTTAGTTTTTGTTACACCAGAGAACTAATTTAGGTGCTAGAGGTCGTGTCATCTCAGGTGTTTTTGTAATTAGTAGAGTTGGTACTTTTCAGGGTTTTTTGTGATTGCATAAAGTGCCCTTCCTATCCTTTTCTATGTATGAAGTTTGAGCCCCAACGTTTGCTCATACTATTTTCTGTCTGTGTCAGTATTTCTTCTTGTCTAACCGCCATTACATGTTTGGGGGCTTTCTATGTTCTTTGTGGATCTGCTCCGGGGCAGATAGCTTTCCTCTTTCTATCTTTAGGTGTAGTTAGCTTCTCAGGCTGTGACGAGGCGTCTAGGACCAACGTAGGTACGCTCCACGGCTGCCTTTAGTTGTGGTGGTTAGTCAGGGTACTGCAATCCCATAGATTCCAACCTCTCTGGTATATTGCCTTTTTTGCCTGCTCTCCTCAGCTACCAAATCATAACATCTTGCCCTGTGCAGAGGCGCTGCTTGTGCTCCCTCTTGTTGCAGAGCTGTCTCCACTGCCTCGACGCACAGAGCTGCTTTGTAAAGCAGTAGTAGCAGCAGTGCTCTCGGCTGGAATGGAGAACATTATGGACTGCACCAGTGTGTCTTGGTACTCCCGCATTTTACGCTCCCGGTTCAACGGTGTGATGAGGCTTTGTAAGTTGTCCTGGTAGCGAGGGTCAAGGAGGGTGGACACCCAATAATCAGACGTGGTGAGAATGTGGGCGATGCGGCGGTCGTTTCTCAGGCACTGCAGCATGAAATCAACCATGTGCTGCAGACTCCCAACTGGCCAAGAAACGCTGTCCCCTGCAAGAGGCGTCATCTCTGCCTGCTCTGCATCACCCCACCCTCGCTATACATACTGACTAGAGCATTGTGTACCTCCCTCTGGAGCGATGTCTTCCTCCTCCATTGACTCCTCCTCATCCTCCTCACAAAGTGAGCCCTGCCCAGCCCTTTGTGAGGAACCACGTTGCGCTGACTGTCCAGAAGGTGACGGAATTTGTGACTTCTCATCCTCCACCTCTTCCAAAACCTCATCCCTTAGTGCTTGCATTGTTTTTTGAAGCAGGCAGATAAGGGGGACAGTCAGGCTGACTAGTGCATCATCTGCACTCGCCATCCGCGTTGACTCATCAAACGCACGCAAAACGTGGCAGATGTCCTTCATAGAGTCCTTCGCCAGTCCTTACACTGGCTGCCCATTCATTATAGTATCCAATTCAAAGTACTGGTTGTCACCCACAAAGCTCTCCACAGTGCAGCACCCCCCTACATCTCCTCCCTCATTTCTATCTATCGGCCTAACCGACTGCTGAGCTCTGCAAACGACCTTCGACTAACCTCTGCACTAATCCGTACCTCCCACTCCCGACTAAAAGACTTCTCCCGTGCTGCGCAAATTCTCTGGAATGCTGTACCCCAAGAAATTAGGACTATCCGCAATTAGCATGGTTTTAGGCGCTCCCTCAAAACACATTTGTTCAGAGCGACCTATCACATTCACTAATCAAAGTCATTCTATGTGTAAGTCTGTGTGTGTAGCCCATTCACTATCTCCATCCATCCATCACTCCCTCAAAATGGCTGGACCATCATTGTAAATACACCATTGTATATAAACACCTGTACTTTGTATCTCCCCCACCTCATTGTAGATTGTAAGCTGTCACGAGCAGGGGCGGCTTATATTGCTTTAATTATTGTATTGTTAACGTTGTTACTTATGACTTGTGTTCTGAAACTGTTAAACTGTAAAGCGCTGCGGAATATGTTGGCGCTATATAAATAAAGATTATTATTATTATAGAGGCCCAGTCAGTAGTGGTGAAGTGTGAACGGCGCAAATTGCGAGTTGATTGCGCCTGATGCAGCTGATACTCCATTACTGTTGGCTGCTGCTCACACAACCGCTCCAACATATGTAACGTGGAATTCCACCTGGTGGGTACTCACATATGATGCGATGTTCAGGAAGGCGAAATCTGTGTTGCAGAGCTGCAATCAGCGATCTGGCCATGCTGGAATGTCGCAAGTGAGCGCACTCTAGGCGGACCTTGTGCAGCAGTGCATCAAGATCCGGATAGTCCCTCAAAAAACTCTGCACGACCAAGTTGAGCACATGTGACAGACATGGTATGTGAGTGAGGTTGCCAAGGCCCAGAGCTGCCACCAGATTTCGGCCATTGTCAAACACTACCAAGCCTGGCTGGAGATTCGCTGCCAAAAACCACACGTCGCTCTCCTGCTTGATGGCATTCCAGAGCTCCTGCGCTGTGTGGCTTCGATTTCCCATGGAAATTAATTTCAGGACGGCCTGTTGACGTTTGGACACGGCTGTGCTCATATCGGTCACAACAGGTAACCGTTCACGGGTCCATGTGGAGGTAGACCGTGACGGCTCCTGCAGCGATGATTCTGAGGAACTGGAGTAGGAGGAGGAGTCAATGTGTACAGACTTGATTCCTGCAATCCTTGGAGTTGGCAGAACACGTACAGCGCCACTCACAAGATCAGTACCCGGCTCCACAACATTGACCCAATGGGCAGTGAGGGAAAGGTATCATCCCTGGCCATGGGTGTTAGAACCTCTTGTTAGGTTTTGTTTCAGTTTGCTGGTCACATGACATTTTTTCCCTATTTAGTCTGGCTCCGCCCTTCTGGCTTTGCTTGACTTCATTGTATTATCTACTGTTAAGCTAGCCGGGTGCTTAGGTGCCTTACTCAGTCAGTTTTGCTTGATGTTAGGATCTCAAAGTATTTTGTTTTCTGTTTAATTATCCCTGCTACAATTTCTGTTAGGAGGTGTCCACCTTTTCTCCCAGTCCCTAGATCTTGTAGGGATTCCTCCCTCGCAACTATAGGTCTTCGTTCAGACTAGCTGAGGACTTTAGCGGGTCTGGTCGCAGGATCAGGTTCCCCGTTACATCGTAGGGATTCAGCTTAGTTCTATTGTAGGGACAGAATTCCCTTCTTTCCTTAGTGGTTGTAGCAGATCATAACAATGGGTACTGGTCCACGCATCGGTGGTCAGGTGGACCTTGCTACTGAGGGCGTTTAGTAGCGCATGTTTAATTTTTCCCTCAACATGCTTTTGCAGACCAGGTACGGCTTGCCTGCTGAAATGAAATCGGCTTGGCACATTGTATTGTGGGACTGACAATGATATTAAGTTACGGAAACTGTCTGTCTCCACCAGCCTGAATGACAGCATTTCAAGGGACAGGAGTTTTGCAATGCCAGCATTCAGAGCCTGTGCTCGTGTATGGTTTGCCCAGTATGGCCGTCTTTTATCCCATGCCTGTGCTACCGATGGCTGTTTTGTGGCCTGGGAGTGTGAGGATGACAGGGAACTTGCTGCTGTGTGTGGAATAACACTTTGTCTCTGGACAACAGTGACCGAGGTTCTTCCATGGCGATCCTGTGAGGAAGCAGAACCAGCTGTGTGTGAGCTCGATGAAGAGGCTTCAACACAACCTGAAGATGTAGGTGCTGCTGTAGGTTGGCCTACATCTCCAGTGTGTCTTTGTAACTCAACTACGTGCTTTGTCCGCACATGTTTCCACATATTAGTGGTATTGAGGTTACTGATACTTTTACCTATTTTTAATTTTTGATTACACAGCTTGCATTTGACATAGCAAATATCATCTGCAAGTGTGTCAAAAAAGGACCACGCAGTGCAAGTCCTGGGAGCGCACGTTTTGACTTTTGGAAGACAACTGCTCTGAACAGGTGCCAAACTGGAGGCTACAGGCAACCGAGTCTGCAGCCTAACTCTCCCTCCTGTTTGTACCGTTGGGGCAATGTCTTCCTCTATCTTCCTTCTATCACTAACCACTTCTCTAGGCCTCTCACAGCTTTCAACCAAAGTACTGGTTCTCAGCCACAAAGCTATCCACAGTGCAGCACCCCCCTACATCTCCTCCCTTATTTCTATCTAACGGCCTAACCGACTGCTGCGCTCTGCAAACGACTTTCGACTAACCTCTGCACTAATCTGTACCTCCCACTCCCGACTCCAAGACTTCTCCCGCGCTGCGCCAATCCTCTGGAATGCTGTACCCCAAGAAATTAGGACTATCCACAATTTGCATGGTTTCAGGCGCTCCCTCAAAACACATTTGTTCAGAGCGGCCTATCACATTCACTAATCAAAGTCATTCTATGTATTCTGTGTAAGTGTGTGTGTGTGTGTGTGTGTTCTAGCCCATTCACTATCTCCATCTCTCACTCCCTTAAGATGGCTGGACCATCATTGTAAATGCACCATTGTATATAAACACCTATACTTTGTATCTCCCCCACCTCATTGTAGATTGTAAGCTGTCACGAGCAGGGGCGACTTATTTTGCTTAAATTATTGTATTGTTAACGTTGTTACTTATGACTTGTGTTCTGAAACTGCTAAACTGTAAAGCGCTGCGGAATATGATGGCGCTATATAAATTAATATTATTATTTTTAGTAGTAGTATTCCTCTGAGCTGCTCCCAACACCTTCCTGTTCCTCACGCCATGTTGGGTCTTGGACCTCATCATCTCCACTACCCTCTTCCAACACCTGCTGCTGTTGGGTGGTCTGGCCAGCACCATGCTCAACAGAAACTGGCACCTGAGTCTCATCATCATCAGATGCGTTCTGCGGTGTGCTGACCATCGGCACTGTCTCACTCTCCTCTTCAGATTCAAGAGACACAGCTGTTGCACATCACTTCATACTCCCTCTTCTTCACATTCCAGAATGCTGCTTGGCTGGGCCCCTGTTTGCAAGCCAACAGATTCTGAGAACAGAAGCAGACACTCAGCTGGCTCCTGTACAGAACTCTGTCACTGCCTGGGCAATTTGGCAGGCGGTGAAGAGACATATGGTTGCTCAACAGTGCTGTGGTCCTGAGAGGAGGTGGAAGCAATTGAAGTCGATGCATTGGCTGACATCCAACCAACAACGGCTTCAATTTGTTCTTCCCGCAGCAGGGGGTACGCCGACCTCCTACAAAAGTGCCCATAAAGGAACGTTCACGGGGAAAACTGGTGGATGCTGTGTCACTGGGGGCGGCAGCAGCCACAGAATCCCCACGTCCTCTCCCTGCTGAAACTCCACGGCCACGACCACGTGCCTTACTCCCTGCCTTCTTCATCTTGGTAGATTGATAAAGAAAGTCTGAAAAGTTATAAGGCCTAAGTGTGGTTATTCCGCAAAGACTGCAGTGAACACTGCACACAACTGTTCACTACCCAACGCGTCACAGCAGGAAGGCAGTCTGTGCGTCCAAACAAAGGCGCAAGCATACATGCACGTACCCTGTTTATAAAGCTATATAAAAAAATTATGTAGTAGTGACGCACACTTTATTGAGGTACAGTATTACATGGCCATTCACCATCTGTGGCTATGCAGTCTCATCTATATATACCTTATCTATCCGTTGTCATGCTTGCAAGTCCACAGTCAGGCATAAATAGCAATTTGCACTATGCACTTTTTAAAGGTTATGTTTGTTAATAAAAATGATTATTGGCACATATTATGAGTATTACATGATGGAAATTGTATAATTTTTATAAACTGTTTAGTGACATTATTCAGCAAATGTAACATTTTATTAATGTCACAGATAACTTGTAATGCTGATGATGTTTTGAAGTCAGACATTCATTGTCTATACAATAAAAATGGTGTACATACTGTTACTTATCCATCATTAATGGATTCAGATATGTACTTGTATGCTTTTATGTACAACCGTATAGCAGATTCCTTAACTAATTTATTTTGTGGTTTGTATTGCTGTTAAACATGTTAATGTATGCGTTTATGTTTGTCAATTCTTTATTTATCTCGATATTTTTTTAACTGAAATCATCATCTTATGGTAGTAAAGCTTATCTTTCTCTTGTTTGGAGTATAGACATTTAAAATTGACACGTAACAAGGAAAATACTTGATCTACTATTTAAACATCCTCCTTGACCCTGGGCTCCAACACCGCCAGTTGTTGCCTAGAAGTGCTGTTAGCACAGTCAACACTTGCTCCTGTGTTACTGGGGTTCAGTAACACCAGCTGTTCCCCTGCTGTGTGTACGTCAAAAAGTCCTGCTGCCTCCACCCTGTCCTCCTCTCATCCCTGGGCTCCAACACCGCCAGTTGTTGCCTGGAAGTGCTGTTAGCACAGTCAACACTTGCTCCTGTGTTACTGGGGTTCAGTAATGTCAGCTGTTCCCCTGCTGTGTGTACGGCAAAAAGTCCTGCTGCCTCCACCCTGTTCTCTTCTCATCCCTGGGCTCCAACACCGCCAGTTGTTGCTCGGAAGTACTTGGCACGGGTACTGACTCCTGCCCAGCCTGGTTACAGCACGACAGCTGTTTTCTGGCAGTGTCAACGTCAATTAGCCTCCAATAAGTTGTCCTGTCGTGTTGCATTCTGGTTAGCCGACTATATGGTGCCTGCAGTTTTGGTCAACCCTATGTGTGCTGTGGGATATGTAAATAAAGGCTGTTTCCGTTGTGACAATAGGACAAGCACCCACTGTAGGACTGTGTGATTCGGTAACTGCGAACGGCTTGTGGCCTGTCAACTTACATTTTCATGGGTGCCTTATGGTACCCGTCCGGGTTCCAGTACCGTCAACTGGTTCTCCGCAGTGCCTTTGGCCTAGGTGCCTCCATCTCGGTATCCGAGTTCCAGCAACGTCTGCTGGTCCTTGGTAGTGCTTTGGAGCACAGGTACCTCCTGCTTAGTAACCGTGTCCCAGTAACATCAGCTGGTCTTCGGTTGTGCCATTGGCTCTTTTCCTTCTGCTGCCCCTCCGGGTTCCAGCACAGTCAGCTGGTCCTCGTTACTTGCATTGGCTCTTGTACCTTCTGCTACCCGTCCGGGTTCCAGTACCGTCAACTGGTTCTCCGCAGTGCCTTTGGCCTAGGTGCCTCCATCTCGGTATCCGAGTTCCAGCAATGTCTGCTGGTCCTTGGTAGTGCTTTGGAGCACAGGTACCTCCTGCTTAGTAACCGTGTCCCAGTAACGTCAGCTGGTCCTCGGTTGTGCCATTGGCTCTTTTCCTTCTGCTGCCCCTCCGGGTTCCAGCACAGTCAGCTGGTCTTCGTTACTTGCATTGGCTCTTGTACCTTCTGCTACCCGTCCGGGTTCCAGTAACGTCAGCTGGTTCTCGGAAGTTAGTCAGCCTTCTTGTACCTTCAGCTACATTTACAAATTGAAGATTTTTTAAATGTTTTTTTGGGTAATCACTCTGGATCTCCAACAATGAAGACGACGACCCTGATGACCACCCCGAAGAAGATGACGACCACAAGGACGACGAGCATCAAGCCAACCAGCCTGAACACCATCACAAAGAAGAAATAAAAGATTACCCAAAAGAAGATCACCAACAGGACAAAGAAGGTTAAGACAAACTACAAGATACAGAACAAGAGACAGAAGAACAATAAGCAGAAGATCAAAAAGCAGAAGAACATGAAGTATAAGACCAAAATGAAGAGCAAAATATATGCTCTAAATTATAAGCAGAAGAAGACTAAGCAGTGTATGGGGGTGAGTCCGTTCCTCCTCGTGGTGCCCCTGGAAAATGCCTGCTGCTGCAGGCTAAACTGAACACGGACAAATACTGTTGTAATTTAAATCTTTTGTGACAGCAAGAACGGAAGGATGAAAAATTCATACTTTTACAGATTACAAGTACAGGAATCTCTGTCACAAATAAGAATATGATGAAGAAGATGAAGATGAAGTAGAATATGAAGAAGAATAATAGTTTAATAAGAACAATATGAGTAATGTTAACAAAAAGATGAATAGCAAGAAGTTTAAGAAGAAGATAAAGAAGGTGAAGATGAAGAATAATTTGATGAAAAAGATGATGCTGCTGAAGATTATGAAGGAGAAAGTGTGTCAAAAGTTAAAAAGGTGAAGAGCATGGAAGTTGTGAAATATACATATTTGCCAAAATAGAAAAAACGTTAACAATATTGTCAATTTCTTCGTCAATCCGAACATCTTTAAAAAAAAAAATATTAATGCTATTCCATTTGATTGGGTTAAACATCTATGCCTTTAATGTCTCCTCAACCTCCCCCAATACATTCTACATTACTCTTTGTTGTTTTCCTTCATGTACAATTAACCAACAAGGCAAGAATGGGGTTTTTTTAATTCCGATATTTTGTTCCCATAGACTTACATTGTATTTCCGGTATCGGTATCGGGTATCGCCGATATTTTTTGGGTATCGGCGATACCATTCCGATTCCGATACTTTTGGATATCGGAAAGTACCGCTCAATTCTACTTGTTAACACTGCAGAATACAGGCAGATCCTTTTCATAGTACAGCGTGAAAATTCAGCTATTTTAAACGGGTTTGCCTGTCCCAGGCCTGACATCTGAATGCGCCTAAAAATCTGATATTTTTGTGGTACTGTAGAATTTTTTTGGAGTGTCTTATACAATTTTTGACACCATTTTGCTGCTCAAAAATATTTATCTTCCCCAAAAATATTTAGCTACAGAGCAGATATTTAACACTGGGTTTTGACCGCCACACGGATCGCATATCATTGCGCTAAAAATTTTGCCATTTCAGGCCTCCATAGAATTTTTTTGTTATGTCATAGCCTACTTATTGACACAATTTTACTGGCCAAAAAAAAATACAGGGCAGATATTTGACAGTGGACTCCTTATCTATCAGTGTGCTAAAAATTGTGGCATTTTAGGCTATATTACACTGGATTTTCTGTCTATGACTCTATTTGTATACAGTCTTTTTGGGTAAAAAAAATAAATAAATCCAGGCCACATATTGGCCAGTGTGTTATCTGTGTCAGACTCCTATCTCTCTGTGTGCTAAAAATTGTGGCATTTCAGGGCTGCATTACACTGGATTTGCTGTGTGTTACCATTTTTGTATACAGTCTTTTGGGCTAAAAAGAAAAATAAATCCAGGCCACATATTGACCAGTGTGTTATCAGTGTCAGACTCCTATCTCTCTGTATGCTAAAAATTGTGGCATTTCAGGACTCCATTACACTGGATTTGCTGTGTGTGACCCTATTTGTATATAGTCTTTTGGGGTAAAAAAATAAATTAATCCAGGCCATATATTGACCAGTGTGTTATCTGTGTCAGACTCCTATCTCTCTGTGTGCTAAAAAATGTGGCATTTCAAGGCTACATTCCCCTTTTTTGCTGTGTCTTACCCTATTTGTAAACAGTCTTTTGGGGTTAAAAAAAATAAATCCAGGCCACATATTGACCAGTGTGTTATCTGTGTCAGACTCCTATCTCTGTGTGCAAAAAATTGTGGTATTTTACGGCTACATTACAGTTTTTTCTTGGTCTTGCCACAGTTATTGACACCAGTTTGTTAAAAAAAAAGTGCAGTCCAGATATTTAAAAGTGAGTTTTTCCAGCACATGGGTCACATCTAAGATTGATCCCAATTCAGCCTTTTGTAGTGAACGTGGAAAATATTGTACTCTATTTAAAATGGGAAAGATGCGTGGCAAAGGATGGGGAAGTTGACGTGATGGTTCATGCAGAGGCCGTGGACAAACTGCAATTGTGAAACAACAAACACACACATTTTCTCGCAACATATTCCTGTCAGAATTCATAGGGGACAACAGAACAGCACCAGAGCAGCGTGAAAAAATAGTTGGTTGGATGGCGGATAATGCTTCCCGGAGACAACTGATCCCACACTTGAACACTCTGAAGAGCTGTTCACTTTTCCATTTATATATTCGGGCTTCTCGCCCGGTCCATTTGAAGTGGGGTAAACTGAGACTGTATATAGCGATGCCCAAATATTTGAGCAGCCATGTTCACACAAAGGAGACAGTGGGAACGTGTCACAAGAGGTGGGTGATGATGAGACACACAGAAAGTGAGGAGGAGGACCAGAGTGCAGAAGTGGAAGAGGAGGTAGTGGATGATATAGTAACTGATCCAACCTGGCAGGAGGACATGGAGAGCGAGGACAGCAAACCACAGGGGAGGGAGGCATAGCACCACAACAGGCAGGAAGAAGCACTGTGGTGGCCGCGGACAAAAGACGGGCAATCGATCCTCGTAAAACCAACATGACAGAAGTTGTCATTACAACTGTTCGGTCTTCCCGAGTCTGGTTGTTTTTTAAAGACTCTGCCGATAATCCCAAACAGTCCAGGAACAGTGTCTGCGGGTGACAGCACAGCTTCTTCCGCTGTAGTGCGTGGAAGCCAATCCCCTGTCCATGGTGCCTGCGAAGATGCCTCCTGCCCTGCACCTGTCATTGCACACACTCAACTACCACCATCAGCAAGCACGTCCATGCCCTTGTCCTTGTCCCAGTGCAGCCTTCAGGTGTCCATACACCAGTCAATGACACGCAAGCAGAAATACCCAGCCAACGCCCCACACATTTCTTGTCTGCTTGCACTCAAAATGTTGCCTTTTAGGCTCGTGGAGATGGAAGCTTTCTGCAACCTGATAGCCGTGGCCGTCCCAAGATACTCTGTCCCCAGCCGCCACTATTTCTCCTGGTATGCCATCCCGGCATTACACAAGCACAGTCACACAACATTACCCATGCCCTCAACAATGCAGTTACTGTGAAAGTACACTTAACCACGGACACATGGACAAGTGTTTCTGGACAGGAATGGTACATCTCACTGACGGCACACTGTGTTAACATAGTGGAAGCCGGGACCCAGTCAGACCTTGGGATGGAACATGTCCTTCCAATGCTGAGGATTGCGGGCCCTAGTCAATCAGGGTTGCCACCACAATCTACAGCTCCTGCACATCATCCTTCTCCTACTCCTTCTCTTCAGCCTGCATCTCTAAAATGACCACATTAGTCGCAAGGTGGAAACACTGCAGCACTTCCTCAGCCAAGTGGCAACAGGTTGTGCTGAAGCTAATATGCTTAGATGACAAACCGCACAATGCTGAAGAGTTATGGACAGCTCTGAAACAGCAGTCAGATATGTGGCTGACACTGCTGAACCTACAGCCAGACATGGTCGTGTGTGACAATGGCTGGAATGTGATGGCGGCTCTGAGGCAAGGCGAGCTCACACATGTACCATGCCTGACCCATGTGCTTAATCTCGAGGTTCAGCGGTTTCTCAAAACCTACCGGGAGCTGCCGGATCTGCTTGTGAAAGTGCGCCGCCTGTGTGCCCATTTTAGAAAGTCAGCTACAGCTTCAGCCACCCTTACAGTGCTTCAGTAGCATTTGCAGCTTCCGGCTCACCGACTGGTGTGTGATGTCCCCACGTGTTGGAACTCTACACTGCATATGCTGGAAAGGATTTGTGAGCAGAATAGAGCAGTTGTTGACTACCAGCATCAACAAAAGCATCAGTGTTCAGTTCAAACTCCACACATAAGACCTCAGGAGTGGACATGGTTGTCAGACATATGTACCATCCTACAAAACTTTGAGAAGTCCACCAAGATGGTGAGCGGCGATGATCCATAATTAGCGTTACCATCCAGCTTCTCTGTATATTTAAAAGCTCTCTACTCACAATGAAAGAGGATTCATTGCAGGCAGAGCACGATGACATGGAGCAAGGAACCATACAGGGTGATTGCACACAGCCCAGCCTCATGTCATCCCAACGTGGATTGGTTGACAATAAGGAAGAGGAGGAGAAGGAAGAACAGTATCTAGTTTCATGCACTATAGACGGTACTACAAGCACAACTGTCATACTGTCTGTTCAGCGTGGAT
Source organism: Oophaga sylvatica (assembly GCA_033576555.1). Taxonomy (NCBI): domain Eukaryota; kingdom Metazoa; phylum Chordata; class Amphibia; order Anura; family Dendrobatidae; genus Oophaga; species Oophaga sylvatica. The sequence continues at coordinate 279,470,681 of JARQOD010000005.1, forward strand.
GGCCTGAGGAAAGGGAGGAGGAGGAGGAGGACAGCATGGTCAGTCATCCTGTTGGTGAAGACATGGAAACCTTTGCCAGTTAGCAGTCTGGCACGCCTGGCAGACTTTATGTTGCGCTGCTTTTCCTATGACCGTCGCATTATCAAAATTCACGCTGACACTTATTACTGGTTGGTGACACTTCTAGTCCCATGCTACAAGGAGAACTTTCAATCTCTTATTCCAGAGTCAGATAGGTGTACTAAAATGATGCAGTACCAGAGGACCATTGTTGCTGAATTAATGAAAAAATTCCCATCTGAAAACGCTGGCGGCAGAGGTCACAGTTTGTTGGACAACCAAGGAGTAGAGGCAAGAGAGACTAAATTACAATCCAGCAGAGGCAGGGGAACACTGACAAAGTTCTGGGACACTTTTCTCTGACCCTCCCATCGCCCTGGCCCAGAGTCGCGGAGTTGTCTCACAAGTAATGGAAAGTTTGGGAAGATGTTGAAGGAGTGCCTTGCTGACCGTACCAATGTCCTCTGTGATTCCTCTGTGCCTTTTAACTATTGGGTATCCATTTTGGACATGTGGCATGAACTGGCTCTCTATGCCTTGGAGGTCCTGGCCTGCCCTGCCTCTAGTGTTTTGTTAAAGCAGGTTTTTAGTGCTGCTGGTGAAATGACAACTGATATGAGCATCCACCTGTCAACTAAAAATGCTGACAGGCTGACTTTTATAAAAAATGAACAAGGCCTGGATTGGGGCAGACTTCTGTACCCAACTAATGATAACAGCGAAACATAACCTCCAATACAGTGTATTTTTTGGGGAGGTGTATTACCATGCACCTCTTCACACCCAAAAATGGGTATACGCTTCCTGACTTTTCGTATTTGTGCTATTATCCTCCTCTTTCTCCTCATCCTCATCATCCACCACCACTATAACACATGGGTGACTGTTGTGAATGTGTTGGAGATGACTTCAGAGATGAGGCTCCCTCCGGTGGTTGCTGAGGGTATTGAACCAATTGAGGAATGGGTATCAGGTGGGGCTGACTGGCCTGATATAAGTGAGCTGAACTCCCATGATCCTTGCCGGTAATCAATTGTTGCTTCCAGGTCTTTGTTGGAATTTCAGCTTGCTTTCCTGCTATCATTCAGATAAGTGACTTTCTGTTTTTTTTTCTGTGGTTGGATTTTCCTTGCTTTTTGCAGTCTTGCCTTGGACTTCAGCCAGGTCCCTTTGGGGGTTTGCGCTGCCCTCTGTTCTCATTTTGTATTCGCACTTGTTCTCTGTTCCTGTGATATTTTTTGGGTAGCTGTGTGTTCCACCATAGATCTGATATAGGTGGTCGAAATCATGTGGTCTCAGGTTTTTTGTAATCAGAAGTGCTGGTATTTTTGTTAGGGTTTTGCTGGGTTGCAGACAGAATTTCTCTCCTGTACTTTGCTTTCTATACAGATTTAGGCCCCAACATTTGCTCATTCTATTTTCTGTCTGTGTTCGTGTTTTCCTCTTGTCTAACCACCATTACATGTTTGGGGGCTTCCTATTTCTTTGGGGTCTCTACTCCGGGGCAGTTAGCTTTCCTCTTTCTATCTTCAGGTGTAGCTAACTCTCCGACTGTGCCGAGGCGTCTAAGATCACCGTAGGTACGCTCCACTGCTACTTCTAGTTGTGCAGTTAGTTTAGAGATCTGCAACCCATTAGGTCCCAGCCTCTCTGGTGTCTTGCTGCTTTGGTTTTTATTTTGCTCCTGTCCTCCCCAGCTACCAAAACATAACAGATGACCGTGGTCCGTGATGCAACAGGCAGTAGAAATTTTTTCAAGGGTGTTTTGATGCCCGTTCCAAAAATGTTTACACTATGTTGAGGTGTCCCCCAGGAGACATTGTTTTTCAGCCTATGCACTTAATCTATGGGCATTCCAAGTATAGGAGACCCGCTCGTTTAAACTGGGAAGACCTTTTTCGCAGGCCATACTCCACGTCTCTTCAGACAACACCACTAGATCACCAGGGTGACCATGTTCCGTGATGAAACAGCCACTAGATTGTTTTGCAATGGTGTTTTGATGTCCGTAACAACAATTATTTACACAGTAGATTGATGTGCCCGCCCCACCAGGGGGAAATGTTTTTCAGCTTATGCACTTAGTGTATGGGCATTACAAGTATAGGAGACCCGCTCCTTTAAATTGGGAAGACCTTTTTCGCAGGCCATACTCCAAGTCTCTTCAGACACCATCACTACAACATGAGGGGGAACGTGTTCCGTGATGAAACAGCCAATAGATTGTTTTTCAAGGATGTTTAAGATGTCTGTATCAACCATTATTTACACAGTAGGTTGATGTGTTTCCCTCCCCAGTGGAAAATGTATCTCAGCCCATACACTTACTGTATGGGCATTACAAGTATAGGAGACTCGATCCTTTGTAATGGAAACAGATTTTTAGGAGGACTTCATACACGTCTCTTCCAAGTAGTATTTTAGTTTGTTCAAATTTGGGGCAGGCCTTACATTCAATGCATAGGCTAACAGTATGGCAGAACAAAATGAATAATGTGAACTTGGTTTTCCTATGGCCATCCAGTACGTGGGTTCAAAGTTTTATTGGGATGCATTTGAATTTGGTGCAGGGCAGGCTTTGCATTCAATGCATAGGCAAACTGTATGGGAGACCCACTTCCTAATAATGTGAACTTTGTTGGTTGTTCATCTTCAACAATGCAATTCTTCAATGCCAGTTCTTCAACTTCAACACTGCAATGCTAAAATGCAGGGTCTTCTGTCTCACCACAGCAATTCACCAATGCAGGTTCTTAAGCCTCAACAGTGCAATTATCCACTGATGGTTCTTCAGGCTCAACTTTGAAATGTTCCACTGCAGGGTCTTTAGCGTCAACACTGCAATTGTCCACAGCTGGTTCTTTAGCATAAACACTGCAATTTTCCACCGCTGGGTCTTTAGCATCAACACTGCAATTGTCCATTGCCGAGTCTTCAGAGTCAACACTTTAATTTTCCACTGCAGGGTCTTTAGTGTCAACACTGCAAATGTCCACCACTGGGTATTTAGCATCAACATTGCAATTGTCCACTGAGGGGTCTTCAGCCTCAACACTGCAATTGTCCACTGCTGGGTCTTAAACATCAATACTGCAATTGTCAATTGCCGGGTCTTCAGAGTCAACACTTTAATTTTCCACTGAAAGGTCTTTAGTGTCAATGCTGCAATTGTACACCACTGGGCATTTAGCATCAACACTGCAATGTCCACCGCTGGGTATTAAGGGCCAACACTGCAATTGTCCACTGCCAGGTCTTCAGCCTCAACACTGCAGTTGTCCACTGCAGGGTCTTTAGCATCAACACTTCAGTTGTCGACCGCTGGGTCTTTAGCATCAACACTGCAATTGTCCACTGCATAGTCTTTAGCATCAACACTGCAATTGTCCACCGCTGGGTATTTAGCATAAACACTGCAATTGTCCACCGCTGGGTCTTTAGCATCAACACTGCAATTGTCCACTGCCGGGTCTTCAGCCTCAACACTGCAATTGTCCACTGCCGGGTGTTCAGCCTCAGCACTGCAATTGTCCACCACCGAATCTTCAGCCTCAGCACTGCAATTGTCCACCGCAGGGTCTTCAGCCTTAACACTGCAATTTTCCACTGCCGGGTCTTCAGGCTCAACAATTCACTGGTAGCCACAATATGGGAGTAACAAATTAATAGGAACAATATTTTCAGGTGGCCATCCAGTACGTCTGTTCAAAGGCTTATTGAGGTGCATGTGACTTTGTGGCAGGTCGGGCCTTGAATTCACTGCATAGGCTAAAACTATGGCAGAACCAAAGGAATAATGTGAACTTGGTTTTCCTGTGCCCATCCTGTACGTTGGTTCAAAGGCTTATTGGGGTGTGTTTAAATTTGGTTCAGGGCATGTCTTGCATTTAATGCTTAGACTAACAGTATGGCAGTAACAAAAGAATTATGTGAACTTGGTTTTCCTGTGTCCATCCAGTACATTTGTTCAAAGGCTTATTGGGGTGTGTTCAAATTTGGTGCATGGCAGACCTTGCATGCAATGCCTAGGCTAACAGTATGGCAGTGCCAAAAGAATAATGTGAACTTGGTTTTCCTGTGTCCATCCATTACGTCAGTTCAAAAACTTATTGGGGAGTATGTGACTTTGTGGCAGGTCTGGCCTTGCATTCAGGTCTGCCACTAGGAATTTCGGGGCCCCATACTGGCAAAATTTATGGGGCCCCCTTGAGACTCCGCCCAGGCTCCACCCCCCAGTTCCGTATCCACCCTAGCTCCTCCTCCACCACATAAACCTTCCAAAATCCCTCCGCCCTTTCATGGAAAAACTTCACTTCTGCACCATGCTCTCACCAATGACACATTAACACCAATCACTCGATGAATATGCAGCATTTTGCTTGTTTAGTATAATACACCCCATAGTCCTCCATATATTATAATGTGCACTACATATAATGTATCCATAGTCCTCCATATAGTATAATACACTCCTAATAGCCCTCAATATATTAAAATACACTCAGTCATCCATATAGTATAATACACTCCTCATAGTGCTCCATATAGTATAATGCACCGCCATAGTCATCCATGTAGTACAATTCACTTCCCATAGTATAATGCACCCCATAGTTCTTCATATGATATAATGTATTCCCCATAGTCCTCGATACAGTATAATGCAGCCCACATATAGTATAATGCAGTCAGCCTATAGAGCATAATGCAGCCACCCCACAGAGCATAATGCAGCCAACCCACAGAGTATAAGGCAGCCAACCCACAGAGTATAAGGCAACCACCCAACAGAGTATATTGCAACCACCCCAGAGTATAATGCAACCACCCCACAGAGTATAATGCAACCACCCCACAGAGTATAATGTAAACCCCCCATAGAATATAATAGAGCCCCCTCAAAGTATAATGAAGCCCCCATAAAATATAATCTAGCCCCCCATAGAATATAATGCAGCCCCCATAGAATACAATGTAGCCACCTCATACAGTATAATGGAGCCCCCTCATAGAGTATGATGCAATCACCCCTCATAGAATATAATAAATATAATACAGCCCCCATAGAATATAATGTATCCCCGAATAGAATATCATACAGTCTGCCTCCCCAAAGGAATATAACGTAGCCCCCTATAGTATATTACACAGCCACATAGTATATAACACAGCCACCCTATAAAATATAATATATCCCCCAATAGTATATAACACAACCCACATAGTGTATAGCGCGGCCCGGATAGTGTATAGCACGGCCCACATAGTATATAGCAGGGCCCACATAGTATATAGCACGGCCCACATAGTATATAGCACGGCCCACATAGTATATAGCAGGGACCACATAGTATATAGCAGGTCCCACATAGTAAATAGCAGGGCCCACATAGTATATAGCAGGGCCCACATTGTATACAGCAGGGCCCACATAGTATATAGCAGGGCACATATAGTATATAGCAGGGCCCACATAGTATATAGCAGGGCCCACATAGTATATAGCAGGGCCCACATAGTATATAGCAGGGCCCACAGTGTACAGCAGGGCCCACATAGTATATAGCAGGGCCCACATTGTATACAGCAGGGCCCACATTGTACAACAGGGCCCACATAGTATACAGCAGGGCCCACATAGTATACAGCAGGGCCCACAATAGTATACAGCAGGGCCCACATAGTATACAGCAGGGCCCACATAGTATACAGCAGGGCCCATATAGTATACAGCAGGGCCCACATAGTATACAGCAGGGCCCACATAGTATATAGCAGGGCCCACATAGTATATAGCAGGGCCCACAGTGTACAGCAGGGCCCACATAGTATACAGCAGGGCCCACATTGGATATAGCAGGGCCCCTATAGTAGACAGCAGGGCCCCCATTGTATATTGCAGGGCCCCTATAGTAGACAGCAGGGCCTCCATTGGATATAGCAGGGCCTCCATAGTATACAGCAGGGCCCACATTGGATATAGCAGGGCCCCTATAGTAGACAGCAGGGCCCCCATTGTATATTGCAGGGCCCCTATAGTAGACAGCAGGGCCCCCATTGGATATAGCAGGGCCTCCATAGTATACAGCAGGGCCCACATTTTACAGCCCTCATCTCTCCTCCCCCCCCCCCCAGGAATGGCCGGCCCCACAGCAGGACAGATTTATAAAAAAAAAACACTCCTCACCTCATCCTCGTGCCAGCGCTGCTCCCAGCTCCTGTCTCCTGCTCTGCCCGGCACACAGTGAGCGCGCTGTGTCAGAGGCAGAGCGGGGAATGATGGGAGAGGGAGCGTCAGCTGACGCTCTCTCCTCCATCATCGCTTTGAACTGTGCCGGCTGACGCCGGTATAGTTCAATGCAGCGGCGGGGGGAGTCGGCGCTGGGGCAGGCGGGCCCCCCTGCCACACAGGGGCCCCATAGCGGCTGCGTGATGTGCCGCTAGCTGGGGGCCCCTTGAGGTGCAGGGGGAGCCTCAAAATGTTGGGGGCCCCCGGGCCCGAGCGCGGACCTGCGTGCTCGGCGGCGGGCCCCCCCTAATGACCGGGCCCCATACAGCAGTAAGGGTTCTCATGCACTGATGGCGGCCCTGCTTGCATTCACTGTACACTGTACAGTGATGTCCCACCCTGGGACAAAGTAAAAGAGCAAAAAAAATAAGAATTAACATGTGTAAAAAAAAATTCCTAAATAAAGAAAAAAATACTCCCAAATAAATTCATTTCTTTATGTAAAAAAACAATAAAAGTACACATATTTAGTATCGCTCGTCCGTAACGACCCGCCCTATAAAACTGTCCCACTAGTTAACCCCTTTAGTGAACCCCTTAAAAAAAAAAAACAATGCTCTATCATCATACCGCCAAACAAACAGTGGAATAACACGCGATCAAAAAGACGGATATAAATAAACATGGTACCGCTGAAAACATCTTGTACCGCCAAAACAAGCTGCCATACAGTATCATCAGCGAAAAAATAAAAAAGTTATAGCTCACAGAATAAAGCGATGCAAAAATAATTATTTTTTATAAAAAATAGTTTTTATTGTATTAAAGTGCCAAAACATAAAAAAGATGTAAATGAGGTATCGCTGTAATCGAACTAATCCGAAGAATAAAACGTATCAATTTTACCACACGCGGAACGGTATAAACGTTCCCCCCAAAAGAAATTCATGAATTGCTGTTTTTTGTTAATTCTGCCTCCCAAAAATCATAATAAAAAGCGATCAAAAAATATAATGTGCCCAAAAATGGTACCAATAAAAACGTCAACTCATCCCACAAAAAATAAGACCTCACATGACTCTGTGGGCCAAATTGTGGAAAAATTATAGCTCTCAAAATGTTGTGATGCAAAATAATTTTTTTGTAATAAAAAGCGTCTTTTAGCGTGACAGCTGCCAATCATAAAAACGAGCTATAAATAGTAAATCAATCCCCCCTTTATCACCCCCTTAGTTGGGGAAAAATAATAAAATTTAAAAAATGTATTTATTTCCATTTTCCCATTAGGGTTAAGGTTGGGCTAAAGCTAAGGTTAGGGTTGGAGCTACAGTTAGGATTAGGGTTAGGGTTGGGATTAGGGTTAGGGGTGTGTTAGGGTTAGGTTTGTGGTCAGGATTAGGATTAGGGTTGGGATTAGGGTTAGGGGTGTGTTGGGGTTGGAGTTGGAGTTAGAATTGGGGGGTTTGCACTGTTTAAGCACATCGGAGGCTCTAAAAACGTGACATGGCGTCTGATCTCAATTCCAGCCAATTCTGCGTTGAAAAAGTCAAACGGTGCTCCTTCCCTTCTGAGCTCTGCCATGCGCCCAAACAGTAGTTTACCCCCACATATGGGGTATCAGCGTACTCAGGGCAAATTGCACAATAACTCTTGGGGTCCAATTTCTTCTGTTACCCTTGGGAAAATAAAAAATTGGGGCGAAAATATAATTTTTCTGGAAAAAAATATGATTTTTTATTTTTATGGCCCCACATTATAAACTTCTGTGACGCACTTGGGGTTCAAAGTTCTCCCCACACATCTAGATAAGTTCCTTGGTGGGTCTAGTTTCCAAAATGGGGTCAATTGTGGGGGTTTCCACTGTTTAGGCACATCAGCAGCTCTCCAAACGCTTCATGATGCCCGCAGACTATTCCATCAAAATCTGCAATGCAAAACGTCAGTACTTCCCTTCCGAGCCCCGAAGTGTGCCCACAGAGTAGTTTTCTCCCACATACAGGGTGTCGTATCAGCGTACTCAGGACAAATTGAACAACAACTTTTGGTGTCCAATTTCTCCTGTTACCTTTGGGAAAATAAAAAACTGGGGACTAAAAGATAATTTTTGTGGTACCAAAATAGGATTTTTTATTTTCATGCCCGGGCATTATAAACTTGTGTGAAGCACTTGGGGGTTCAAAGTGCTCACCACAGATCTAGATAAGTTCCTTAGGGGGTCTAGTTTTCAATATGGGGTCACTTGTGGGGGGTCCACTGTTTAGGCACATCAGGGGCTCTGCAAACTGAACATGACACCCATCAAAGTCTGCATTCCAAAACGTCATTACTTCCTTTCCGAGCCCTGCAGTGAGCCCAAACAATTCCCCCCCACATATGGGGTATCAGCGTACTCAGGACAAATTGGACAACAACTTTTGGGGTCCAATTTCCTTGGGAAAAATCAAAAATTGGCGACTAAAAATAATTTTTGTGGATTTTTTTTTTTTTGTTCACACCCAGGCATTATAAACTTTAGTGACACACTTGGGGGTTCAAAGTGCTCACAACAGATCTAGATAAGTTCAATAGGGGGTCTAGTTTCAAAAATGGTGTCACTTGTGGGAGGTTTCCATTGTTTAGGCACATCAAGGGCTCTCCAATCTCAATTCCAGCCAATTTTGGTTTGAAAAAGTCAAACGGTGCTGCTTCCCTTCCGAGTCCTGCCGTGTGCCCAGACAGTGGTTTTCCCCCACATATGAGGTATCGGCGTACTCAGGAGAAATTGCGCAACAACTTTATCTGTCCATTTTCTCCTTTTACCCTTGATAAAATAAAAAAATTGTTTGTAAAAGATCATTTTTGTGACTAAAAAGTTAGTGGTAGCCAAAAGTATTGGCTCCCCTGCAATTCTGTCAGATAATACTCAGTTTCTTCCTGAAAATGATTGCACACAAATTCACGCAGATCTACCTATCTGGACCTGACCTCACCTCCTTACTGACCAAAATCCCACAATGTCTGTCTGCTATTTCTGCTTTCTTCTCTGCTCGCTTTCTAAAACTGAACATGGACAAAACAGATTCATCATCTTTCCCCCATCTCACTCTACCCCCCCACCAGACCTGTCCATCAATGTCAATGGCTGCTCACTTTCCCTAGTCCCGCATGCTCGGTGCCTCGGGGTGATCCTCGACTCTGCCCTCTCTTTCAAGCCACATGTCCAAACCCATGCCTCCTCCTGCCGTCTCAAACTCAAAATTATTTCCCAGATCCGTGTATTCCTCGACCATGAAACTACAAAAACACTAGTGCATGCCCTCATCATCTCCCGCCTCGACTACTGCAACCTCCTGCTCTCTGGCCTTCCCTCTAGCACTCTGGCACCACTCTAATCCATCCTGCAATTTGCTGCCCGACTAATACACATGTCTCCCCGTTATTCCCCAGCCTCTCCTCTCTGCCAAGCCCTTCATTGGCTTCCTATCGTCCAGAGGCTCCAGTTCAAAACCCTAACCATGACCTACAAAGCCATCCACAATCTGTCTCCTCCATACATCTGTGACATGGTCTCCCGGTACATACCCACATGCAACCTTCGATCCTCTCAAGATCTCTTCCTCTACTAGCCTCTTATCTCTTCTTTCCACAACCGCATACAAAACTTCTCCCGTGCCTCTCCCATACTCTGGAACTCTCTACCCCAACACATCAGACTCGCGCCTACCATGGAAAACTTGAAAAAGAACCTGAAGACCCACCTCTTCCGACAAGCCTACAACCTGCAGTGATTATCAGTCTACTGAACCACCGCATGACCAGCTCTATCCTCTCCTAGTGTATCCTCACCCATCCCTGTAGACTGTGAGCCCTTGCGGGCAGGGTCCTCTCTCCTTCTGTACTTGTGTGTGCCTTGCTTTGCTCACGTTTACTGTACTTGTCTATATTTGCCCCTTTTCACATGTAAAGCGCCATGGAATAAATGGCGCTATAAAAATGTATAATAATAATAATTATTATCTTCATTTAATTTGTCTTCAATGAAAAAACACAAAAAGAATTGACCTAAAGCCAAATTGGATATAATTCCACACCAAACCTAATAAAGGGGGTGGACAAAAGTATTGGCACTGTTTGAAAAATCATGTGATGCTTCTCTAATTCGTGTAATCACCAGCACCTGTAACTTACCTGTGGCACCTAACAGGTGTTGGCAACAACTAAATAACACTTGCAGCCAGTTAACATGGATTAAAGTTGACTCAATCTCTGTCTTGTGTCCTTGTGTGTACCACATTGAGCATGGAGAAAAGAAAGAACTGTCTGAGGACTTGAGAAACCAAATTGTGAGGAAGCATGAGAAATCTGAAGGCTACAAGTCTATCTCCAAAGACCTGAATGTTCCTGTGTCTTCCGTGCGCAGTGTCATCAAGAAGTTTAAAGCCCATGGCACTGTGGCTAACCTCCCTAGATGTGGAAGGAAAAGAAAAATTGACAAGAGATTTCAACGCAAGATCTTGCGGATGGTGGATAAAGAACTTCGACTAACATCCAAACAAGTTCAAGCTGCCCTGCAGTCCAAGGGTACAACAATGTCAACCCATACTATCCGTCGGCGTCTGAATGAAAAGGGACTGTATGGTAGGATACCCAGGAAGACCCCACTTCTTACCCCGAGGCATAAAAAAGCCAGGCTGGAGTTTGCCAAAACTTACCTGAGAAAGCCTAAAACGTTTTGGAAGAATGTTCTCTGCTCAGATGAGACAAAAGTCGAGCTTTTTGGGAAAAAACATCAACATAGAGTGTACAGGAAAAAAAAAAGAGGCATTCAAAGAAAAGAACACGGTCCCTACAGTCAAACATGGCGGAGGTTCCCTGATGTTTAGGGGTTGCTTTGCTGCCTCTGGCACTGGGCTGCTTGACCGTGTGCATGGCATTATGAAGTCTGAAGACTACCAACAAATTTTGCAGCATAATGTAGGGCCCAGTGTGAGAAAGCTGGGTCTCCCTCAGAGGTCATGGGTCTTCCAGCAGGACAATGACCCAAAACACACTTCCAAAAGCACTATAAAATGGTTTTAGAGAAAGCACTGGAGACTTCTAAGGTGGCCAGCAATGAGTCCAGACCTGAATCCCATAGAACACCTGTGGAGAGATCTCAAAATGGCAGTTTGGAGAAGGCACCCTTCAAATATCAGGGACCTGGTGCAGTTTGCCAAAGAAGAATGGTCTACAATTCTAGCAGAGCATTGTAAGAAACTCATTGATGGTTATGAGAAGCGGTTGTTCGCAGTTATTTTGGCTAAAGGTTGTGCAACCAAGTACTAGGCTGAGGGTGCCAATACTTTTGTCTGCCCATTTTTGGAGTTTTGTGTGAAATGATCAAGGATTTGATTTTTGCTTCATTCTCTTTTGTGTTTTTTCCTTGCAAGCAAATTAAATGAAGATAAAAATAGCAAATAATTTGTGATTGCAATCATTTTCAGGAAGACACTGAGTATTATCTGACAGAATTGCAGGGGTGCCAATACTTTTGGCCACCACTGTAAATGTTCATTTTTTCCTTCCTCGTTGCGTCAGCTCCTGTGAAGCACCTGAAGGGTTAATAAACTTCTTGAATGTGGTTTTCAGTACCTTGAGCGGTGCAGTTTTTAGAACGGTGTCACTTTTGGGTATTTTCTGCCATATAGACCCCTCAAAGTGACTTCAAATGTGAGGTGGTCCCTAAAAAAATGGTTTTGTACATTTTGTTGTAAAAATGAGAAATCGCTGGTCAAATTTTAACCCTTATAACTTCCTAACAAAAAAAAATGTTGGTTCCAAAATTGTGCTGATGTAAAGTAAACATGTGGGAAATGTTATTTATTAACTATTTTTTCTGACATATTTCTCCGTTTTAAGGGAATAAAAATTCAAAGTTTGAAAATTGCTACATTTTCAAATTTTTTGCCATATTTCCATTTTTTTCAGAAATAGTTATATCGAAGAAATTTTACTACTATCAAGAAGTACAATATGTCACGAGAAAAAAATCTCAGAATCGCGAAGATCCGTTGAAGCGTTCCAGATTTATAACCTCATAAAGAGACAGTGGTCAGAATTGTAAAAATTGGCCCGGTCATTAACGTGAAAACCACCCTTGGGGGTTAGGGGGTTAAACAGTAAAATGCAGTGCACTTCATAATTCATAATACCTACGAACGTTACATACAGCCCGCAATTTTAATTCTTTTTATTCTCCTTTGAATATTAGATTCTTTATTTTTGCTTATTAATTAAAATTCAAGAATATGAAATTTCAAATATTTTTAATGAATGCAATGAATGCAAAAAATGCCAACAATACAGTGTAAAGAGTAGTGAAAATGGTTTAAATTAAGAGTACCTTCTACTTTCTCAATATGTTAGGCATGCATTGAAAGAAATGCCTAGAGCTGTGTAAAATGTATGTGATTAAAACATATTTGGCTCATTTATTTATTGCAAAATATGACCTTTGAGAATATTTTCCTCAATAATAAGGAAAGTTTTCACAATATTATCTGAAGTAATTAGCAGTTTCTGTTTGTGTTTACATGCATAGCAGTTGTAAAATATGGTGACCTGCTGAGCTTTTTAAAACAGCTATAATGATGGCTCATAGAGAGCTACAGACTTGCCAGGCTTCTGCTGGGAATACTTCAGAGGAGAAGCATGCAGCTTTCCCTTGGGGTTTTAAGAACCTCTTTGATTTAATCAGTTTGCTTTTTAGCACTTTCAAGGAGAAATTCAGTGTCTTACCTCTTGTAAAATTGGAAATGTTTTGAGCTGTGGCTACAAGAAAAGGATATCTTTAAACTTTTAATAACTTTTTATAATTTGTAATATTTATCTAAATGTTGATGTTAAAATTCAGTTATTAATGCCACTACTTAATAATTCTGCAGAATTAATATGAGTCATTGTTTGATTTCACTCTAGGCAAAGATCCTACCTGTATAAAGAGACCCTGGCTAAGGCAAAGGGGATTGTTGGTGGCTCCTCTGCAACCTACAACTAAGTGCACATGGCATGATAGTTTTAAGCATGTAATGAAAATAATTGATCGCTTATGATAGTGCATGTAATAATTTTGTACTAAGGTGTTTATCAAAATTACATAGTTACTTACGGTAGTTTGAAAGAAGACATGGGTACATCAAGTTCAACTTTTTTTCTAGTAATTATAAATCACTAGATTATTTTTATCCCCCAATGCCATTTGTTGTGAGAAAAGCATCCAGTCTTTTTATAAAAGCTGTATAGTATCTGCTATTACTATTTCTTATGGTATTCCACAGTTTGACTTCACTAACCATTTTCTGTTTAGATGTCAGAATCACCTTTCCTCACCTTTCCTCGAATTGAATATCTCCTGGTCCTTTGTGAGGTCTTTGGAAGTAATAAATTATGTGACAGTCCTTTGTATTGACCAACTATGTGTTGATACATAAAAATGAAATAACCTCTGTGGTGTCTTTTAACTAAGCTAAACCAGCCCAACTTTTCTAATCTCTCATTAACTCCTTCACGACTGATGGCGCATATGTTGTGAGCATGTTGGAAATGACTTCTGAGTTGGGGCTCCGTCTGGTGGTTGCTGAGGGTATTGAACCAGTGTTGAATAGTAGAAGTCCATCACCTGCGAGCGATGACTGGCAATCAGGAGAGACTGACTGGGCTCATATAAGTGAGCTGCCTTCCCATGATCCTTTCCAGTGATCAATTGTTGTTTCCTGGTTCATTTGGAAGTCAGTTGGTCTCTTGCCTTCGTCTGCTACTTTCAGATAAGATATTTTCTGCTTGTTTCTATCGTTTTTGCAATTTCCATTCTTTGTCTGCACTTTTGTGGGAGATTAGCCACAGAGACCTGATTTAGCGGGTGGCGAGATCGTGTGGTCTCAGCAATTTTTTTTAAAATCAGAAGTGTTGGAATTTTCCAGGGTTTTGCTGGGTTGCAGATAGCATTCTGTCCTGTCCTGTCCAATCTAGGCAGTATTTGGCCCTAGCGTTTGCTCACTCTATTTTCTGCCTGCGTTTGTGTTTCTTCTTGTCTAACTGCCATTATATGTTTGGGGCTACATATTCCTTTGGGGCTCTACTCCGGGGCAGTTAGCTTTCTTGTTTCTATCTTCAGGTGTAGCTAGTCTCTCCGGCTGTGCCGAGGAGTCTAGGTCACCGTAGGTACATCCCACGGCTGCTTCTAGTTGTGCGGTTAGCTTAGGGATCTGCAACCCATTAGTTCCCAACCTCTTTGGGTGTTTGACTGCCTTTGCTGTTTTTTGCTCCTGTCCTCAGCTACCAAATCATAACAGAATCACCGGCCTTACCGAAAATTCTATGGTACTCAACAGAAGGAAAAAATAGTTAAAAAAATAAAGAAAGTCAGAATTTTTATTTTTGTGTGTGTATTTTTTCCTCTTTATCTCTGGGGGCTGTAGGAGGAGTTTTTCTGCAATGGAAGTCAAGCATTTGTCTGATCGTGTGGAGCAGCTTGCTGCTGAAGTTCAGAGTATTTCTGTCTATCTCACTCAGTCATCTGCTGTAGAAACTAAGATCCATACTCCGGATTTATCTTTTGGGGATCGGTCTAAATTTCTGAATTTTAAAAATAACTGTAAGTTGTTTTTTGCCTTGAAGCCTAAGTCCTCGGGGAACGCGGCACAGCAGGTTCAAATTGTCATCTCCCTGTTGCGCGGCAACCCTGAGGATTGGGCCTTTTCCCTGACACCTGGGGATCCTGTTTTGACTGATGTTGATGTGTTTTTTCAGGCTCTGGGATTGTTGTATGATGAACCTAATGTTACTGATCAAGCTGAGAAAACCTTATTGGCATTGAATCAGGGTCAGGAAGCTGCAGAGCTATAATGTCAGAAATTCCGAAAGTGGGCAGTCCTTTCTAAGTGGAATGACGATGCCCTGGCAGCTCTTTTTTGGAAAGGTCTGACAGAAACTGTAAAGGATGCTATGGTGGGATTACCTACTCCCTCTGGTCTCAATGACTCTATGTCATTAGCTATTCAAATTGACAGACGTTTACGTGAGCGTAGAAATATGCGAGAGGTGGTGATGCCTTGCGAGCCAGCCCCTGAGCCCATGCAGTGTGTTGGAGTGGTTTCTGGGGCTCAGCGTCGAGAGTTTTGAAAGCGTAATAAGTTGTGCTTCTATTGTGGAGACGCTTCTCATACTATTTCCGTCTACCCTAAGCGGGGAAGACGTTTTGCACGCTCAGTTGTTTTGGGTAATGTTCAGACTAAATTTCTTTTGACTGTTACCTTGATTTGCTCCGTGTCCACATTTTGACTCAAGCATTTGTTGATTTAGGAGCAGCTCTAAACCTGATGGATTTTGATTTTGCCAAACGTTGTGGTTTTCCCATGGTACCCCTGCAGAGGTCTATTCCTTTGCTGGGTATTGATTCTACCCCTTTGGCGGAGAATAAACCCCAGTTTTCGACCCAGGTGATAATGCAGATTGACCCGGACCACCAACAGAATTGCAAATTTTTAGTGTTACATAATTTACATGACATTATTGTACTGGGTTTTCCCTGGTTACAGACTCATAATCCTGTTTTGGATTGGAAGTCTGTGTCTGTGGTCAGTTGGGGTTGTCAATGTGTTCATAGTGACACTCGTGTTTTTTCAACCTCTCCCCAGTCTCAAGATGTCCCTGACTATTTGGTTGATTTTTTTTCTGATGTGTTTAGTGATAGTAAGTCTGCGTCCTTACCTCCTCATAGGAGTTATGATTGCGCGATTGAGTTGGTACCCGGTTGTAATTTTCCCAAGGGTCGGCTCTTCAATTTATCGGTACCCGAGCATGATGCTATGCGATCTTATATCGAAGAATCTTTGGAGAAGGGTCATATCAGACCATCCTCTTCACCCTTGGGCGCCGGCTTTTTCTTTGTGGCCAAAAAGGATGGTTCATTGAGCCCATGTATTGACTATCGTCTCCTTAATAAGATCACTGTTAAATATCAGTATCCGTTACCCCTGATTTCTGATTTATTTTCCAGAATGAAAGGTGCCAGTTGGTTTACCAAGTTTGACCTTAGGGGGCATATAATCTTATTTGCATCAAGCACGGAGATGAATGGAATACGGCATTTAATACCCCTGAGGGGCATTTTGAGTACCTAGTGATGCCTTTTGGGCTCACTAATGCCCCTTCCATCTTCCAGTCTTTCATGAACGATATTTTCCGGGATTTGGTGGATAAGTTTCTGATCGTTTATTTGGACGATATTTGTATATTTTCCAATGACTGGGATTCTCATGTGGAACATGTTCGGATGGTATTCCGGATTTTGAGAGAGAATACTTTGTATGTTAAGGGATCGAAATGTCTCTTTGGCGTACAGAAGGTTTCGTTTTTGGGATTCATTTTGTCTCCGTCTGCTATTGAAATCGACCCGGTCAAGGTTCAGGCCATTTGTGATTGGGTTCAGCCCACTTCATTAAAGGCTCTTCAGAGATTTTTGGGTTTTGCTAATTTCTACCGTAAATTTATAAGTAATTTCTCTGGTATTGTGAAACCACTGACTGATTTGACCAAAAAGGGTTCTGATGTGGTGAATTGGTCTCCTGAGGCAGTTTCTGCGTTTCAGGAGCTCAAGCGGAGATTTACTTCTGCTCCTGTTCTACGGCAACCTGATGTTTCTCTACCATTTCAGGTGGAGATAGATGATTCTGAGATTGGTGCAGTAGCCGTTTTGTCCCAAAGGGATTCTGTAACCTCTAAGATTAACCCTTGTGCCTTCTTCTCCTAAAGTTTTTCCCTGCTGAACGTAATTATGATGTGAGGAATCGGGAATTATTGGCTATGAAGTGGAGCGTTCGAAGAGTGAAGACATTGGTTGGAGGGAGCCAAACATCAAGTTGTGGTCCTCACTGACCACAAAAATTTGATCTACCTCGAATCAGCCAAGCAATTGAATCCCAGGCAGGCCAGGTGTGCCTTGTTATTCACTCGTTTTAACTTTGTGGTCTCCTTCCTCCCGGGTACTAAGAATGTTAAGGCGGATGCCCTCTCTAGGAGCTTCCTTGCGGATTCTATTGATGTGACTGAGCCTAAGGCCATTCTGAAGGATGGTATCGTTCTTTCCGCTATCTCACCCGTTTTGAGACTGGCCCTGGAACAATTTCAGGGGGATAAACTTGAACGTTGCCCTGGGGGAAATTGTATGACCCAGACCAATAGAGAGAAAAAGTTATGTCTGAAGTCCATTGCTCTGTGTTGGCTGGTCATCCCGGTATTTTTGGTAATAGATATTTGGTGAGTCGGTCCTTTTGGTGGCCTACTTTATCTCGTGACGTCAGGAACTTTGTGCAGTCCTGTGGGACTTGTTCTTGGTCCAACCCTTGCTCTCGCTCTAGTGGATTGTTAATGCCATTGCCTGTGCCCAAGAGGCCATGGACCCATATCTCTATGGATTTTATTTCCGACCTCCCTGTCTCTCAGAGAATGACCGTTATCTGGGTGATCTGTGATAGGTTTTCCAAGATGATCCATCTTGTGCCACTGCCGAAGTTGCCATCCTCTTCTGAGTTGGTGCCCTTGTTTTTTCAGCAGGTGGTTCGGTTGCACGGCATTCCAGAGAACATTGTGTCTGACAGAGGAGTCCAATTTGTTTCCAGATTTTGGAGGACATTTTGTTCTAACCTGGGAGTTCAGCTGTCTTTCTCCTCTGTGTTTCACCCTCAGACCAATGGGCAGATGGAGAGAACAAACCAGACCTTGGAGACTTATTTGGGATGTTCTGGGTCTGCTGATCAGGATGACTGGGTCTCTTTTTTGCCTTTGGCTGAATTTGCTCTGAATAATAGGTGTTGTGAATAGGCTGGAAATGAGTTCTGAGCAGAAGCTCCCTCTGGTGGTTACAAACGGTACTGGACTGTCCAGTGAAGATTGTGAGGATTGGGAATCAGGTGTTACTGACTGGTCTTATATAAGGGAGTCACCTTCCCATCAGGGTTGCCGGTGATCAATTGTTCTGGTCTCAATCCTTGATTCCTGTTTCCTTGATAGCCTGCTGTGTCGTGTCTGAATCTCCTGCTAACAGATAAGACATTTTCTTTTTTTTGTTTTTTGTGCTTGATTTTTGCATTTTGTCCTGCACTTCTGTGGGGGCCTTCAGGGTCCCCTCTGGGGGCTTTTGCCTCTCAGTTCAGTTCAGCCACTGATGTTTGTACATTTGCTTTTTCCAGTTTTTTCAGTGGCTGCTGTTTTGTTTTTGGTTGCACCAGAGAACTAGTTTGGGTGGTGGAGGTCGTGTGATCTCAGGTGTTTTTGAAATTAGTAGAGTTGGTGCTTTTCAGGGTTTTTTGGGATTGCAGTAAGTGCCCTTCCTATCCTTTTCTATTTAGTAAGTTTGGGCCCCAACGTTTGCTCATACTATTTTCTGTCTGTGTCAGTATTTCTTCTTGTCTAACCGCCATTACATGTTTGGGGGCTTTCTATGTTCTTTGGGGATCTGCTCCGGGGCAGATAGCTTTCCTCTTTCTATCTTTGGGTGTAGTTGGTTTCTCAGGCTGTGACGAGGCGTCTGGGACCAACGAGGCTTCTGTCTGTCCGGGTGTTGACTCTATGGTGGAGAGATGCAGAAGATTTGGGATCAAGTAGTGGATAAATTGTCTCTCTCTCAGGAGAGGGCCCAGTGGTTTGCCAACCGGCTTAGGACTGATGGTCCTCGGTTTAAAGTGGATGACTTGGTTTTGTTGTCCTCAAAGAATATCCCTATGAAGGTTGCATCTCCAAAGTTTAAGCCAAGGTTCATTGGACCTTATAGGATCTTTGAAGTCCTTAATCCAGTTTTGTTTCTTTTGGCTCTTCCTGGGACATTAAAGATTCATAACGTCTTCCACAAATCTTTATTGAAAAGGTTTGTCGAGCCAGTGGTTTCTATGGCTGCACCTCCTGAGCCTGTTTTGGTTGAGGGCGATCTGGAGTATGAAATGGAGAAGATATTGGATTCTCATTTGGCTAGACGGAGACTCCAGTACTTGGTTAAGTGGCAAGGTTATGGTCAGGAGGACAATTCTTGGGTGTTTGCTTCTGACATTCATGCTGAGAGACTGGTTCATGCCTATCACCGAGCTCATCCTGATCGGCCTGGTGGCGCAGGTGAGGGTTCGGTGACCCCTCCTCAAGGGGGGGTACTGTTGTGAGCATGTTGGAAATGACTTCTGAGTTGGGGCTCCCTCTGGTGGTTGCTGAGGGTATTGAACCAGTGTTGAATAGTAGAAGTCCATCACCTGCGAGCGATGACTGGCAATCAGGAGAGACTGACTGGGCTGATATAAGTGAGCTGCCTTCCCATGATCATTGCCGGTGATCAATTGTTGTTTCCTGGTTCATTTGGAAGTCAGCTGGTCTCTTACCTTCGTCTGCTACTTTCAGATAAGATATTTTCTGCTTGTTTCTATCGTGTTTGCAATTTCCATTTTTTGTCTGCAATTTTGTGGGAGGTTAGCTGGGTTCCCCTCCAGGGGCCTGTGCTACTCTCTGTTTTCAGTAGCCACTGTTTGTTTGTTCCATTGCTCTGTCCCTGCTATTTGAGTGGCTACGGGTTAGCCGCATGGTCACACCAGAAATCTGATTAAGCGGGTGGCGAGATCGTGTGGTCTCAGCATTTTTTTTTAAGTCAGAAGTGTTGGAATTTTCCAGGGTTTTGCTGGGTTGCAGATAGCATTCTGTGCTGTCCTGTCCTATCTAGGCAGCATTCGGCCCCAGCGTTTGCTCACTCTATTTTCTGCCTGTGTTTGTGTTTCTTCTTGTCTAACCGCCATTATATGATTGGGGGCTACATATTCCTTTGGGGCTCTACTCTGGGGCAGATACAGTAGCTCTCCTGTTTCTATCTTCAGGTGTAGCTAATCTCTCCGGCTGTGCCGAGGAGTCTAGGTCACCGTAGGTATGTCCCATGGCTGCTTCTAGTTGTGCGGTTAGCTTAGGGATCTGCAACCCATTAGTTCCCAACCTCTTTGGGTGTTTGGCTGCCTTTGTTGTTTTTTTCTCCTGTCTTCCTCAGCTACCAACTCATCACATTCATATTTACATCATCGGTTGCGTCCCTGCCTTTGATGCGGTCTCTGTCATCTTTCACCGCACTTGATGGTTGTTTTAATCAGCCATCAAGTGGCTCTAACAGCCCCAGGTGGATGACATCACTGCTCATCATAAACGCTGGTTCTCATGGAGCACAGAGAGAGCCGAAATTCACTGTTCTCAAAACCTATGCAATCTCTGAAAAAGGCTCCATAACCTTTGATGGTTGGAATTGAGCAACTTCATGGGAAGTGCTGGACTATGTCAGACCAGCATGAGAACTTTGCTTTAGAAAAAATTGGTGAACGTGGGACAGTCTATTGTTTTTATTTCTCTTTATGTCTTTCAGGTTTCCATTTGTGGATTACATCTGATTCCCTGGAATGCATCTGACCTGCATGGCTTTTTTCAATAAATTGGTGAATCAGGGAAAGTCAGGGAATGTTTTTTAAAATATAATTTTGCGTGCTTAGTTTTTCTTTTCATTTACTGAGTAATGTAGGTGTATGAAAGACAACTCTCCATTAGTAACACCAAAGCTTGATTTCAACTGTGTTTTTGGACAATTCACAGCTAGAGATGGGTGGACACCTGAATGTTTGGGTCTGACATGTTCGGCCGAACAGTTGCCAAAAGTTCAGGTTTTGGTACCAGAACAGTACCTGGTCCCAACCCGTTACCAGAATCCCATTCTTATGGGCCTGAACATCCAGTGTTTACCACACTGTCATGTGCATTTATCAACCTTAGTATGGGCTAATTCAGTTGTCAGTGCTGAAAGATCGCACTGGAGAGATCACACAAAATCCTACCACTGCCACCACTTGGGAAAGATGGCACGAGAGAGATCAAGCAGAATCCCTCTGTTGCACAACATGTGATGAACCTGCACCTCACCAGCCTGCCTGAGTACTATTATGTCAGTGAGATCACGTGGTATGGTCTCCTCACTTGCACCAACGTGACATTCCCCACCCCCTGGGGACACATAGGGCTTGCTTGGCCTAGTTTTACACACACCCTGTCCACGCAGGTTCAATGAGGCACGGAGAGTGAGAGAATGAGGCTCACGCAGTCACTGACATGGCATTATACTCACTCATAACCCTGACAGGCTGAGAGGCCCCTTTCACTGGCACCCATGAAACAGAGTGCTGCCAACCCGGTAGGTCTGTCACCAGTTCCTCTTTAGCCCAGTCCTTCAATTTGATTATATCAGGCAAGAAACCAGCCCCGGTAGCATGGAAGTTAAACCGAGAAAAGGACATGTGTATCGAGATAAAAGAGCAGCCCAAGGTTAAATTATATATTTAATCGCCTTAAGGGCACATTAGACAATGAGCTATATGCACAATGGTTACACATATACAATGGTCAGATATGTAAATACAGATAGTGGTAGGACAAAAGATATAATAAGAATATATTTCAATTACCAGATGATGTTAGATCATGGGTGCGATGGCAGCAGGGGGCATGGGCTGCCAGCTGTCTCCTTGATCTCTTCTCAGCACGCTACTCGACGCGGCCCCCACATCCAAAGTGGACCGCATGCATAACAGAGAGAGGGAGCATATGGTCGTACACTAGCCTTTATGAACAGTACTAGGGAGGTGGTTCTGGCACCATTGGATCCAGCCGGGCCCGTACTATGCATTAAAACTTATCATAGCTTTGCTATCTGTTTTTTTTCTATAGATCGCCAAGCCCCTGAGTGCTAGAATGGGTCGAGACCCAGCCGGGCGCTCGTCATGTTGTGGGGATCTCGGAACTATACATGATGCATGGCTATGACATATAATATCTCCATAGCCTTTTGGAATCATAGCTGACTCAAAAAAACAACAAGCAAGCCTTCTGTTCTGCTCTGAACTGACTTAAGGTGTGAGATCTATCACTCATAGCCCTTTGATACCTGCCCCCCCTGCTGAACTAGCTGTACACTGAAGTGGGTTTTATAATTCTATGCCAGGCAGGCTACAAATGATTGGAATGAAATTATATCTTCAATATTCTTCACAATAAGAGACTAGATTATTATACCTCTGTCTGTTTAATTTATCAGCTTTAGTATGGGTTAATTCAGTTGTCAGTGTTTTATCTGGTACACAAAGGGTGGTCTTCATTTCATCAGTGTTTTTTCATCACAGTTTATTCAGTGTAACATAAAAGAAGGAAAAAAAAGTGCAACAAGTGCACATCAACCAAGACCACCAATTATATAGATTAGTCAAGGGCTCACCTAGTGGCCGTACATCCAGACACAACCCTGTGGTAAACATGTGAATCAATGGGGCTGCTGCTCCACCTGTTGTATCCCCCCAGGATCCAGAACATGTTGATTTGTTAATAATAATAATAATCACTGCTTTGTGTATAATTGTAGTAACCGTCACACATGCTATATAATTTCCTGAAGAAGGAGCAGGAAATTATCTGAAATGCATAGCCAACAAAGTTTTCAAAACCTACTTTTCTCAGTCTGGACTGTACGTTCGTGGGCAGCGCTATAAAATCACCTCAACAAGAAATTTCCCTCTTCAGTTTAATCAGTGTGTTAGTTTTTGCCATTAGTTTCATCAGTTTTTCTCAAATGGAAAAAAATACTGGAAGTGTTTTAAGCTTTTTCTCTCAATCAGTGAAAATTGGTCAATTCATAAATGATATCTGAGTGCTAAATATTTAGAATTGAGAGTCCTCAGTGGTTGATACCTTTTAATGGCTAACTGAAAAGATGGTAACAAATTGCAAGCTTTCGAGACTACTCAGGTCACTTCATCAGGCTAGACTCTATCTACTGGCTAACACGGTACAAAGTTACACATCTTTCCTGTATCTCAGTGCTAAATGATTTTTTTACAGACCCACAGACATACACTATATCTTCATGTTTTGGTATGGATCATGGACCTGTGAAGCTCCATAGAGTCAAATATGTATGGGTTTTATCCATGAAAAACATGGATAGAACTCATAAATGGAAAAACTGATGTCTGAATGAGCCCTATTACTGATATAAAAAATGGTTGAGGTAGAATACAGCTTCACATGCTGGACAAGTCATCAATGCACGAATAGTGGTCATGTTAATAATGTTGAGACTATGATGAACCCCCACTAGAAACTAATTAATTAAAATAACATAAAAGGACACTACAACAAGTCGGTACAGGTGTAGGACAAACTAATGCAGCATTTGCTCACATGACACACATGTTTAAAATATAATGTTAATGTAAACTATATTTCAAAACTGTGCCACTAATACTTGAAAAACAAATTTTATTGTAAAATACAATTTGTCAATTGAAAAGTGAAGAACATTCTCTCCCGATATTTCTGTATCACATTTATATGAAGAGTTGTGGCAGAAAATCATGTACATACTGCAAAAACAATCCCATTCAGATTTTTCAAATAGATTTTTCACTTTCACATAATTTCTGTAATCAAATCTACCGCTGAATAAGAAAAATTTTCCAATCATTTCTTAACCAAAAGAGTGCGTGAAGAGTGTGTGAAATACTCAAACATGTCCACACTGCAGCAATACCCTTTGGGGCAGAGATGCAGTACAATATTAAAGTGCAGTATTTATTCAGTTTTCTTAATGCTTGTCATCGTGAATATAAAAGTGAACATTCTTATCATCGTGAATATAAAGGTAAACATGCTATGTTCAAACATGTTCGCATAAAAACACAATGAGGTGGATTTACTAAAACTGTTTACTATTTGGACATTGTAATTGTAGAATAGACAATCTGAAAATGTGACACGTTTATCAGAATGGCTCATTCAGAATGATAAATTTGATACTTTACTAGACACTTGTATCTAGCTTTACACTTAATGGATAGTTTACTTTGCTCCATGTTTCTGCTTAGAAATGTTGATGCAATTTATTGAATGTTGTGGTATTTTAGGTCACACCTCTTTTCCAATTAAACCACACCATCTTTTAAATGAGCTACAAGTAGTGGTTTAAATAAATAATACACTGTTTGCATAATTATTATTAGGCAAGTTGTATTTGAGAGGATTCTTTTTATTATTGAATCACAACTATGTTCTCTATCAACCCAAAAGACTCATAAATATCAAAGCTTAATATTTTTGGAAGTTGGAGTGTTTTTTTTTTTTTAGATTTGGCTATCTTAGGAGGATATCTGTTTGTACAGGTAACTATCACGGTGCAGAATTATTAGGCAACTTAATAAAAAACCAAATATATACCCATCTCACTTGTTTATTTTCACCAAGTAAACCAATATAACAATACAAAATTTAGAAATAAACATTTCTGACATTCAAAAACAAAAACAAAAAAAATCAGTGACCAACATAGCCACCTTTCTTTACGATGACACTCAAAAGCCTTCCAT
The DNA here is from genome assembly GCA_033576555.1 of Oophaga sylvatica. Classification (NCBI taxonomy): domain Eukaryota; kingdom Metazoa; phylum Chordata; class Amphibia; order Anura; family Dendrobatidae; genus Oophaga; species Oophaga sylvatica. The sequence continues at coordinate 279,495,401 of JARQOD010000005.1, forward strand.
CCATAGATTCTGTTAGTTGCTTGATCTGTTTACGATCAGCATTGCGTGCAGCAGCCACCACAGCCTCCCAGACACTGTTCCGAGAGGTGTAATGTTTTCCCTCCCTGTAGATCTCACATTTTATGAGGGACCACAGGTTCTCTATGGGGTTCAGATCAGGTGAACAAGGGGGCCATGTCATTATTTTTTCTTCTTTTAGACCTTTACTGGCCAGCCACGCTGTGGAGTATTTGGATGCATGTGATGGAGCATTGTCCTGCATGAAAATCATGTTTTTCTTGAACGATACTGACTTCTTCCTGTACCAATTCTTGAAGAAGGTGTCTTCCAGAAACTGGCAGTGGGTCTGGGAGTTGAGCTTCACTCCATCCTCAACCCGAAAAGGTCCCACAAGTTCATCTTTGATGACACCAGCCCCTACCAGTACCCCACCTCCACCTTGCTGGCGTCTGAGTCAGAGTGGAGCTCTCTGCCCTTTACTGATCCAGCCTCGGGCCCATTCATCTGGCCCATCAAGAGTCACTCTCATTTCATCAGTCCATAAAACCTTAGAAAAATCAGTCTTAACATATTTCTTGGCCCAGTCTTGACATTTTATCTTATGTTTCTTGTTGAAAGGTGGTCGTTTTTCAGCCTTCCTTACCTTGGCCATGTCCCTGCCTGAGTATGGCACACCTTGTGCTTTTTGATACTCCAGTAATGTTGCAGCTCTGAAATATGGCAAAACTGGTGGCAAATGGCATCTTGGCAGCTTCACGCTTGATTTTCCTCAATTCATGGGCAGTTATTTTGAGCCTTTTTTATCAACACGCTTCTTGTGACCCTGTTGGCTATTTGCCATGAAACGCTTGATTGTTCAGTGATCACGCTTCAAAAGTTTGGCAATTTCAAGACTGCTGCATCCCTCTGCAAGACATCTTACAATTTTTGACTGTTCAGAGTTCGTCAAATCTCTCTTCTGACCCATTTTGCCAAAGGAAAGGAAGTTGCCTAATTATTAAACACACCTTATATAGGGTGTTAATGTCATTAGACCACACCCCTCTTCATTACAGAAATGCAAATCACCTGATTTGCAGAATTGGCAGTTTGCTTTCAAGCCTATACAGCTTGGAGTAGGACAACATGTATAAAAAGGATGATGTGAATAAAATACTCATTTGCCTAATAATTCCGCACAGTGTAAATACGTCTGCAATTTGATGCTACTTTCTAAGACAAAATGTGACAAATGTTGGTTCATTTTTTTAAGGCCCAGGTGTATATATTAGTAAATTTTCCTCAATGTTTGCACCATGAAAATAGAAGCCCTAAATCCAAATGTAAAATATTTAGTGTTAATGAGTAGGAATGAGCGAATTTGGATACTCAGTGATACTCTTTATTCAGGGAGCATTAGCTGATGCTTGATTTCAAACTTGAATCTCTGCCTGCATGTTTGGCCCCTGTTACACAGCCAATAAGCATGTAGGAATTGCATGCGCATCACTGCCATCTTGGTAGTGGCATTACTTTTATTGGCTGGACCTTTGACATGATCAGGGGTTATTGTTGTGAATGGGCTTGAGATGAGTTCTGAGCAGAGGTTCCCTCAGGTGGTTACTAGCGGTACTGGACTGTACAGTGAAGATTGTGAGGATTGGGAATCAGGTGTTACTGACTGGTCTTATATAAGGGAGTCGCCTTCCCATCAGGGTTGCCGGTGATCAATTGTTCTGGTCTCAATCTTTGATTCCTGTGTCCTTTGTAGCCTGCTGTGTCGTGTCTGCATCTCCTGCTTACAGATAAGACATTTCCTTCTTTTTGTTTTTGTGCTTTATTTTTGCATTTTGTCCTGCACTTCTGTGGGGGCCTTCAGGGTCCCCTCCGGGGGCTTTTGCCCTCTCAGTTTAGTTCAGCCACTGATGTTTGTACATTTGCTTTTTCCAGTTTTTTCAGTGGCTGCTGTTTTGATTTTGTTACACCAGAGAACTAATTTAGGTGGTAGAGGTCGTGTGATCTCAGGTGTTTTTGAAATTAGTAGAGTTGGTGCTTTTCAAGGTTTTTTGGGATTGCAGTAAGTACCCTTCCTATCCTTTTCTATTTAGGTAGTTTGGGCCCCAACGTTTGCTCATGCTATTTTCTGTCTGTGTCAGTATTTCTTCTTGTCTAACCGCCATTACATGTTTGGGGCTTTCTGTTATCTTTGGGGTTCTGCTCCGGGGCAGATACTTTCCTCTTTCTATCTTTAGGTGTAGTTAGTTTCTCAGGCTGTGACAAGGCGTCTAGGACCAACTTAGGAACGCTCCACGGCTGCCTCTAGTTGTGGTGGTTAGTCAAGGTACTGCAATCTCATAGATTCCAACTGCTCTGGTGTATTGCCTTTTTTACCTGCACTCCTCAGCTACCGAAACATAACAGTATCACCGGCCCAAATTTAAAATTGTATGGTACTCACAGAAGGGAAAAATATTGTGAAAGAAAAAAAAAAAAGGTGGTCAGATTTGTCAGAGATATTTTTCTGTTTGTTGCATTTTTTTTTTTCCCTCTGTATCTCTGGGTGCTGAGGAGTATTTTTTCTCTCAATGGAGTTTGCACAGTTGTCTGGCCGTGTGGATCAGCTTGCCACTGAGGTTCAGAGTATTGCTGCCTATCTTGCTAGGTTGCCTGTTGTGGAACCTAGGATTCCCATGCCAGATTTGTTTTTAGGGGATCGAGCTAAGTTTCAGAATTTCAAAAATAACTGTAAATTGTTTTTTGCCTTGAAATCTAAGTCCTCGGGGAACGCAGCGCAGCAGGTTCAAATTGTCATCTCTCTCCTGCGCGGAGATCCTCAGGATTGGGCTTTTTCCCTGACACCTGGGGATCCTGTCTTGAGTGATGTTGATGCATTTTTTCAGGCTTTGGGGTTATTGTATGATGAGCCTAATGTCACTGATCAAGCTGAAAAAGCCTTGTTGGCATTAAATCAGGGGCTTGATGACGCTGAGTTATACTGTCAGAGATTCCGTAGGTGGGCAGTCCTGACCAAATGGAATGACGACGCTTTGGCAGCCCTTTTTCGGAAGGGTCTGTCAGATAATGTAAAGGATGTAATGGTAGGATTCCCTGTCCCCTCTGGTCTCAATGATTCTATGTCATTATCAATTCAAATTGACAGACGTTTGCGTGAGCGGAGAAGTATGCGTGGAATAGTGTTGCCTTGTGAACCTGCTTCTGAATCCATGCAGTGTGATAGAGTGGTTTCTGGGGCACAGCGTCATGAGTTTCGGAAGTGCAATGGGTTATGTTTCTACTATGGTGATGCCTCAGGAACTTAAGCAGAGATTCACTTCTGCTCCTGTTCTACGGCAGCCTGATGTTTCTCTGCCATTTCAGGTGGAGGTTGATGCCTCTGAAATTGGGGCAGGTGCCGTTTTGTCCCAAAGAGATCCTGAAACCTCTAAAAGTAACCCTTGTGCCTTTTTCTCTCGAAAATTTTCTCCTACTGAACGTAATTATGACGTGGGTAATCGGGAGTTATTGGCCATGAAGTGGGCTTTTGAAGAGTGGAGACATTGGCTGGAGGGAGCCAAACATCAGGTGGTGGTCCTTACGGACCATAAGAATTTGGTTTATCTGGAATCTGCCAAGCGACTTAATCCTAGACAGGCCAGGTGGGCCTTGTTTTTCACACGTTTTAATTTTGTGGTTTCCTTTCTTCCTGGCACTAAGAATGTTAAGGCGGATGCCCTCTCGAGGAGTTTCCTTGCGGACTCTCCTGAGTTATCTGATCCTTCTGTTATTTTGAAAGATAGTGTAGTTCTTTCCGCCATCTCACCCAATTTGAGACTTGCTCTGGAGGGATGTCAGGAGGATAGGCCCGAGCGCTGCCCGGTTGGAAAATTGTTTGTCCCGGACCAGTGGAAAAAGAGTGTGATGTCTGAGATTCATTGTTCCGCGTTGGCTGGTCATCCCGGAATTTTTGGTACCAGAGACTTGGTTAGTCGGTCCTTTTGGTGGCCTACCTTGCCTTGTGATGTCAGGGAATTTGTGCAGTCCTGCGGGACTTGCTCTCGCTCCAAGCCTTGCTCTCGCTCTAGTGGTTTGTTGATGCCATTGCCTGTGCCCAAGAGACCATGGACCCATATCTCTATGGATTTCATTTCCGACCTCCCTGTTTCTCAGAGAATGACCGCCATCTGGATGATTTGTGATAGGTTTTCCAAGATGATACATCTTGTGCCATTACCTAAGTTGCCTTCCTCCTCTGAATTGGTGCCGTTGTTCCTTCAGCACGTGGTTCGTTTACACGGCATTCCTGAGAACATTGTGTCTGACAGAGGAGTCCAGTTTGTTTCCAGATTTTGGAGGACCTTTTGTTCTAGACTTGGTGTTCAATTGTCTTTCTCCTCGGCGTTTCATCCTCAGACCAATGGTCAAACTGAGAGAACAAACCAGACATTGGAGACTTATCTAAGATGCTTTGTGTCTGCTGATCAGGATGACTGGGTCTCTTTTTTGCCTTTGGCTGAGTTTGCTCTTAATAATAGGGCTAGCTCTGCCACTTTGATGTCTCCATTTTTCTGTAATTCTGGGTTTCACCCTCGATTTTCTTCAGGACAGACGGAGGCTTCTGTCTGTCCAGGTGTTGACTCTGTTGTGGAGCGTATGCAACAGATTTGGGACCAGGTAGTGGAGAGGTTGTCCCTCTCTCAGAAGAAGTCCCAGCGGTTTGCTAACCGGCATAGGACTGATGGTCCTCGGTTTAAAGTGGGGGACTTGGTCTGGTTGTCCTCAAAAAATATTCCTATGAGAGTGGCATCTCCTAAATTTAAGCCTAGGTTCATTGGACCTTATAAGATCATGGAGATTCTTAATCCTGTTTCTTTTCGTTTGCTTCTTCCAGGGACATTTAAGATCCATAACGTGTTCCACAAGTCCTTGTTGAGGAGGTTTGTTGAGCCAGTGGTTCCTACTGCTGTGCCTCCTGACCCTGTTTTGGTTGAGGGCAATCTGGAGTATGTGGTTGAGAAAATATTGGATTCTCGTTTTTCTAGACGGAAACTCCAGTATTTGGTCAAGTGGAGAGGTTATGGTCAGGAAGACAATTCTTGGGTGTTTGCTTCGGACATCCATGCTAGGAGACTCATCCGTGCTTATCATAGAACTCATCGTGACCGACCTGGTTGCTCAATTGAGGGTTCGGTGACTCCTCCTCAAGGGGGGGTACTGTTGTGAATGGGCTTGAGATGAGTTCTGAGCAGAGGCTCCCTCAGGTGGTTACTAGCGGTACTGGACTGTACAGTGAAGATTGTGAGGATTGGGAATCAGGTGTTACTGACTGGTCTTATATAAGGGAGTCGCCTTCCCATCAGGGTTGCCGGTGATCAATTGTTCTGGTCTCAATCCTTGATTCCTGTGTCCTTTGTAGCCTGCTGTGTCGTGTCTGCATCTCCTGCTTACAGATAAGACATTTCCTTCTTTTTGTTTTTGTGCTTTATTTTTGCATTTTGTCCTGCACTTCTGTGGGGCCTTCAGGGTCCCCTCCGGGGGCTTTTGCCCTCTCAGTTTAGTTCAGCCACTGATGTTTGTACATTTGCTTTTTCCAGTTTTTTCAGTGGCTGCTGTTTTGATTTTGTTACACCAGAGAACTAATTTAGGTGGTAGAGGTCGTGTGATCTCAGGTGTTTTTGAAATTAGTAGAGTTGGTGCTTTTCAGGGTTTTTTGGGATTGCAGTAAGTACCCTTCCTATCCTTTTCTATTTAGGTAGTTTGGGCCCCAACGTTTGCTCATGCTATTTTCTGTCTGTGTCAGTATTTCTTCTTGTCTAACCGCCATTACATGTTTGGGGGCTTTCTGTTATCTTTGGGGTTCTGCTCCGGGGCAGATAGCTTTCATCTTTCTATCTTTAGGTGTAGTTAGATTCTCAGGCTGTGACGAGGCGTCTAGGACCAACTTAGGAACGCTCCACGGCTGCCTCTAGTTGTGGTGGTTAGTCAAGGTACTGCAATCTCATAGATTCCAACTGCTCTGGTGTATTGCCTTTTTTTACCTGCACTCCTCAGCTACCGAAACATAACAGGTTATAGAAGGACAGGCACTGCCAGGCTCGGCACACTAACACCATTGCACAGTCCTGTGACATTTTTTATTGGTGGGAGAAAGTGCTTGTCCAAGCGTGTGTCTGCACAGTTTAATGAATCATAGTCCAGTAGTGTTGATACTGGTGCTGAAGCTAAACCCTCATACTTTCTGAGCACTAATTGTGTGCTTTGATGATTGTATCAGATACAATACGCATTCAGCCTTGGGATAGAAGCAATTGCAGGAGCAGGGAGAGTGGCTGAATACAGTCTCTAGGCAGTGATTAGGACTTTGAAATCCATTGCTAAATATACAGCTGTGACAGTTGACGACATTTTTATTTTTTGGGTGAAAAAAATTGACTATATTGTCATCCATAGAGTATTGTGTTCTTTTTGAAACATTTCTGTATTATATAAAACTCCAAAAAACTCTTGAAACATTTTTCTGTAATCAAATACTCATACCCTTACGTGGTCTGTGGTACATTTCGGTCTTACATAACAGTACAAAAAAGCATTGAAACATTTTTCTGTATTCAATTACTCAATGATATAGTACTACATGGTATGTGGTACATTTCTGTGTTATATAACAGTCCAGAAATGCTTTGAAACATTTTTCTGTATTCATTTAATCAGCCATGTACTATTATGTGGCTTGTGGTACATTTCGATGTTACATAACCCTTCAAAAAGCGTTGAAACTATTTTCTGTATTCAATTCCTTGTCCATATACTATTACGTGGTCTGTGGTACACTTTGGTGTTGTGAATGCTCTGGATTCTGAGTTGGGGCTCCCTCTGGTAGCTGTTGATATTAATGAAGCTGCCTTGACTGACAGAGGCCCTTCAGCTGAGGATTCAGCTGCGGACGATTGGCAATCTGGGAGAGATGACTGGGGATATTTAAGGGAGTAACTTTCCCATGATCCTCGCCAGTGATTAGTTGTCTCTTCCTGGTCCAGTTGGGAAGTCAGCTTTCCTGCTGTCTCCTGCAACTTTCAGATAACTTATTTTCTGCTTGTTTCTGAAGGTTTTGTTTTCTTTTTTTTTCTGCCTTCTGAGTGAGGTCAGCCGGGTCCCCCAGCTGGGGCCTGCGCTAGTCTCTGTTTCTCATTTATCTGTTCACACAAGAGTTCTGATGCAGCGGGGAGAGATTGTGTGGTCTCAGTATTTTTTGGAACCAGAAGTGTTGGAATTTTTCCTAGGCTTTTGCTGGATTGCAGAAAGTATTTTTTTCTGTCCTGTCCTATCTAGACAGTTTTGGGCCCCAGCGTTTGCTTACTCTATTTTCTGCCTGCGTTTGTATTTCATCTTGTCTCACCGCCAATATATGTGTGGGGCCTACCTATTCATTTGGGGTGCTACTCCGGGGCAGTTAGCTTTCCCCTTTCTATCTTTAGGCTTAGCTAACTCTCCGGCTGTGTCGAGGCATCTAGGTCATCGTAGGTATGTCCCACGGCTGCTTCTAGTTGTACGGTTAGTTTAGGGGTCTGCAATCCATTAGTTACCAACCCCTCTGGATGACTGGCTGCCTTGGCTATTTTTTTTACTGTCCTCCTCAGCTACCATATCATAACACTTTGGTGTAATATAATGCTCGAAAAAGCATTCAAAAAGTGTTTTGGATTCAGTTAGTTATCCATACATTTTTAGATGCTTTAGGTGACATTTCAAGGGTTATATAAGACTCCAAAAAAGCGTTGAAATATTTGTCTGGATTCAATTAGCCATCCATACACTACCAGATGTTTTCTGAGACATTTCCGTGCTTTATAAGAATACAAAAAAGTGTTTAAAAATTTGTATGGATTCAATTAGTCATCCATAGAGCATTACATGCTTTCTGTGACATTTCAGTAGTATATAAGACTCTAAAAAAGAGTTGAAAAATGTGGCTGGATTCATTTATTCATCCATAGAGTATTGCATCCTCTGGGGTACATTTCAGTAGTACATAACCCACTAAAAAAAATTCAAAAATTTTTCAGTATTCAATCAGTTGTCTAAAGAGTATTATGTCCTCTGGGGTATATTTCTGTGGTATATAACCCTCCAAAAAAGCATTCCAAATTTTTGGGGCATTATATTGCTCATCCATAGAGTCTTACGTGTTCTGGGATACATTTTGGTGGTATGCAACCCTCCAAAAAAGCATTCAAAAATTTTTCAGTATTCAATTACTGATTCATAGAGTATTACATGCTCTGGGATACATTTTGGTGGTATATAACCCTCCAAAAACAGCATTAATATTTTTTACAGTATTCAATTACTCATTCATAGAGCTTTACATGCACTGAGGTACATTATGGTGGTATGTTAAACTTCAAAAAAGTATTAAAATTTCAATTCAATTACTCATCTATAGAGTATTACCTGCTCTGGGTACATTTTGGTGGTATATCACCCTCCAAGAAAGGATTCAAAAATTCTTCTGGGTTTAATTAGTAATCCATATAGTGTAGCGTGGTTAGTAGGTGACAAAAATGACAGAATCCTGCGAGGCTTCCGAGAGATTGACTAGAGGAATATTGGAGCCAGACCAAGCTGGCACAACAATAGAGGTGGCAGTAGCCTGTGGTCTGTAGCCGCCTGCCTTCCCAAAACCACAAAGGCCCAAACCCAGGTCACAACCTTCACTGCTTGTGTTCTTGCGGACTGCAGGTGGGAGAGCCAGGATCCAGCAACTAGTGAGCCTACTGCAGGGCCTAGGCTGGTCGAAAGAGACAAGAAGGTGAGCCAGGACCAGGGCTGGGGACATGCTAGCGGGCCCTCTAGCTGCAAGGCACCAAAAGTTGGCATTCGGGGGGAGGTCATTACCTACGACCAGTAGCAGAGATGGGGTCCATAGAAGAGTTTGGAACCCGTTATCACATCTCGTTTTACCAGCGGGCAGTAAAGATGGAACACTTGCCACGAAGGCTGCAAGAGCTGACAGCTGACAGAACTAGAGTCATGTTCATCAAAATGGAGGTGCAAGATCTCTAGTATATGGTGGGTGTGATCCGAGAAGGAAGGGAGCAGGATGAACCCTTATTGCAAAATTACCGTGCCTGGGACACGTTCTTCAAGGTGGCTCAAGATGGGGCTACGCCACCTCCTATGAGGGAGCAGGCAATTGTGCAAGGGGCTGTCGTCTATTTTTACAAGTCAAGAGCTCAAACACTAGCTGATGCAGGATCACTTACAGCCCAGGCACCTGGGAATTGAGTTACAGGAAGCAGGTGGAGGCAGTCCCCCCAGCCTCTGAAGGAAGGATAAGAAGAAGCGGACAACTGAAGAGGATTACTGTATAACCATCCTTATAATTTTTTCCTTTTTTTTTGCAAAGCGTTTGAGTGCAGGAGTACATCAACACTTTAAAAATATTTATGTTCCAAATTTTTCCAGAGTTGAATTTGTCATAGAGTAATTTACGTGATTTGTGTTATATTATGGTGGTATATAAAACTCAAAAAAAAAACCTTTGAAAATGTTATATGTATTAAATTATTCATCCATACAGTTTAACTTGGTTAGTGTTACATTAGGGTGGTATATAAAGCGCAAAATAAAGTTCCAAAGTTTTTATGGATTCATTTAGTCATCCATACAGTTCAATGTGCTTTGTGCAAAAATATGGTGGGTTAAATTTTTCAAAAACCACTTGGCCTGATACAGTTAACAAAATATATTTTATCCAAAAATTGACTAATATCATATATAGTGTAGAACCTGCTTTGTGTGAAATTTTATTGGCTTGAAATAAAAAACAAAATTGGCCTGCTTCAGGTGTAGAAATTTGGTTATACAAAAATTGACTATTTTCATATATACTGTAGAACTTGGTTTGTATGAAATTTCCCTGGTTTAAATAAAAAAACAAAAATGGTCCTGCTACAGGTGTAAAAATTTGGTCCCTCAGTACTCAGTACCCAGCACCACTATTTATCCCGTTGTGGCATCCCCGCCTTGTACCAGCACGTGTCCAGAAATAAGATGAAAGTTGGGAATGGATGTCTGAATATTGTGTGGTTCTCCAAGACTTTGAGGCTTCCACAAAGATGGGGAGTGGCAATTATGCCATCATCAGTGCAACAATCCCGCTTCTCTGCCTACTTAAACAGTTGCTGATGACAATTAAACATGAATCTTTGCATGTGGACCAGTTGGAGATGGAAGAAGACATGAGACATACTGGCCAGCCTTATCTCATCTCATCTGCTTAGCACATATTGGATAACAATGAGGAGGTGAAGGTTGAAGAAGAGGAGGAGGAACAGGAACTGGCTGATACCTTAAAAAGGCTGATACCCCAACACGTTTCTTTTTGTCTCTCTCACGTGGATAGAATGAGGAGGGGAATGAGGTGAGACCAAGGAGCAGGAGGTGATGGATAGTTGTCATCACGGTGGAGGCAGGGAAATGTTGGCTGTAGGGACCTTGGCACATATGGCCGACTTTTTGTACTGCTGCCTTTCTCGTGACACTTACATTGCATTCATCTTAGCCAAAAATAGTACTGGTTGTTCACCCTTATGGATGCACTATTTCTGGGAGGGGGTCAATATCCATGGCGCTTGCCTAGACTATTAAAATCATCCTGCAGCTGTATATTTAGCTTTTGCCTTTTTGTAATATAAGGGGTACCCACATAATTTTGGGGGGGTCTCTCCTATAATAACCAGTAAAGTCTAAGGTAACAGCTGTGAGCTGATAATAATAGCCTGAGAACCTTTATGGATATTGGTCTGTTCCCAGAATATTAACATCCACCCCTAGCTGACGGCTTTCCCTCAGCTGGTTATGAAAATTACAGGAGACCCCATGTCATTTTTTGTATTTATTTATTAACAAGTACAGTAAGGTACCGGAGTTCATAGCAGCTGTTTCTTTTGCTTTGCAAGTGCCAGTGCCGGACTGATGAGCGACCTCAAGTCTGGCACTCAGCATCCGGCATTCATCATTCAGGTATTTGAGCTACAGTGAAACCCGGTGGCTATGAACTCAGGTAACCTTAAAGGCTGCAAGAGTTCACAGCCACTGGGTTTCCCAGCAGCTCAAGGCCTGGAAACCTCATGGGAAACTTTGATGTACATTTTAAGATTACTGGAGTTACCAGCTGCTGGACCACCTGGAGGCTTTGAACTAAGGTTCACTTGGGTGTATGCAGCGTCAAGTGGGGTAATAGGTTGGGGTTGATGTCACCTGCTTTATGGTCGCTGAAATCAAGCTCAGGGGATAGTAATGGAGAAGTATCTATAAGATGCCCCCATTACTAACCCAGTAGTGAGATTGTATTAAAGGCACCGCCAGAATAATGCCCTTTACTTGAAATAAAACTCCATGACCTTTTTTTACCCATTTATTTTCAAAATGTAAAAAGGAAAAAACATCATATTCCTCACCTGTCCGATGATAAAGATAATCCATATGTCCCATTGTTAGGGTTCGAGTTCCCGCTTCTGCACAAGGGGAGTCTCGAACCATCCCTGCTTCAGTCTCCCATCCGTCTCCAGCCGCAGTGGACTCTGCTCAGCAGAGACGTCAGTCCCAGCGTCTCGCCCAGTCTAACACTGTGCAGAGGATTACTGCTGCCTCTCCAGGTTCTGCTATTGTAGCCAGTACTGGTCAGCGGCGAGCAGACGTCTTTGGGACTAAGTCCTGCGTTTCTCCATCTGAGCATGCCCAGGGCAAGATCTCCCATTGGAGATCAGGGGTCACATGCTCGGTTACAGCAGCGACTCCCATTGGTCCGCCAGGAAGGTCCTGAAACTGCTTGTGTTCTGGAACAGTTTCTCATTGGTCCTTTTCTGGAAGGTCCTGTAGCTGCTACTATAAAAGGTGCGCATGACCGCTCGGCCTTGAGCTAGTATCAATTGTGTTATGTGCTTTGCGCCAGTGTGATCATGCACGCATGTGGTTAGGACTCGGCTGAAATAAGCCCTAGAATACCGGCACCTCCGGTGAGGAGATTTGTATGCACGTGTTCAGGGCTTGGCTGAAATAGCCTCTAGAATACCGGCTACTTTGGTGAGGAGTTGCTTGTTTGCATTGCTGACTGCAAGACAACGGACTGCTATCTGTACAGCAGTTATCTGTGTACCCCTGTGGTGTTAACAGGACACAGTCTCTATCTCTGCGTCTCTACCTCAGCGACTCTGTGGTGTAACAGAGTTTGCTTATACTGCCATATAGTGCCACAGCATCTATGTTTGCGACTCTGTGAAGTAACAGAGTTCGCTAACACCGCCATCTTTCTAGCAGCAGGCTCTGCCTGCACGGTGGACCCCGGGCTGCAAACGCACCTATTATTTATATTTATTTGGTGTGTTCCGCCAGCCCTAACACCCATGATGTTCTCCAATTCTGCTACATCTGGATTTCATGACTAAGCAGTGGCATTATGCGACTGTTCAGCCATAGGTCCAGGAGAACACTGAGCTAAGCCTCACAACTTAGCTACAGTGCAGAGCTGTGACGTCAATAATGTGAACGGAGTTCAGAGTTCATAGTCTTAAAGATGCATCTCTATTACTAACCAGTGGGCTTGATGTCAGCTGACATTACAAAGCTGTAGTGTTGAGCATTCCAATACCGCAAATATCGGGTATCGGCCGATATTCGCTGTATCGGAATTCCGATTCTGAGATCCGATATTTTTTGCATATCGGATACCGGAATCGGAATTTTCCTGTAAAGTCAATGGGGAGTTCCTGTGTCACAGAAGGAAGTACGTGACACAGGAACTTCCCGAAAGTGTCAATGTCAGTGTCGGTCGGGTCTGTCAGGAGTCAGGACTCAGCACTTACCTGGCAGAAGATCCCGGTGGTCACGTCCTGGATGGCCGGCCATTACCCTCTCCCCGGCGGTCATGTGCAGCTTCTCGTGATAACTGCACGTGACTGCCGAGTACTGGGTAATCTCGGCCAGCTGTACTCTCACGACAGCTGGCCGTAAAGCAGTCCGGATGACGTCACCGCCGGGAATCTCCACCGGTAAGCAGCTATGCTGCGTCGGGATGTCAGGCTGAGCCTGTCATCCAGATGTAGCAGAGCTGGACTGGTCGTGGGACACATGTGATTTTGGACTACGTTGGACAGGGAGTATTTGTGTTGGCTTGTTATATTTGTTTTTTTACAGGAGATCGATGGCGTCGCACGATGAGAGTACAATAAAAAATAATGAAAACTGTGCTGTGTATTATTTCATTAAAATACTTTATTCTGGCTGTGTCTTTTTTTAAAAATTTACAAATTTTATTATTAATAATGGATCAGTGTCTTATTAACGCCTCTCCATTATTAACCGGGCTTATTGTCACCGTTCAATCAAAGGTGACATTAACCCCTTATTACCCCATATCCCACCGCTACAGGGCAAGTGGCAAGAGCCGGGTAAAGTGCCACAATTGGCGCATCTTTGGATGCGCCAATTGTGGGGCTGCTGCAGCCTGGTATTTTTAGGCTGTTGAGGGCTAAAATCCATGGGCCTTGACAGTCTTTTAATACCAGGCCGCAGCAGTCTGCTTTTTACTTGGCTGGTTAACAAAAATAGAGGGACCCCCACGTCAGTTTTTTTTCGAGGGGATCCCCTATTTTTGTTAACCAGCCAAGCTAAGCAGACTGCTGTGGCCTGGTATTATCAGGCTTGCAAGGTTCATGGATATTGGATCCTTAACAGCCTGAAATACCAGGCCTCAGTAGTCTGCTTCATCTGGCTGGTTAACAAAAATAGGGGGGACCCCACGCCATTTTTTTTTGAGGGGATCCCCTATTTTTGTTAATCAGTTAACTTCAGGTCAGCCGGGATTCCATCTGACGTCACTGATGCTGTGCGGTGTCCCCGGCTGACCTGAAGTGAAAGTGGGAAGCAATCAATTAAGCTTCCCAGCTAATCACTTCCTCTCCTGTCAGCCAGGAGAGGAGATGATTCATTCGGGGGTTTACTACGAGGCTGGCAGCATTAGCTGCGGTCCCTACAGTAAACGTTAACCCTTTCACAAGAATTAAATCGGGGAACCTGACTGTGCATCGGATAGGTAAGAATAATGTTGCTTTATTATTTTATTTTTATTACAGTAGAACAAGGGAATCGAGGATTACCAGAACAATAAATATGGTCAAAAATTGTGTATTTATTTCATTAAAATGATTATTCATTAATGTGTGCGCGGTTTTTTTTATTTCATACAATAGGATTAATAATTGATAGTTGTCTAATTGACAGCTCTCAATTATTAACCTGGCTTAAAGTCACCTTTCAATAGCAAGGTGGCTTTAACCCATTATTAACCCATTTGCCACCGCTACAGGGCAATGGAATAGATGGGCTAAGTGCCAGAAAGGGCGAATCTAATTATAGATTTGCCTTTTCTGGGGTGTCTGGGGGCAGATGTTAGTAGCCAGGGGAGGCCCAAAAATAATGGTCCCTCTCTGGGCTATTATTATCTGCCCTCACTCGCTGGCTTTGTCTGTCTGGTTGAGAAAATAGTGAGGGAGCCCACGCATTTTTTTCAACAATTTTACACCTCATATATATATATATATATATACATGTCATTGTGACACATATATATATATATATATATATTTATATTACATACACTTCTACATAGTATAATAGCCGCTAATTCAATTGCCGGCTTTTGTGAAATTACAGACCCGACATGAAATGACACATGGTTTACATACAGTTAACCATGTTATTTCATGTAGTTTGATATATGGTTTTCACTAACAATTACATGAGTGTATGTATGCAAAATTTCACACATGTAGAGGTTAATTAAAGGTGTAAATTCGTAGAACTACATGAAATGACATGGTTAACTCTATGTAAACCATGTGTCATTTCATATCGGGTGGTTCTGTAATTTCACAAAAGCCGGCATTGCCCGGCAATTGAATTAGCGGCTATTTTACTATGTAGAAGTGTATGAACTATAAATATATGTATATATATATATATATATATATATATATATATATATATATACATATATATATATGTATGTATATATATATATATATATATATATGTATGCATTCTATGTGTGTATATCTAGTGTTTACAAGGAAAGAAAGGGTTTATTTTAATTACGATATTTCTGTCCCTTTGACTTGCATTGGTTTCCGGTATCGGAATCGGCGATACCTGATACTTTTTGGGTATCGGTCCGATCCAATCCGATCTGATATTTCATGATATCGGAAAGTATCGCTCAACACTACAAAGCTGACATCAACCCCACAAATATTACCGTACTTGCCACCACACCATTGCAAGTGGGAAGAGCCAGGCAAAGCACCAGAATTGGTGCATCTAACAGAGTCACCTTTTCTGGGGCAGTTGCGAGCTGCTACTTTTAGGCTGGGGAGGAGCAATATCCATGGCCCCTTCCTAGTCTGAGAATACCAACCACAGCTGTCTGTTTTAGATTGAATGGTTGTCAAAAATGGGGAGGACCCTATGCTGTTTTTGGTGGAACCGCAGTGCTCTGACCAGCAGTAAATTGAAAGGTTACCACCAGAGTTGCTGTTTCTTGCATTGTCACATAGATGACAGCGTGGGAAAGACTGGATGTTCTTTCACCCCATTCGGTACAGGTTCGAAATCAAGATTGGGCACCACTCTGGTACCAGAACAGAACTTTTTAAAAATGTTCGGCCGAACTCTCCGAACCTGAACATCCAGGGGTTTGCCCATAACTAGTTACAATGTATTGGAGTCTATGTATGTCTCTGTCAGTAAAAATCTACAAAGAATTCTTGTTAATGTGATGAATTACACAGAACTGATGTTACTTTTAACAAATGTTGTGACACACTCAAGGTGATGCCCATCTGTAAATTCCCAGCTGTATTGTAGAGCACTTTTTTCAGCCACGATTACTACTCATATGCAGCATAAATTTAGGAATGGGGATAAGTATGAAGTTTAGCTAAAATTGTGTGCCTCATATACTTGTTTGTTCTATTGAAGTAAAAACTGTAGCTGTAAACCTGCACTCACAATTTAGCTGTAAGTAATACACAAAATGCAGATATTAAACAACCCTAATAAAATATTTGACTCTTTAAAATTGCACAGCAATAACAGGCATAATTAAATTGAACAATCAATTGAGTGTGCAAGTAAGTGACTACAAATTCTTCCATGTATGCACATATAAAAAGTGTATTTAATATCCCCAAAAGAAAAAAAAAGAAAAACAAAATCTTCCCTGGGACTGCATGAGACATCTGTTATAGACCATATTGCTAATCTCTTTCTAAGGCCGGGGTCACACTTGCGAGAAACTCGCACAAGTCTTGCACCTTAATACCTGACACTGCCGCCGGCACTTGGGACTGAAGTGCGCGGCTGCATGTATTTCTATGCAGCGGCACACTCCGGTCCCAAGTGCCGGTGGCAGTGCCGGGTATTAAGGTGTGAGACTCGTGCGAGTTTCTCACAAGTGTGACCCCTGCCTAAGAGAATCAATTGCATGGAGGCTTAATAGTCAACATTGTTGTCTTGAAGAACTTGGGTCCTGGATTCATATTTTATCAAGTGTAACATCTGTATTTGTTTTAGGTGTGTGTTTGTGTGTATGTGGGGATGGGGGTTACTTTTGATAAGTTATTTTGGAATTTAGATTTGTGAACCCTTAATAGGGACAGGGTTCTATAGGAGTGACGACAATCTCTTCATAGCCCTGTGGAATAGATTCTCATTCTCAATATATTTTTTCCTAAATCTGATCAATGAAAATGATAATGAATGGAATTTTAGGAAGATTATTAATAAGTAAAGCAAACATGTGACTAATGGATTTTGAAGTATGCATCTTTCCAAAATCTTAAGTGTGTCTTTTACCTTAAGGGTATGTGCACACGTTAAGTATTTGGTGCTGAAATTTCTGCACCATTTCTGTATCTTTTTGGCAGGAAAAATACCATGGCAAAAACATGCGTTTTTCCTGCAGATTTTTCCCCAATCATTACTATGGGTGAAATGCTGCAGATTAACTGCTCCAAATGTTCAAGTCACAAAAAAGCAACGTATGTATGAGACTTCAGGATTTTCATTCACTTTGCTGGCATCAGGAAACCCTCCAGGTTTTGTGACAAATCTGCACTGAAAAAATGCAGCAAAAATGCAGCAAAATGTAGCATGTGCACAAAGCCTTAAAGTCCCCAGGGTTACATACCGAATAATAAATCTGCTCAGGTTGTGTTAACTCCCTATAAATACTGTATTTTGATACTTTTTCACTCTTTAAAAATGTACTTCCAGCAGTGACCCAAAATCAGAAGCAAAAAACGACCAAACTGCTTCGCTAACCTGGCTGAAAACATTCAACATGCTATGTTATGCCAAATTACTTAAAGACCACAATTTTTAAAAAGTATGCCAAAAAGTATGCCAAAAATTGCTGCTTTGTTTATATATTTACTTGTGATTTTGCAATATGCTGGTATACTTTTTTCCCCAACTAAGCTTTATATAGGGTTTCTTCTAATGATAGGAAAATGCATGCATTCATACAGACATATAGTTTCAGATGTCTAATGACACACTTTGAATGTGCAGTATATGTCCAACCAGGGCATCACAGATTGTACAGAGCTGTAGATTTCTGGCACCTTCTGGAGGCATGAGGAGCTCCCCAGCTCCATACTTCAGAACTAAAGGCATTCTGTATGTCACGGTGTAATGTTCTGTACAACATCATATTGTATTGTTATTCTCCCCAATGAATTAGATTCCAACTTTTTTGTCCATTTCATACAGAATCAAGCAAAAAAAATCATTCATATAAAATTGTAGGTGAAGAGGTTGATTCAAATGAGCCCTAAATGTTTAATTTCTGAACGGTGGTGCCAATTGCAACCTCACTGGTATTTTACTAGAGAATCTATGGAAGATACTTGAGGCTAAAACTCATATTTCTGTTTCAGAAATGTGATTGATGAGGATAACCTGTGCATCCATGGAGCAAAGATTTAATATTGGCTAATTATTGGCTTTTCATTCCTGGATTTTTGGGTGCTTTTTTATCCCAATTATTTGCATAAGATGCACAATATAAGCTGACTTGGTATGGATTTAAGAATGTGAATGAATCCTAACAAAACAGATAACAAAATATCATTTGTTTTTCCTAATATCCTCCCCCAAAATATTATTATTACTATGTTGACTATAAATTAGATATCAAAAGAACATTGCAACATAAGTTTTGAGGTTCGGTATTGTTATAGCCAAAATAAATGTATTTGAAAGTTAAATTCTGCTTAATACAGTGATGGATTGTTGATATGTTAGCTATCATCTAGATGTTCCTCAATATATAATTAGCTATAAGGCAATTTAGAAGTTTTTGCTGCTTCCTGTTTGCAATTTTCTTTAACAAGTTAAAGGCGTCCATCAAAATGTGGAAATTATTACACATTCAAAATTTTGCTCAGATTTTGGCATTGTGATTGTTATTTAACAAACATTATTTAACATTTTTCTCTTAAATAAAGCTTTCTAAACTTCTTTTTTTTAAATATGGTATACAACTTATCCAAAATCAATTATTATTTGTGTTCAATAATATAATCATCAGAAATTAAGGAAATTAAGTTTAAGCATTTGAATGACATCTAAATAAAGGATATCTTGCCAAAATATCATGAATGAAAGATGTAAGGTTATTAAATGTGATTGATGTTTGTTGGTAGATGAAAATGAAAGATCCCGTACCAGAAGATGATGTACTCACTGACTCATGATGGTTTATGGGGATGTATAAAGCTTTAACAGCACTACCTGCTTTCATGTAAGAGTTGATTTTATTGCTGGAATCAAAGGCCAATGACATTTTGATTCCATAAAGCATACACAGAAGACTTTTAACTCAACAGTATGAAATCATGAGCGTTATTATTTTACAGTGATACTATGTATTACAGCTTTTGCAGAAAAAATAATAACAGGATCACTGTTACCTATCTTTCCCTATGCCATTTTAATATCACAGCTAATATTAGATTATACACATACTGTATATAGGAATTATATTCATTGATTCTTGTTCCTGCTCTTTTTTCTCTTTTTCCCAAGTTACAATGTATGAGCAATATTACTTTACTACAGTTTGAGGTTTTCACAAGACCGGCTTAATGACAATAAAATGTAAAGTTGATAGTTTTCTTAAATTGCTCCTTCTACTTAGAACTTGCAAAAAAATAAGTGGCTGTCCTAGATAATGAGTCTATTAGAAAATGTCAAAACTTTTATTGTATGTGTCTGTTAGATACATTGAATTTTGCAAAGAACCTGTTGAACCAATTGATGGTTGCACAATTCTCAGATTATATTGACCTATATATAGTATGTGTATTCTGCTGCGCCCCTGCTTCTCATAGGCTACTTTCACACATCAGGTTTTTTCAGTCAGGCATGATCTGGCTATTTTTTGAAAAACTGGATCCGGCGAAATCTACCGCCGGATCAGTTTTTTTCCCATTTAATTATATTAGCGCCGGATCGCACCGCATGGCCTCGCGGTTCGTCTGTTTTTTTTCATTCTGGCGTCTGGAAAAAACGGCTACAGTAACGTTTTTTGTCCGCGGAGAAAAAACGGTCAACGCCGTATCCGGCGCTTCCAGCTTTTTGCTACAATGGAAGTTTATGGGCGCTGTAATACGCCGGATCCGGAAAAAGAAGGAACCGGTGGCGAGATCCAGTTTTTACGTCTGAGCATGCTCAGAATTAATTGGCCAGCCCCCAGGAAACATATTTAAACAATTCCAGTGAGGCCCTCAGCCATTACCATGCAGCCAGCCAACCAGAGAGGAGCCAGCCGCAGAGGAGCAAGCCGCAGAGCATCCAGCAGCCGGTGTCACGCTGTATAGCAGATATATATATATGTGATGTCAGTAATCTATATCAAAAGGGCAACATCCTATATAACATGCGCATAGATATATGATAACATAGAATTACCTGACAGAATGTCCAGTGGGTCAATACGGAATCCGTTATACGCTGTCTCCGGCTAGAGGGTGACCGGGTCTATGCTGACCCTAAACTGGGGTCCTAACTAATCCATCTACCTGGAGGTACTGTTAAAGGTACAGAGGTCCAGGCCACCAGCGTAAACCCTGTCTCCTATCAATCCCTGCCAACTGTAATCTAGTCCTAAGAAGGACCCTGATTACCACCAAAGAGAATGAACAGGTAACGGTTAATGAACAGAAAGACATACAAGAAAGACAAGAAATAAAGTAAATAAAGTCTTACATACAACACTCACACACAGTAGGAACACCTAAGGTCTCAGAGATAAACTATAAGCTATAAGAGTAAAAACAACTAAGGAGCTCTTAGCTTAAGTATTCTCAGAACCGATCCAGTCTGCTAGACTACATGAATGCTTTCACCGGCATCTAACAAGCAGACTGGCAGGTATATGAAGGAATCTAATTAGAACATAATCAAAAGCAGCCGGGCGAGGCTGGACCTAGTCTTAGCAAAGAGCTAGGTAAAATTAACTCCCTCATTACCAAACACAAAGAAACAGCAACTCAGCTGTGAGAAGTCAGAGTGTGTAATCGCGACGATCCTCGTGGCGATACACCCATGACAGTACCCCCCCTCTACGAGGGGACTCCGGACCCTCAGGGCCAGGTCTGCCCGGGTGAGTTGTGTGAAAGGTCCGAACCAATCGATCTGCGTTAACATCAGACGCAGGGACCCACGTCCTCTCCTCTGGACCATACCCCTTCCAATGCACCAAGTACTGAAGGGATCGGCGACTGAGACGTGAGTCAATGATTTTCGACCCATGAAATTCCACGTTATCATTGACCACCACTGAAGGAGGAGGTAGAGGTGACGGTATGACTGGTGCCACATACTTCTTAAGTAATGACTTGTGGAACACATTATGAATTTTAAACGTAGGAGGGAGGTCCAGACGAAATGCCACAGGATTAATTATGGAACTGATCCTGTACGGCCCGATGAATCTGGGACCCAACCTCCAGGAGGAAACTTTACGTTTTATATTCCTGGTAGACAACCAAACTAGATCGTTCACCTTCAGATCTAGACCAGAAACTCTCCCCTATCAGCCATCCGTTTGTAACGGTTCCCCGTAACCTTCAGTCTTAACCGATCTGGAACTATCAGTCTCCCTGGAAGTCCCACCGGGGCGTCCCCCTGAGCCCCCAATACCTCCCCCTCAAGCTCAGAGCATACAGCTGACACTACAACTCCCTCCTGAGGAATAGGAACCGGATCATCCGTCTTCCCGGCCCCTGGGAAAGTACGAGATAAGGCATCAGGAAGCAACTTTATTGAGCCGTCATATGCGCGATGAGGAGGTAACTCTTTACACCCCTCCTCTGAGAACATCTCCCCAAAGTCCTCCAGAAAAGGAGACAAAGTCCTAGGCACAACCGCACCGATGACCGTGCTCATGCAGTTATTCCTGCAAAATTCACCCCACTGGCTTATCTTTCCGGATTGCCAATCAATCACTGGGTTATGTTTAGCCAACCAAGGAAGTCCCAACACAATAGGAGTAGGTAGACCCTCCAACACATAACAAGACAATTGCTCTTTATGTATTGCCCCTACTCGAAGATCTATGTTATGAACAGCTTGTACCAAGCTACCTTGACCGAGAGGTCTAGAATCAATAGAGACTATAGGGACCGGTTTGGCCAATACACTCAGTTGCATACCATGCACCTGGGCAAACCGAGCGTCCACCAGATTAGCCCCGGACCCACTATCAAGAAAAACAGAAATCCTCTCAGTTCTAGTACCAATCACCACCTCCGCAGGCACGAGAAACTGAGAGGGATTTGGGGATGAAATACACACTCCCAGGTTAATTCCTTTGCTCAAAGAGGCCCGGGATGGACACCCCCAACAAAATGTCCCTCTCTCCCGCAAAAGAAACACCTTCTAGTCTTGCGGCGCACCGCCGATTCCCTCCTACAAAAAGATGTCCCTCCCAACTGCATGGGTTCCTCAGAACAGACCAGGGGAACCTCAGTATAAGGGACTTTAGTAGTAGGTGGAGTCATCACGGGAGGCGGAGTTACCTCGCGTCTTCCCAAATTCGTCTATCAATGCGAATAGCGAGGGCCATAGCAGCCTCCAGTGATGGAGGAGAATCATACTGAGCCAACACATCCTTTAATTTGTCAGACAACCCTTGACAAAACTGGCTCCTAAGAGCTGGGTCATTCCACTGAGTATCTGTTGCCCATCTACGGAACTCAGAAGAATATTCCTCCGCTGGACGATTTCCTTGCCGTATTTTACGTAACTTTGTTTCAGCAAGGGAAACTCGATCCGGATCATCATATACCAGACCCAGGGCAGTAAAAAATCGATCCACTGACTGGAGATCTGGGGAGCCTGGAGGAATAGAGAACGCCCAAGATTGAGGGTCCCCTTGTAAGAGCGAGATAACAATTCCCACCCTCTGCTCTTCACTCCCAGATGACCGAGGCCGCAGCCGAAAGTACAATTTACATGCCTCCCGGAAAGTAAAAAATTTGTCCCGCCCACCAGTGAACCTGTCCGGGAGAGCAACCTTAGGTTCAGATCTGGTTTGCTCCGGGGGGGACAAAACCTTGGACTTAATGTCTGCCAACTCCATGGACAACCCCTGCAACTGCCGGGCCAGCTGGGCTACTGGATCCATGACAGCTGGGGAGAATCTTTAGTATTGGCCAGTGAAAATGTCACGCTGTATAGCAGATATATATATATATGTGATGTCAGTAATCTATATCAAAAGGGCAACATCCTATATAACATGCGCATAGATATATGATAACATAGAATTACCTGACAGAATGTCCAGTGGGTCAATACGGAATCCGTTATACGCTGTCTCCGGCTAGAGGGTGACCGGGGTCTATGCTGACCCTAAAACTGGGGTCCTAACTAATCCCTCTACCTGGAGGTACTGTTAAAGGTACAGAGGTCCAGGCCACCAGCGTAAACCCTGTCTCCTATCAATCCCTGCCAACTGTAATCTAGTCCTAAGAAGGACCCTGATTACCACCAAAGAGAATGAACAGGTAACGGTTAATGAACAGAAAGACATACAAGAAAGACAAGAAATAAAGTAAATAAAGTCTTACATACAACACTCACACACAGTAGGAACACCTAAGGTCTCAGAGATAAACTATAAGCTATAAGAGTAAAAACAACTAAGGAGCTCTTAGCTTAAGTATTCTCAGAACCGATCCAGTCTGCTAGACTACATGAATGCTTTCACCGGCATCTAACAAGCAGACTGGCAGGTATATGAAGGAATCTAATTAGAACATAATCAAAAGCAGCCGGGCGAGGCTGGACCTAGTCTTAGCAAAGAGCTAGGTAAAATTAACTCCCTCATTACCAAACACAAAGAAACAGCAACTCAGCTGTGAGAAGTCAGAGTGTGTAATCGCGACGATCCTCGTGGCGATACACCCATGACAGCCGGCCAGCAGTCAGCAGCCGGCCAGCAGCTAGCAGCCGCCCAGCAGCCAATAGATGCCCAGCAGCCAGCAGCCGGCCAGGAGCCAGCAGCCGCCCAGAAGCCAGCAGCCGCCAGCAGCCGCCCAGCTGCCCAGCAGCCGCCCAGGAGCCAGCAGCCACCCAGCTTCCCAGCAGCCAGCAGCCGGTCAGCAGCCAGCAGCCACCCAGCAGCCAGTAGACACCCAGCAGCCAGCAGCCAACCAGGAGCCAGCAACCGCCCAGTAGCTAGCAGCCGCCCAGCTGCCCAGCAGCCAGCAGCCGCACAAGGAGCCAGCAGGCGCCAGCAGCCACCCAGCTGCCCAGCAGCCAGCAGCCAGCCAGCTGCCCAGCAGCCAGCAGCCACCCAGCAGCCGCCCAGGAGCCAGCAGCCGCCCAGCTGCCCAGCAGCCGGCAGCTGGCCAGCAGACAGCAGCCAGCCATCAGCCATCAGCCGCCCAGGAGGCAGTAGCCACCCAGCAGCCAGCAGCCAGCCACCGGCCATCAGCCAGCAGCCGCCCAGGAGCCAGCAGTCGCCCAGGAGCCAGCAGCCGCAGAGCCAGGACAGCCAGGCCAACATGTATTCTTCTTCTGGGAGCCCTCCCTCACGTCGTCAGCGCTTAGAGGTAAAAAAATGTTTTGGTTTTTGTTTTTATTTATATATTTAGGTATTTCACAATCCATCTCTGATATGCCATCTCTGAGCACTTCGTCCTAGTGCATCGGCTATTTGGCACAATGGCAGTGCTTCATTTTGTGTCCACCCATATTCGTGCCCTCCAGATGGTAAAATGGCCCCCTAGAAAATGTTAATGCCCTGTGCAAGTTCCCTAGAAAACAGTGACCAGATTTTACCCCTAGAAAGTAATGATGCCCTGTGTATTATTTTGATGGGTACATAAGTGCTCTTCTATGCCCCCCTGTAAATGTGTGTGTGTGTATATATATATATATATATATATATACATATAAATATTGTAAGCTTTTCAGGGGATATAGCTCTGGGATCGCCGTCCGGGTAGACGGAGTGGCACGGAAACAGTTCATTCACAGACAGCAGTTCTGGTAAAAACTGGCCGCAACCAGTTTTATTAAAGTCCACAGCAAACAGAACATAATCAAAACCAAATCATAAACATAAGATCTGGGCTTGTCCAGCCACTTACTACACTTAGATAGATTTCCCTATCTATCCGGGACCAGACTCTAACAGCCTGGGCCAAAGCAACACATATGTTCAGCATTTACCAGCATGGAGTTTCACAGAGTCTCCTCCTTGTGTCTGAAGGCACCTTCAACGTCCAGACTTGAGAGAGCTCCCCTCCTATTCAGCAACTACCAGCATGGATTTTCACAGAGACTACTCCTGTGTCCGGGGTACATCGAGCACCCAGACTGAGACAGCTCATACTCCTGGAGACTCCTTCTTGTGCCTGGACTCCTTGTCCAGACTAAGCGAGCTCTCTGTCTGTGTTCGCAGACACCTACTTCTGGTCTCCTAATTAACAGCTGAGTGGTTTCAGGCCTGAGCTGCAAGTGTGTACTGAATGTAAGGTGTAGTGACCTTTCTCTACCACTAGGTTTACAAAGCCATACATTTCCCTTATACCAGTCAGCAAAGTATCTAGGTGAAATGTACACCCCATTCAACACACATACTCTCACTGTCTCACACTATATTAATCGATAATTTGTGTATAACAGGAATCTGCTGCTGAAGAGGTGCTCCCAGAAGAAGAACGAAGGGGTGGAGAAATACCTGGAGTGGGCTCGCAATTCATACGTTTCTTGCATACATCGCAGAAACACATCATCACACTACACACAACACATAGAAAACAATTTAGTACAGACATCACACTGCAGACAACACATAAAAAGAGATCATTACAGATATCACACTGCACACAACACATATGCCTACATCCAACCACATAATTTATTTTTTTATTATTATAGTCTTCTGAATCTGGTGCTTGGCCAAGAGGTCCTCGAAGCGCCTCCCAGGGTCGTCGGTGTCAGCGACAGGGCGGTCTCCATCGGGTAAGTACCTTTTTTTTTGGTTATTTTTTTATTATTTTTTTTTATTATTCTACTTTTTGTTGTTGTTTTGAGTCTAATGTTTTTTTATTTTTATTTTTTAACAGGCTTCACAGCGTGTTCTTGACTCGGGCGGTGAGGAGGCCGTGCTGGATGTTGATCTCCTCATCGATCTGATAGGAGAGTGGGAGCAGCTGTGAAACATGGGGGACCGCCGCCATGCTGATATAATTGTGACCTGTCGGCTCTGGGAGCAAATATGCGAACAACTAGTGGACCACTGGGAGGACCTCGATGCTCGGGCCCAGATTCAAGAGCGTAAGTATACACAGTTCAGTTATGTTGCTGGATGTAAAGCAGTGTTTCCCAAACTCCAGTCCTCGTGGCCTCCACGGGTCATGTTTTCAGGATTTTCTTTGTATTGCGCAGATGGTGGAAGTATCATCAAGGCATCAGGAATTCTCTCACCTGTGCAACACTATGGAAATCCTGAAAACATGCCCTGTGGGGGCTGTGAGGACTGGAGTTTGGGAAACACTTATATTGTATACTAATCAATTTGTGCTTTCACTTTTCAGGTGAGAGAATTGTCAAGCGGTGGCGGTCAATCAGGGATCGCTTAAAGAAGGAGTTCAACAAAGAGATGCAGGCCCCGAGTGGATCTGGAGGATGCAGGAGCAAGTATAAGTATGCGCACATCCTGTCGTTCGTCAATGATGGTGACCAAAAGGTAAATATTACCCACCCCATTTAATAAAAAATGTTTACATGTCTAACAACTTTTTGGTGTTTCAGCCAGGGTCATGCAATATCAATATACTAATTATATATTTTTTCTCTTTATTCCACAGCACCATCAGCAGCACTCGGGAGCCTGCACAGTTGGACCCTTCTGGGGTGATCCCTCAGGAGTCCGCCACCGAGGGACACTTCGACAGCCCCGGCCTATCTGCACCTTCCCAGCCTTCCCTCAGATCTGATCCCTCTGTCCCATCCACCAGCGCTGGAGCATTGTGGCCGACTGCGTTGCATGAATCTGTTTGTGAGGATATAGCTTTTCCTTTACCCACCCCTCTGCCGCTGCCACCTCTAGTACACCTGTGGGTTCTGGGCGGCAGCGCCAGAGGGGTCAGGAAAAGAGCTATGCGCCCGAGTTCTTGCATCTGAATGCATCTTTCCCGAACTGTCTGAAAGTCTTGTCTGAGCAAATGGCCGCAGGATTTAATTTGATCAACAACAGTATTCTGGAGTTGAAAACACTTCTGGTTAGGATGCATTCAGATTCAAGTAGATCTCCAAACCATACCTTTTTCCGGTCTGTAGTCGAGCTCATGGATAAGCTATCTCCTGACTAGCAGATGCATGTAATGCAATCGTGCCACTCTGCTCTAGCGCAGGTTAGCTCCCAAGCTCCTCCACCCACCCGGTAGTTCCTCCCACACCTGCCCCCCTCCAGCTACTGTCCCTCCTCCCCCTCCTATGCAATACCAGCAACCTGCCCCGTACCAGCAACCTGCCCCGTACCAGCAACCTGCCCCATACCAACATCCTTCCCTGTATCAACAAACCACCCCGTACCAATTCCCAACCACAACATACGTGCCTCCACTCCCTGCCCAACCCTCCTCTCCACCCACCACCTCTTCTGCCTCCCAATCTATCGACTCCACTCCTCAAACCTTCCAAATTCCAAAACCTACTACCGGTTACATGTCCACCCATTCTCTTTCTTTCTCCACCCCTTCACCTGTTTTACCTACTGATCCTTCCCCACCACCATCCCATTCCTCTCTCCACACTCCCAATGTCGAAGTGTCCCAAACTGACAGCCCCTCCCGCATTATCTCCACCCCACACTCTTAATTTATAAAAAAAAAATATTATTGTGCTAATAAAATCACAATTTGTTGGTTCAAAATTTTGTCTTTAATTTATTTATAAGGATAAATATGTTTAAAACAAAATAGAATACTGTGGGTAACAAAGGTACAATTGATTGGGTATACACAACCAGGTACACAACTTTGGGTAAAAGGAAAAATACTTTTACCTTTTACCCAAAGTTGTGTACCTGATTGTGTATTACCCAAAGTATTTCACCTTTTACCCAAAGTTGCGTACTTTGTTGTGTATTACCTAAATAATTTAGGTAATACACAACCAGATACACAACTTTGGGTATAAAAGGTAAAATAGTTTAGGTAATACACAACAAGGTACACAACTTTGGATAAAAGGTGAAATACTTTGGGTAATACAGTCATGGCCAAAAGTTTTGAGAATGACACAAATATTATATTTTCACATGATCTGCTGCCCTCTGGTTTTTATGTGTGTTTGACAGATGTTTTTATCACAGACAGAAATATAATAATTGCAAACATATGAGTAACAAAAGCTTATATTGACAGTTAGAATGAGTTAATGCAGCAAGTCAATATTTGCAGTGTTGACCCTTCTTCTTCAGGACCTCTGCAATTCTCCCTGGCATGCTCTCAATCAACTTCTGGACCAAATCCTGACTGATAGCAGTCCATTCTTGCACAATCAATGCTTTCATTTTGTCAGAATTTTTAGATTTTTGTTTGTCCACCCGTCTCTTGATGATTGACCACAAGTTCTCAATGGGATTAAGATCTGGGGAGTTTCCAGGCCATGGACCCAAAATCTCTATGTTTTGTTCCCTGAGCCATTTAGTTATCACCTTTGCTTTATGGCAAGGTGCTCCATCATGCTGGAAAAGGCATTGTTGATGGCCAAACTGCTCTTGGAGGGTTGGTAGAAGTTGCTCTTGGAGGACATTCTGGTACCATTCTTTATTCATGGCTGTGTTTTTAGGCAAGACTGTGAGAGAGCTGATTCCCCTTTGGGTGAGAAGCAACCCCACACATGAATGGTTTCAGGATGCTTAACAGTTGGCATGAGACAAGACTGGTGGTAGCGCTCACCTTGTCTTCTCCGAATGAGGCGTTTTCCTGATGTCCCAAACAATCGAAAAGGGGATTCATCAGAGAAAATAACTTTACCCCAGTCCTCAGCAGTCCACTGCCTGTACCTTTTGCAGAATATCAGTCTGTCCATGATGTTTTTTCTGGAGAGAAGTGGCTTCTTTGCTGCCCTCCTGGAGACCAGGTCTTGCTCCAAGAGTCTCCGCCTCACAGTGCATGCAGATGCACTCACACCTGCCTGCTGCCATTCCTGAGCAAGCTCTGCACTGCTGGTAGCCCGATCCCGCAGCTGAAACACTTTTAAGAGACGGTCCTGGCGCTTGCTGGTCTTTCTTTGGTGCCCTGAAGCCTTTTTGGCAACAATGGAACCTCTCTCCTTGAAGTTCTTGATGATGCGATAGATTGTTGACTGAGGTGCAATCTTTCTAGCTGCGATACTCTTCCCTGTTAGGCCATTTTTGTGCATTGCAATGATGTCTGCACGTGTTTCTTTAGAGATAACCATGGTTAACAGAAGAGAAACAATGATGCCAAGCACCAGCCTCCTTTTAAAGTGTCCAGTGGTGTCATTCTTACTTAATCATGACAGATTGATCTCCAGCCATGTCCTCATCAACACCCACACCTGTGTTAATGGAGCAATCACTGAAAAGAGGTTAGCTGTTCCTTTTAAGGCAGGGCTGCAATGATGTTGAAATGTGTTTTGGGGGATAAAGTTCATTTTCTAGCCAAATATTGACTTTGCAAGTAATTGCTGTTAAGCTGATCACTCATTATAACATTCTGGAGTATATGCAAATTGCCATTAGAAAAAGTGAAGCAGTAGACTTTGTAAAAATTAATATTTGTGTCATTCTCAAAACTTTTGGCCATGACTGTACACAACCAGGTACACAACTTTGGGTAAAAGGTAAAATAATTTAGGTAATAAACAACAAGGTACACAACTTTGGGTATAAAAGGTAAAATACTTTAGGTAATACACAACAAGGTACACAACTTTGTTAAAAAAAGACTAAATACTGTGGTTATAGAAAATAAATGACTTTTGGTTACAAGGTCCCAGAGCAATTTTTTAAACTCTCTCATCCTGCCAGTCTATTGTTCCTTCAGTTGAAATAAAGTATTCAGCAAATTTGTCCCTCACTCTGGAAACTGACACAGAACTTCTATACGTAATGTTCTGGTAATCATGCAAGGTGGTTTCTTCAGAGTGGTCATCAATGGAAATCTGTTCTTTGCATATAACAAAATTATGCAGGACCACACAAGCTTTGACCACCTCGTCCACAGTATCTGTCTTGAGGTTGATAGCGGTCAATAGAACACGCCATTTGGCTGTCAGAATACCAAAAGCGCACTCCACCATTCTTCGTGCTCGTGTGAGGCGGTAATTAAATATTCTTTTATTTGGCATCAATCCACTGCTGGAGTATGGTTTCAGCAGGTGTTCTGAGAGCTGGAAGGCTTCATCCCCTACACAAACAAATGACATTGGTGGCCCTGATGTTTCAGGCAGAGGTCTAGGGGGTGGGAATTGGAAGGTGTTTCCATAGAGATGACGCCCTATTGCTGATAATTTAAATACTTGTGAATCATTGGAGCGGCCATAGGCCCCAATATCAACCGCTATAAATTTGTATTCAGCGTCAGTGATGGCCATGAGCACAATGGAGAATTTTTTTTTTATAATTAAAACATTCGGATCCAGATCCAGCAGGTTTGACAATGCGGATATGTTTCCCGTCCACTGCACCCAAGCAATTTGGAAACTGACAGATTTGATGGAATTTATCAGCAATTTCCAGCCAACTCTCCGTTGTGGGATGTGGTATAAAAAAACTCGCCATGTTAAGAGTCCCACAATGCACAGCATGTGTGCTTCACAATTCCAGAGATGGTGGAAATCCCAAGTCTGAACTGGAAATGGAGTGACGAAAGGGATTCTCCAGTTGCAAGGAATCTGTAAATAAAAAAAGGTGACAAATGAGTTCAAAAGAACAGCAATAACAAAACAGTTATAAGTCAGCTTTAACAGTTGGAGATACTATAAAAAGAATTATTACTAACTACCAGCAACAACATTATAGTTACAAGTGTGCTTTAAAAGGAGTAGATGCAATAAATATGGTTTACCGAAGAGTCACCATCAGACGCTCCGCCGTTGAAATGGAGAAGCGGCAATATGTGTCACTTCTTCTGATGAGGTGTCCAATTCATTCCACCAATACATCAAAGGTCTCCATTTTCAAACGAACATATGAGAAAAATTTCTCAGGGTTTCCTCGTAGCTCCATGTCTAGTGTAGAATATACCCCACGTGTCATTCTCTGGGCTGTGATGGGGTGGACCCACAAACTTAGTCGGCGCTGACGCATGATGCGCTGCTGTCTCTCTCGCTTCTTCACCAGAGCAATCACTTTCAAACGATTCGCCTCAACAGTGAAATCCACATAATTCTTCAGAATGTTTGCTATCACGCCTTCCATCATCGCCAGCCACTCTTCTCTACAACCTGCACTTGCTTCTCTACAACCTGTCAAAGATGGGCTGTAGGAACACTGTTTATATAGGTTTTCAATAGCCAATCACGTTTGGTAGCCCCCCATGGGCATTTTTAAAAACAGGATCCATCGTAATCTGTCGAAAAACGGATAAAAAAAAAACAGACGAAACAGATGAATCTGATCCGGCTTTTAGCCAGATCCGCTAGACGGATCCGGCAAAAAAAAAGGGATCAGTTTCATCCGTTTTTACCCAATTTGAGTCGGATCCGGCGCTCCGGCGCGGCGCCGGATCATGCCTGACGGAAAAAACCTGATGTGTGAAAGTAGTCATACACTGACAGGAGGAAAGGAGGAACAGCAATGTAATCTGAGCCCTGAGATGTTACAGGGCAAGACAGCATCTACCTTTAATTCTACTTTCACCAAATGAGAAAGAGTTTAACGACTGCTCTTCTCGTCTATATATTGTAGGTTTCATTATTCGATAGTCAGCATACAATAACTGCAGGATCATTTATGCTCTTGGCTAAATTGCTGGAGGCAAGTTTTTTTTTTTTTTACTGTCACTCATGGAAAATAACCTTTGACATAATCAAAACATCATGAATGATTCTGGAAACAGTGCCAACTGAAATGCCTAATTCATGAGCTATAACTCTAACTTTGATTCGACAATCTTCCAAAATCATGGCCTCCACTGCCTCAGCTAAGCATCAACAGGCTGTGCTGAAGCTAATATGCTTAGGTGACAAACCTCACAATGCTGAAGAGTTGTGGACAGTTCTGAAAGAGCAGGCAGATATGTGGCTGACACCGCTGAACCTAAAGCCAGGCATGGTGGTGTATGACAACGGCCGTAACCTGGTGGGGCGCTCTGAGGCGAGGCGAGCTCACACCTACCATGCCTGGCCCATGTGCTTAACCTGCTGGTTCAGCAGTTTCTCAAAACCTACCCGGAGCTGCCGGATCTGCTAGTGAAAGTATGCCGCCTGTGTCCCCATTTTAGAAAGTCAGCTACAGCTTCAGCCGCCCTTTCTGTGCTTCAGCAGTATTTGCAGCTTCTGGCTCACCGACTGGTGTGTGATTTCCCCACATGTTGGAACTCTACACTGCATATGCTGGAAAGGATTTGTGAGTAGAAGAGGGCCGTTGTTGAGTACCAGCATCAAATAGGGTGTCTGTTTTCAGTTCATACTCCACACATAAGACCTCAGGAGTGGACATGGATGTCAGACATATGTACCATCCAACAAAACTTTGAGTAGCCAACCAAGATGGTGAGCGTCGATGATGCCATAATTAGCGTCACCATCCCGCTTCTCTGTATTCTGAAAAGCTCTCTGCTCACAATCAGAGAGGATGCATTGCAGGCAGAGCACGATGACATGGAGCAAGGAACTGTACAGGGTGATTACACACAGCACAGCCTCATTTCATCCCAACATGGATTGGTTGACAATGAGGAAGAGGAGGAGGAGGAAGAACAGGAGCTCCTATCCTGCGCTATAGACTGTACTACAAAAGCACAACTGTCATACCGTCTGTTCAGAGTGGATGGCCTGAGGACAGGGAGGAGGACAGCATTGTCAGTCGTCCTGTTGGTGAGGAGATGGGAGGCTTGCCAGTTATCAGTCTGGCACGCATGGCAGACTTTATGTTGCGCTGCCTTTCCTATGACCCTCGCATTTGCGGACACTCAATACTGGTTGGTGACACTTCTAGACCCATGCTACAAGGAGAACTTTGACTCTTTTATTCCAGAGTCAGATAGGTGTATTAAAATTATGCAGTATCAGAGGGCAATTGTTGCAGAATTACTGAAAAAATTCCCATCTGAAAACGCTGGCGGCAGAGGTCACAGCTCGTTGGCCAGCCAAGGACTAGAGGCGAGAGAGACCCAACTACAATCTAGCAGAGTCAGGGTAACAATGGCGAAGTACTGGGACACTTTTTTCAGACCCTCCCATCACCCTGGCCCAGAGTCGCCGGGTTGTCTCACAAGGCCTGGAAAGTTTGGGAAGATGTTGAAGGAGTACCTTGCTGACCGTACCAACGTCCTTCGTGATTCCTCTATGCCTTTAAATTATTGGGTATTCAAGCTGGACACGTGGCATGAACTGGCTCTCTACTCCTTGGAGGTCCTGGCCTGCCCTGCCGCTAGCTTTTTGTCAGAGGGGTTTTTTAGTGCCGCTGGAGGAATAATAACAGATAAGCGCATCCGCCTGTCAACAGAAAATGCTGACAGGCTGACTCTTATAAAAATGAACAAGGCATGGATTGGGGCAGACTTCTGTACACCACTGAATGAGAACAGCGAAACATAACCTTCAATACAGTATATTTTTTGGGAGGTGTATTTCCATGCACCTCTTCACACCCACACATGGGTATACGCTTCCTGACTTTGGCTATTTGGTTTGTTATTATCCTCCTCTTTCTCCTCATCCTCATCATCCACCACCACTAGAACACGAGGGTGACCATGGTCTGTGATGCAACAGCCAGTATTAATTTTTTCAAGGGTGTATTGATGCCTGTTCAAAAAATGTTTACACTCTATGTTGAGGTGACACCCCCCAGGGGAAAATGTTTTTCAGCCTATGCACTTAGTGTATGGGCATTCCAAGCATAGGAGACCCGCTCCCTTAAACTGGGAAGACATTTTTCGCAGTCCATACTCCACATCTCTTCAGACATCACCACTAGATCACCAGGGTGAGTGTGTTCCGTGATGATACAGCCACTACATTGCTTTGCAAAGGTGTTTAGGATGTCCGTAACTACAATTATTTACACTTTTGGCTGATGTGCCCCACCCCAGGGGAAAATGTTTTTCAGCCTATGCTCTTAGTGTATGTGCATTACAAGTATAGGAGACCCACTCCTTTAAACTATGAAGACCTTATTCGCAGGCCATACTCCACGTCTCTACAGACACCTCCACTAGATCACCAGGGTGAACGTGTTCCGTGATGATACAGCCACTACATTGCTTTGCAAGGGTGTTTAGGATGTCCGTAACTACAATTATTTACACTTTTTGTTGATGTGCCCCACCCCAGGGGAAAATGTTTTTCAGCCTATGCACTTAGTGTATGGCCATTACAAGTATAGGAGACCCGCTCCTTTGTAATGAAAACTGATTTTTAGGAGAACTTCAT
The DNA here is from genome assembly GCA_033576555.1 of Oophaga sylvatica. Lineage (NCBI taxonomy): Eukaryota > Metazoa > Chordata > Amphibia > Anura > Dendrobatidae > Oophaga > Oophaga sylvatica. Next base: position 279,529,592 of record JARQOD010000005.1, read on the forward strand.
ACACATCTCTTCAAAGTGGTATTTTTGTTTGACCAAATTTGGGGCAGGCCTTCCATTCAATCCTTAGGAAAATAGTATGGGAGACCCACTTCAAAATAATGTCAACTTTGTTGGCTGTTAATATTTTTCAACAATGCAATTCTTCTATGCCAGTTCTTCAGTCTTAACACTGCAATGCTAAAATGCAGGGTCTTCAGACTCACCACAGCAATTGATCACTGCAGGTTCTTAAGCCTCAACAGTGCAATTATCCACTGATGGTTCTTCAAGCTCAACACTGAAATTCTCTACTGCAGGGTCTTTAGCATCAACACTGCAATGGTCCACCGCTGGGTCTTCAGGGTCAACACTGCAATTGTCCACTGCCAGTTCTTCAGCATCAACAACGCAATTTTAAACAGCAGGGTCTTTAGCGCCAGCACTGCAATGGTCCAACGCTGGGTCTTCAGCGTCAACACTGCAATTGTCCACCGCTGGGTTTTTAGCATCAACACTGCAATTGTCCACTGACAGGCTTTAGCATCAACACTGCAATTGTCCAATGCCGGTTCTTCAGCATCAACAATGCAATTTTAAACTGCAGAGTCTTTAGCGGCAACACTGCAATGGTCCACAGCTGGGTATTCAGCGGCAACACTGCAATGGTCCACAGCTGGGTATTCAGCATCAACACTGCAATTGTCCACCGCTGGGCTTTTAGCATCAACACTGCAATTGTCCACTGCCGGGTCTTCAGGCTCAACTATTCAATGCGTAGCCAAACAATAAAGGAGTAACAAATTAATAGGAAGAATGCTTTCTGGTGGCCATCAAGTACGTGGTTTCAAAGCCTTTTTGTGGTGCGTTTGAATTTGATGCAGGCAGGGCCTTGTATTCAATGCATAAGCTAACAGTATGGAAGTAGCAAGAGAGTAATGTGAACGTGGTTTTCCTGTGTACGTCCACTAGGTTGCTTCTAAGCCTTTTTGGGGTGCATTTGAATTTGATGCAGGCAGGGCCTTGTATTCAATGCATAAGCTAATAGTATGTCAGTGGCAAAAGCATAATGTGAACGTGGTTTTCCTGTGTACATCCACTAGGTCGCTTCTCAGCCTTTTTGGGGAGCATTTGAATTTGATGCAGGCAGTGATTGAATTCAATGAAGAAGCTAACAGTATGGCAGTGGCAAAAGAGTAATGTGAACGTGGTTTTCCTGTGTACATCCACTAGGTTGCTTCTAAGCCTTTTTGGGGTGCGTTTGAATTTGATGCAGGCAGGGCCTTGTATTCAATGCATAAGCTAATAGTATGTCAGTGGCAAAAGAGTAATGTGAACGTGGTTTTCCTGTGTACATCCACTATGTCGCTTCTCAGCCTTTTTGGGGAGCATTTGAATTTGATGCAGGCAGGGCCTTGTATTCAATGCATTAGCTAGCAGTATGGCAGTGGCAAAAGAGTAAGGTCAACATGTTTTTCTTGTGTACATCCACTAGGTAGCTTCTATGTCTTTTTGGGGTGCGTTTCAATTTGATGCAGGCAGGGCCTTGCATTCAATGCATAACTGTCACGCTGTCTCTGCATACAGGAGGACCGGGGTCTATGCTGACCCTAAGCTGGGGTCCTGACTAATCCCTCTACCTGGAGGTACTGTTGATGGTACAGAGGTCCAGGCCGCCAGCGTAACCCTATCTCCTGTGAATCCCTGACCACTGTAATCTAGTCCTGAGAAGGACCCTGATTACCACCACAGGGAACGGGAAGGTAACTGCCTACACACAGTATAAGACGAACAAGACAGTACAAGAGGTAAAATAAAAGACACCTTGCATACAAAACTATCACTACAGAGGGAACACCAACGGGTAAGGAGATAAATAATAAAGCGAGGAGAGGAGAAAACCACAACAGGTAATCTTAGCTTTAGACTTCTCAATATGATCCGCTCTGCTGGTCTGCATGAATGCTTTCACCGACACTTCCCCAGCAGACAGGCAAGTATTTGAAGGAATCCAATTATCGCAACATAAATTGCAGCTGAGCGAGACTGGTCTTGTCCAGCACAGAGAGAGGGAGAATTAACTCTCTCACTGCCGAAAAACACCCAGCAACAGAAACTCAGCTGTGAGAAGTCAGGGTGTGCAATCGCGACGATCTTCGCAGCGACACACCCGTGACAACAACCTAACAGTATGGCAGTGGCAAATGAGTAATGTGAACATGGCTTTCCTGTGTACATCCACGAGGTCTCTTCTAAGCCTTTTTGGGGTGCGTTTGAATTTGTTGCAGGGCAGGCATTGCATTCAATGAAGAAGCTAACAGTATGGCAGTGGCAAAAGAGTAATGTGAACTTAGTTTACCTGTGGCCATCCAGTACCTGGGTTCAAAGGCTTATTGGGATGCGTGTTACTTAGCTGCAGAGCAGGCCTTGCATTGAATTCATAGGCTAAACCTATGGGAGACCTATTTTCTTATAATTGGAACATTTTTTTATGAGGCCCTCCTGTACGTCTCATCACAGGGGTATTGTGGTGCGTCCTAATATTTGGCAGCCCAGCCACTCAGTGCCTAGGCAATAACAGTATAGGAGACCCACTGTTTAATATTGGCCCTTTAATAAGATTAATGCTGCCTTATGCCCCTATAAAAATTGGCTTTGTGACTTTAAGAGTCCCTCCTTCATAAATGAAACAAAATTTGTCTGATGATGTGTCACACACCACATGGTCAGCTAAGGTTGCAAAATGCTGCAATGACATTTCACAGTAAATGCATTTGTATTGGTTGAAAGCAATGGTAACACTGAAAAAATGCATCAAAAATGCTATGTGTGAACATAGACAAATTGGTGGAGGAACTTTTTAACTTTGGGTTAATATTTTGCCTTATATAAAAGTCATTAGCCTGGAAAGGATGTTCCTTGACATATTTCCCAGGAAAATCCATTTTGGCTTTGTTTTTGTATGTTTTTTGGTGTGCCTGTAAAAATGGTGCATGACTCTGACAACATTGCTCACAGCTGTGACCTGGAAGTCAGAAATGCTTCCAGGGGCATTCCCCATTATGTTCCTATGTCATTTGAGCTGTGTTTCCATAATTTACAGACATTTTTAGACTTTAAAAGGACCCCCAGGGGGGATCACGGGAAAAATGCTCGGTTTTCCCATAGACTTACATTGGGCTCATTGCTCGGGTCGAGTACCCGAGTATTCCAATTTGCTTGACCCGAACAATGAGCACCCGAGCATTTTAGTGCTTGCCCATCACTACTCACAACCTTTAATTTCACTGTTTTTTTTAGGGTTTGCATTAGTTCCGAACATGTCTAAAACTGTGAACATTTGGTTTTCTTTTTATTGTGAAGCAAACAAAAATAGGATAAAATGCCTGAAAACTTCAGTGTGCATAACTATTCGTCCTACCCCCCACCACCACCACTCCAAAGACAGTACTTTGTAGACCCTACTTTTTGCCTTATTTACAGCTGCAAGTCGCCTTTGATAAATCTCTATGAGCTTTCTACATCTTGCCACTGGGATTTTTGCCCATTCCTCATGGCAAAACTGCTCCAGCTAAAAGTTAGATGGTTTCCTCTGGTGAAAAGCCATCTTCAAGTCTGGTCATAGATTCTCAATTGGATTAAGGTCTGGACAACATTTACACATTTCCCCTTAAACCACCCAAGTGTTGCTTTAGCAGTATGCTTTGGGTCATTTTTTTTGTTGGAAGGTGAACCTCTGTCTCGATCTCAAATCACTGAAAGACTGAAACAGGTTTTGCTCAAGCATATCCCTTTATTTTGCACCATCCATCTTCCTCTCAACTCAGACCATTTTCCCTGTCCTTGCTGCTGAAAAACATTCCCACACCATTATGCTGCCATCAGCATGTTTCGCTGTGGAGATGGTGTTCTTGAAGTCATGAGCTGTGCTGGTTTGGCGCCAGACATAGTGTTTATGCTGGTGGCCAAAATGTTCAATTTTGGTCTCATCTTAGCACAGCACCTGCTACCATACACTTGGGCAGTCTCGCACATGTCTTTCGGCAAACTAAGCTCAAGCCTTACAATTTTTTTGTGTAAGTAAAGACTTTTTTCTGCCCACTCTTACATAAAGGTCTCCTCTATGGAGTATAAGGCTTATTGTGGTTGTATGGACATATACTCCAGTCTCTGTTTGGGAACTTTCAAGTTCCTTCAGAGTTACCTTTGATAACTGTGCTGCCTCTTTGATTAATGTCCTCCTTGCCCTGTCTTGGTAGGTTTATTTTTGTATCATATTCTTTCCAATTGATGATAACGGATTTTTTGGTGCCCAGGGGGATCATCACAGATTTGGATTTTTTTTATAACCCAATCCTGACATGTACTTCTCAACAACTTTGTCCCTGACTTATTTGGAGATCTCCTTGGTCTTCATGGTGGTGTTTGGTTAGTGGTGCTTTTGCTTATGGGTGTTGCATCCTCTGTGGCCTAATTGAAAAGGTGTGAATATACTGACAGACTATGTCACACCTGATCTCACCACTAGAGACTCCAGTGAACACCATGGTAGTTACTTAGTTATGCCACTTCCTGGTTAGGCCTAATCCAGTGGCACAGTGAGTCCTCAAATCCACGTGTTCCACGGCTGGATGTAACAGTCTGCTTGACCCAGCCATGACTGCAAAACCACCATAATATTCACAATATTGGACACAGTTGCCTTCACTTTCTCAGGCCACATCAGAGCTCATAGATACAAGCTCTAACTGTTGCAGACCACAGAACTACTTACTAATAACACGCACTTTCCATTTTACATAGTCAAATCTCTGCTATGGGCACTTTCTTTAAGTAGACAAACTAATTTCATAGTCCAGATAAAGGCTCTGTGTGTTTACTATGGTCCACAACCACTGTAATGAATTTCCAGCTCTCCACTACTTTAACAGGATGATGTTAATAAAGTTACCTTTTAGGCTAGGGCTATGCAGGTGTGCTTTCATTGAGCACTACAAGTTGCTGCTACACAACAAAATGTAAGGGGAGTCATATTGTGACTGAGCAGGTACTGAAACTGTGACAAGCAAGTCGCAAAAAAATCCATCCAGTCTCAACATTGTGTGACTGGCTTGACATGATTGTTGTACCTTGTAGGTTGTACTGTTACCCCAATCACTTGAATTATTAATATTATTATTTTTACTATTTATTATTATTATATTGTCATGGCACTTTAAATGTGAGGAGGGGTATACATAATAAAAACAAGTACAGTAATCTTAAATGATACAAGTCACGACTAGTGTTGAGCGATACGATAATGCAAATATCGGCTATCGGCCGATATTAGCTCTATCCGCCTTTCGATAATTCGTTTCGATATTTTCGTCTTATCGAATACCGGAATCGGAAGTTCCCATAATTCTTTGCGAGGCAATGTGATTTTAGTCAGCCAATGAGGAATCCTAAGAAGTGTGGGCACATCCTGTACTGCTGCGGTCATGTTAACTAATGGCATGGCTGTGATTGGATGCTGAAATGATGTCAGAAAAATGAAGAGCAAAATATATGCTCTAAATTCTAAGCAGAAGAAGACTAAGCAGTGTATGGGGTGAGTCCGTTCCTCCTCGTGGTGCCCCTGGAAAATGCCTGCTGCTGCAGGCTAAACTGAACACGGACAAATACTGTTGTAATTTAAATCTTTTGTGACAGCAAGAACGGAAGGATGAACAATTCATACTTTTACAGATTACAAGTACAGGAATCTCTGTCACAAATAAGAATATGATGAAGAAGATGAAGAGGAAGAAGATGAAGAATTTGAATATGAAGAAGATTAATTAGTTTAATAATGACAATATGAGTAATGTAAACAAAAACATGAATAGCAAGAAGTTTAAGAAGAAGATTAAGAAGGTGAAGATGAAGAATAATTTGATGAGAAAGATGATGCTGCTGCTGAAGATTATGAAGGAGAAAGTGTGGCACTGGCAAAAGTTAAAAAGGTGAAGAGCATGGAAGTTGTGAAACATACATATTTGCCAAAATAGAAAAAAGGTTAACAACATTGTCAATTTGTTAGTCAATCCAAACGTATTTCCAAAAAAAAATATATTAATGCTATTCCAATGCATTGGGTTAAACATGTATGCCTTTATTGTCTCCTCAACCTCCCCCAATACATTCTACATTAGTCGTTGTTGTTTTCCTTCATGTACAATTAACCAACAAGGCAAGAATGTTTTTATTTAATTTCGATATTTTGTTCCCATAGACTTACATTGGACTTCCGCAATCGGAATCGGATATCGACGATATTTAGTGCTATCGACGATACAATTTCGATACGATATTTTTAGATATCGAGCAATATCGCTCAACACTAGTCACGACTGGTACAGGAGAGAGGACCCTGCCCGTGAAGGCTCACAATCTACAAGGGATGGGTGAGGATACAGTAGGCAAGGATAGAGCTGGTCATGCAGCAGTTTGGTCGATCAGTGGTTACTGCAGGTTGTAGGCTTGTCAGAAGAGGTAGGTGTTCAGGTTCCTTTTCAAGGTTTCCATGTTAGGTGAGAGTCTGATGTGTTGTGGTAGAGAGTTCCAGAGTAGGGGTGATGCACGGGAGAAATCTTGTATGTGATTGTGGGAAGAGGGGATAAGAGGGAATATAGAAGGAGATCTTGTCAGGATCGGAGGTTGCGTGCACATAAGTAATGGGAGACGAGGTCATAGATGTATGGAGGACTGTTATGTTTCGGTAGCTGAGGAGAAACTGCAAAAAATAGCCAAAGTAGCAATACACCAGAGAGGCTGGAAACTATTGGATTGCAGTAACCTAAACTAACAGCCACACTAGAAGTAGCCGTGGAGCGTACCTACGGTGATCCTAGACGCCTCGTCACAGCCGGAGAGATAGCTACTCCTAAAGGCAGAAAGATGAATGCTATCTGCCCCGGAGCAGAATCCCCAAAGAAATAGGAAGCCCCCGAACATGTAATGGCGGTTAGACAAGAAGAAAACACGGACACAGACAGAAAATAGTATGAGCAAACGCTGGTGCCCAATCTGTCTAGATAGAAAAGTATAGGAAAGAATTCTGATTGCAACCCAAAAAAACCCTGACAAAAATACCAACACTTCTGATTAACAAAAAACCTGAGATCACAAGATCTCTACCACCTAAATCAGATCTCTGGTGTAACACACAGCAACACAGCAAATAAAAAGTGACAAAGGAACAGAGCAAAAATGCAAACACACAATGAGCACAATTGCAGCGCAAACCCCAAAAGGGGCCCAGGCTGCAGTCCACTGCAAGCAGCAAACCAGCAGTGAAAATCCAACAGAGGAAAAAAAAAAACACTTTTCTGAATGAGAGCAGGAAAGCAAGATGTGCTCCAAGCAAGAGCTGGAGGAACAATTGATTACCGGCAAGGCTGCTGGGAACTCAGGTCACTTATATCATACCATTCAGAGCCAGCTGAAAGCCATTCAGTAATTAGTTCATTACCCTCAGCAACCACCAGAGGGAGCCCCAGCTCAGAAGTTGCCTCCAAGGTATTCACAACAGTACCCCCCCTTGAGGAGGGGTCACCGAGCCCTCACCTGCGCAACCAGGCCGATCAGGATGAGCTCAATGATAGGCACGGATAAGTCTCCCAGCATGGATGTCCGAAGCAAACACCCAAGAATTGTCCTCCTGACCATAACCTCTCCACTTAACCAAATACTGGAGTTTCCATCTAGCAAAACGAGAATCCAATATTTTCTCAACCACATACTCCAAATTGCCCTAAAAAAAACAGGATCAGGAGGCGCAGCCATAGGAACCACTGGCTCGATAAACCGCTACAATAAGGACTTGTGGAACACGTTATGGATCTTAAATGTCCCTGGAAGAAGCAAACGGAAGGAAACAGGATTAATAATTTCCATGATCTTATAAGGTCCAATGAACCTTGGCTTAAATTTTGGAGATGCAACCTTCATAGGGATATTTCTTGAGGACAACCAAACCAAGTCCCCCACTTTAAAACGAGCACCATCAGTCCTATGCCGGTTGGCATACCGCTGGGCCTTCTCTTGAGAGAGAGACAACCTCTCCACTACCTGGTCCCAAATCTGCTGCATACGCTGCACAATAGAGTCAACCCCCGTACAGACAGAAGCCTCCGCCTGTCCTGAAGAAAATCGAGGGTGAAACCCAGAATTGCAGAAAAATGGAGACATCAAGGTGGCAGAGCTAGCCCTATTATTAAGAGCAAACTCCCCCAAAGGCAAAAAAGAGACCCAGTCATCTTAATCAGCAGACACAAAACATCTCAAATAAGTCTCCAAGGTCTGGTTTGTTCTATCGGTTTTTCCATTGGTCTGAGGGTGAAATGCAGAGGAGAAAGATAACTGAACAACAAGTTTAGAACAAAATGTCCTCCAAAATCTGGAAACAAACTGGACTCCTCTGTCTCCTCCTCAGACATAATATTCTCAGGAATGCCATGTAACCGAACCACGTGCTGAAAGAACAAAGGCACCAATTCGGAGGAGGAAGGCAACTTAGGTAATGGCACAAGATGCATCATCTTGGAAAACCTATCACAGATTACCCAGATAACGGTCATTCTCTGAGAGACAGGAAGGTCGGAAATAAAATCCATAGAAATATGGGTCCATGGCCTCTTGGGTACTGGTAATGGCATTAACAAACCACTAGAATGAGAGCAAGGCTTGGAACAAGAGCAAGTCCCACAGGACTGCACAAAGTCCCTGACATCACGAGACAAAGTAGGCCACCAAAAGGACCGACTCACCAAGTCTCTGGTACCAAAAATCCTGGGATGACCAGCCAACGCGGAACAATGAATCTCAGACATCACACTCTTTTTCCACTGGTCTGGGACAAACAATTTCCCAATAGGGCAGCGATCAGGTTTATCCTCCTGACACCCCTCCAGAGTCAGTCTCAAATTGGGCGAGATGGCGGAAAGAACTACACCCTCTTTCAAAATAACAGCAGGATCAGATAACTCAGGAGAATACGCAAAGAAATTCCTCGAGAGGGCATACGCCTTAACATTCTTAGTGCCAGGAAGAAAATAAACCACAAAATTAAAACGTGTGAAAAAAAAGGCCCACCTGGCCTGTCTAGGATTAAGTCGCTTGGCTGACTCGAGATAAACCAGGTTCTTATGGTCCGTGAGGACCACCACCTGATGTTTGGCTCCTTCCAGCCAATGTCTCCACTCGTCAAAGGCCCACTTCATGGCCAATAACTCCCGATTACCCGCGTCATAATTACATTCAATTGGAGAAAATTTTCGACAGAAAAAGGCACAAGGGTTACTCTTAGAGGTCTCTGAATCCCTTTGGGACAAAGCCCCACCTTCCTCAAACTCAGAAGCATCAACCTCCACCTGAAACAGCAGAGAAACATCAGGCTGCCGTAGAACAGGAGCAGAAATGAATCTCTGCTTAAGTTCCTGAAACGCAGAAACTTCCTCAGGAGGCCAATTCACCACATCGGAACCCTTTTTTGGTCAAATCAGTCAATGGTTTAACAATACCGGAGAAATTACCAATACATTTGCGATAAAGAATGGCAAAACCCAAAAATCTCTGAAGAGCCTTCAATGAAGTAGGTTGATCCCAATCACAGATGGCCTGAACCTTGACCGGGTCCATTTCAATAACAGACGGAGACAATGAGAATCCCAGAAAAGAGACCTTCTGTACGCCAAAAAGACACTTTGATCCCTTCACATACAGTGCATTCTCTCTCAAAATCTGGAACACAGTCCGAACATGTTTCACATGAGAGTCCCAGTCGTTGGAAGAAATCAAGATATCATCCAAATAAACAATCAGAAATTTATCCACAAAATCCCTGAAAATATCATTCATGAAGGATTGGAAGACGGAAGGGGCATTAGTAAGCCCAAAAGGCATCACTAGGTACTCAAAATGCCCCTCTGGGATATTAAACGCCATCTTCCATTCATCGCCGTGCTTAATGCGAATAAGGTTATACGCCCCCCTGAGGTCAAGCTTGGTAAACCAACTAGCACTTTTCACTCTGGAAAATAGGTCAGAAATCAAAGGTAACGGATATTGATATTTAACAGTGATCTTATTCAGGAGGCGATAATCAATACACGGCCTCAATGAACAATCCTTTTTGGTCACAAAGAAAAAACCGGCGCCCAAGGGTGAGGAGGATGGTCTGATATGACCCTTCTCCAATGACTCCTTGATATAAGATCGCATAGAATCGTGTTCAGGTACAGATAAATTAAAAAGGCGATCTTTACGAAATTTACCACCAGGCACTAACTCAATAGCGCAATCAGAGCTCCTCTGTGGAGGTAAGGATGCAGATTTACTTTCACTAAACGCATCAAAAAATCAGTCAAAAAGTCAGGGACATCCTGAGACTGGGGAGAGGCAGAAAAAACAGGAGTGTCAGTATTAACACATTGGCAACCCCAACTGGTCACAGACACAGATTTCCAATCCAAAACAGGATTATGAGTCTGTAACCAAGGGAAACCCAGTACAATAATGTCATACAGATTATGCAACACCAGAAATTTGCAACTCTCCTGATGATCTGGTTCAACCCTCATTATCACCTGAGTAGAAAACTGGGGTTTATTCTCCGCCAAAGGGGTAGAATCAATGCCCAGTAAAGGAATAGACTTCGGCAGGGGTATCATGGGAAACCCACAACGTTTGGCAAAGTCAAATCCATCAGGTTAATAGCTGCTCCTAAATCAACAAAAGCCTGAGCAGAAAATGTGGACAGGGAGCAAATCAGGGTAACAGTCAAAAGAAATTTAGTCTGAACACTACCCAAGACAACTGAGCGTGCAAAATGTCTTTCCCGCTTAGGGCAGACGGAAATAGCATGGGAAGTGTCACCACAGTAGAAACATAACCCATTGCGCTTACGAAACTCATGACGATGAGCCCCAGAAGTCACTCCATCACACTACATGGGCTCAGGAGCTGGCCCACAAGGCAACACTATCTCACGCATACATCTGCGCTCCTGCAAACGTCTCTCAATTTGAATAGCCAAAGACATAGAATCATTGAGACCAGAGGGATCAGGAAATCCCACCATAACGTCCTTTACATTTTCTGACAGACCCTTCCGAAAAAGGGCTGCCAAAGCATCATCATTCCATTTGGTCAGGACTGCGCACTTTTGAAATTTCTGACAGTACAGCTCAGCGTCTTCACGACCCTGATTTAATGCCAACAAGGTCTTTTCAGCTTGATCAGTGACATTAGGTTCATCGAACAATAACCCCAGAGCCTGGAAAAATACATCAACATCATTCAAAACAGGATCCCCAGGTGTCAGGGAAAAAGCCCAATCCTGAGAGTTGCCGCGCAGCAGAGAGATGACAATTTGAACCTGCTGTGCTGCGTTCGCTGAGGACTTAGGCTTTAAGGCATAAAACAACTTAGTTATTTTTGAAATTCAGAAATTTAGACCGTTCCCCCAAAAATAAATCTGGCATGGGGATCCTAGGTTCCACAACTTGCAACCTAGCAAGATAGGTAGCAATACTCTGAACCTCAGTGGCAAGCTGCTCCACACGGCCAGACAACTGTGCAAACTCCATTGAGAGAAAAAAAAATTCCTCCTCAGCACCCAGAGAAATAGTGGGAAGAAAAAAAAAATGTAACAAACTTTTTCCTCTTTACTATTTTTCCCTTCTGTGAGTACCATATAATTTTCAGTCGGGCCGGTAATACTGTTATGTTTCGGTAGCTGAGGAGAAACTGCAAAAAATAGCCAAAGTAGCAATACACCAGAGAGGCTGGAAACTATTGGATTGCAGTAACCTAAACTAACCGCCACACTAGAAGTAGCCGTGGAGCGTACCTACGGTGATCCTAGACGCCTCGTCACAGCCGGTTGAGATAGCTACACCTAAAGGCAGAAAGATGAATGCTATCTTATCCTGAGCAGAATCCCCAAAGCAATAGGAAGCCCCTGAACATGTAATGGCGGTTAGACAAGAAGAAAACATTGACACAGACAGAAAATAGAATGAGCAAACGCTGGGGCCCAATCTGTCTAGATAGAAAAGTATAGGAAAGAATTCTGACTGCAACCCAAAAAAAACCCTGACAAAAATACCAACACTTCTGATTAATAAAAAACCTGAGATCACACGATCTCTATCACCTAAATCAGATCTCTGGTGTAACACAAAGCAACACAGAAAATAAAAAGTGACAAAGGAACAAAGCAAAAATGCAAACACACAATGAGCACAATTGCAGCTCAAGACCCCAAAAGGGAACCAGGCTGCAGTCCACTGCAAGCAGCAAACCAGCAGTGAAAATCCAACAGAGGAAAAAAAAAAACATTATCTGAATGAGAGCAGGAAAGCAAGATGTGCTCCAAGCAAGAGCAGGAGGAACAATTGATTACTGGCAATGCTGCTGGGAACTCAGGTCACTTATATCATACCATTCAGAGCCAGCTGAAGGCCATTCAGTAATTAGTTCATTACGCTCAGCAACCACTGGAGGGAGCCCCAGCTCAGAAGTCGCCTCCAAGGTATTCACAACAGAGGACACAGGTCGCGAATGGCTTTGTATGTCATGGTTAGGGTTTTGTAATGAAGTCTTTGGGTAATGGGGAGCCAGTGCAGAGGTTGACAGAGTGGAGAGGCCAGGGAATAGCAGGGGGACAGGTGAATTTGTCGAGCAGCAGAGTTTAAAATAGATTTGTGGGGTGTGAGAGTGTTAGGGTGAGGCTACAGAGCAGGAAGTTGCAGTAGTCAAGGCAGGAGATGATGAGGGCATGGACTAGGGTTTTTGCAGATTCTTGGCTTAGGAAAGTATGGATCCAGGAAATATTTTTGAGTTGAAGTCAGCAGGAAGTGGAAAGGGCTTGGATAAGTGGTTTGAAGGAGAGATCAGAGTCAAGGATTATCCAAGTCAGCGAGCTTGTGAGACTGGGGAAAGTGAGCAGCCATTTACTTTAATGGATAGGTCTGTTGGGGGAGTCGAGTGAGATGGGGAAAAGATGATGAATTCTGTTTTGTCCATATTAAGTTTTAGAAATCTAGTGGCGAAGAAGGATGAAATGGCAGACAGACATTGTGGGATTCTGGTTAGCAGAGAGGTGATATCTAGTCCAGAGATGTAGATCTGTGTGTCATCAGCATAGAGTTGATACTGAAATCTGTGTGATACTATGAGCTGTCTGAGGCCGAAGAAGTAGATGGAGAAGAGCAGAGGCCCTAGGACTGAACCTTGCAGAACTCCAACAGATAGCGGGCGAAGTGAGGAGGTGGTGTGAAAATGGGAGACACTGAATGTCCAGTCTGTTAGGTATGAGTCAGTGATGCCAAGAGATGAGATGGTCTGTAATAATAGGGTATAGTCCACTGTATCAAAGGCAGAGGACAGGTCACTTGACTTTGGCAGTTAATAGGTCATTGGTAACTTTAGTTAGGGCAGTTTCAGTGGAGTGATGTGGCCGGAAGCCAGATTGAAAGCGTTTGAAGAGGGAGCAGGAACAGAGGTGGGAGGACAGTTCAAGATGGACGTGTTATTCCAGTAGTTTTGAGCATAGGGGAATAGGATAGGGCGATACTGATAGAGGATGGGTCGAGAGAGGGCTTTTTGAGGATAGGTGTGATTGAGGCATGTTTAAAGCTTGAGGGGAAATACCAGTTGTTAGAGATAGGTTGAAGAGATGGGTTAGGGTTGGGATGAAGATTGTGGTGAGGTTTGGGATGAGGTGGGATGGGATCGGATCAAGTGCACAGGTGGTGAGATGTGATCTTAAGAGTAGAGTGGAGAGTCGATCTGTAATGGTGGAGAAGTTGGTTTTTGAGGAGGAGGGCTGAGCAGTTAGGGGAAAGGGCTCTGGGGGTTGTTGACCAAAACTGTCTCTAATGTTATCAATCTTCTGCTTGAAAAATGAGGCAACGTCTTCAGCTGAGATGAGTGGAGAGGGTGGGGGTGCTGGGTGATGGAGGAGAGAATTGAAAGTGTTGAATAGCTGTTTAGGTATGTGAGACAGAGGGGATATGAGAAATGAGAAGTAGGTTTGTTTTGCTGCAGCGAGTGTGGCCTTGAAAGTAGCAATCTAGCAGTAGCATACAGCGTACTTTGCACAAGCTGTTTCACAACCAAAGTAGCAGTGTAGCCCAGACTAATTGCTCTAACTTCAATAACCAAACTATTTGGCTCAGTTATCACAAATTACAATTAAGTAACTCTTAAGGCTGGGTCTCACATAGCGATCCCGCAACGATCACGACGACGATGCGACCTGATAAGGATCGTTGTTGCGTCGCTGTGTGATCGCTGGTGAGACGTCAAACATACCGACTCTCCCAGTGATGCAGTAACGACGCGGATGATCATAGCGATCTACGTGACGACGTCGGCGGTCGTTGAAACCCTGTCACACTACACCTATCCGAATAACACAGCGCTCGATGTGGGCTGTACAGAGTGACGTTGTAGGCACGCAGGCGTGGCATAGCGTCGCCTTTTACGCGCCCCCTCATCTCCGATTGGTGCTCACTACTGCGTTCCTATTGGCGGCGCTACTGCCTATTGTTCTCGATTATGTAAAAAGGCAACGTAGCTGCGCTCTTTTTTCATTGCCCCTGGCATTCTCGCAGCATTTGTGGTTTCCTCCTGCTTGCGTCCTGCTTTTTCTTTCGGAGCACAGTAGCGTGGTTTGTTTCTACTTGCGACCTTCTTTTCTGGATCTCTGTTGCGTCCTCGACTGTGACTCCGAAAACCCAAAACAGCTATTTTCCAGTTACCTTGTGACCAGCTATTGTTTGTGCACGGTAAGTTTGTCTGGGGTTTATTTTTATATTTCATTTTAATGTCAATTACCAATTATTGGTAACATTGCAGTGCTGTGCATTGTATTTTTTGGGTATCAAATGTGTTTCCTATTGTCTATTTTATCGGGGTCTCGGGTGGGATCTCAAATACTTGCTGTGCTGGGATGGAGGGAGTTCATGGCTTCTACCGGTGCACATGTGTATTTTTCCCGGCAGCCATTTTAGGGGGTCTCAGGTGAGATCTCAAATACCTTCCCATTTAACATTGTTATAGGACACCTACCTATAGTCTATTGTCTGCTATCTTTGCTGTGCTGGGATGGAGGGAGGGCATGGCTTCTACGGTGCACATGTGTATTTTTCCCGGCAGCCATTTTAGGGGGTCTCAGGTGGGATCTCAAATACCTTCCCATTTAACATTGTTATAGGACACCTACCTATAGTCTATTGTCTGCTATCTTTGCTGTGCTGGGATGGAGGGAGGGCATGGCTTCTACCGGTGCACATGTGTATTTTTCCCGGCAGCCATTTTAGGGGGTCTCAAGTGGGATCTCAAATACCTTCCCATTTAACATTGTTATAGGACACCTACCTATAGTCTATTGTCTGCTATCTTTGCTGTGCTGGGATGGAGGGAGGGCATGGCTTCTACCGGTGCACATGTGTATTTTTCCCGGCAGCCATTTTGGGGGGTCTCAGGTGGGATCTCAAATACCTTCCCATTTAACATTGTTATAGGACACCTACCTATAGTCTATTGTCTGCTATCTTTGCTGTGCTGGGATGGAGGGAGGGCATGGCTTCTACCGGTGCACATGTGTATTTTTCCCGGCAGCCATTTTAGGGGGTCTCAGGTGGGATCTCAAATACCTTCCCATTTAACATTGTTATAGGACACCTACCTATAGTCTATTGTCTGCTATCTTTGCTGTGCTGGGATGGAGGGAGGGCATGGCTTCTACGGTGCACATGTGTATTTTTCCCGGCAGCCATTTTAGGGGGTCTCAGGTGGGATCTCAAATACCTTCCCATTTAACATTGTTATAGGACACCTACCTATAGTCTATTGTCTGCTATCTTTGCTGTGCTGGGATGGAGGGAGTCATGGCTTCTACCGGTGCACATGTGTATTTTTCCGGCAGCCATTTTAGGGGGTCTCAGGTGGGATCTCAAATACCTTCCCATTTAACATTGTTATAGGACACCTACCTATAGTCTATTGTCTGCTATCTTTGCTGTGCTGGGATGGAGGGAGTCATGGCTTCTACCGGTGCACATGTGTATTTTTCCCGGCAGCTATTTTAGGGGGTCTCGGGTGGGATCTCAAATACCTTCCCATTTAACATTGTTATAGGACACCTACCTATAGTCTATTGTCTGCTATCTTTGCTGTGCTGGGATGGAGGGAGGGCATGGCTTCTACCGGTGCACATGTGTATTTTTCCCGGCAGCCATTTTAGGGGGTCTCGGGTGGGATCTCAAATACCTTCCCATTTAACATTGTTATAGGACACCTACCTATAGTCTATTGTCTGCTATCTTTGCTGTGCTGGGATGGAGGGAGGTTCATGGCTTCTACCGGTGCACATGGTATTTTTCCCGGCAGCCATTTTAGGGGGTCTCGGGTGGGATCTCAAATACCTTCCCATTTAACATTGTTATAGGACACCTACCTATAGTCTATTGTCTGCTATCTTTGCTGTGCTGGGATGGAGGGAGTCATGGCTTCTACCGGTGCACATTTTATTTTTCGCCGGCAGCCATTTTAGGGGGTCTCAGTGGGATCTCAAATACCTTCCCATTTAACATTGTTATAGGACACCTACCTATAGTCTATTGTCTGCTATCTTTGCTGTGCTGGGATGGAGGGAGTTCATGGCTTCTACCGGTGCACATGTGTATTTTTCCGGCAGCCATTTTAGGGGGTCTCGGGTGGGATCTCAAATACTCTTCCCATTTAAATTGTTATAGGACACCTAATAAAAAAGTTATTTTGTTATTTTGCTGTGTGGGATGGAGGGAGTTCATGGCTTCTACCGGTGCACATGTGCTTTTTCGCCTGCAGCCATTTTAGGGGGTCTCGGGTGGGATCTCAAATATCTTTCCATTTCGCCAAATTTTAAATTGTTATAGGGACACCTAATAACTGAAATGTTACTTTTAAGTTTTAATATTTTCAAATTTTCCATGTATGCTCACTGTATGCTTTTCTTTATTTCAGATGTCTTTCAATAGTGAAGAATTCGTTCGGGAACTCATCGAGCTCTATAGGTCTTTGCCATGCCTATGGAAAATAAAATCCGCTGAATACAGCAACAGGATCAAAAAAAAGAGAGTCGTATGAGAAGCTCATTGAGCTATTCAAAAAGCATAATCCCACAGAGAAGGTGGATGAGAGCCTTGTCAGGAAAAAAATACAGGGTATACGCACCGTGTACAAGAAGGAGCTCAACAAGGTGGAGAAGTCTAGTAAATCAGGTGCCAGCACGGATGAGGTGTATGTGCCCTCCTTGTGGTACTTTGATTTACTAGGCTTCACCCGTGACCAGGAGCTACCAAGGTCAACCGTGTCATCGGTGCGTCAGACCCTGAACGGACAAGGCCATCCATAATGGTCCTGACTCTGCGGATGGAGATGTAAGTACCTTATTTGCTTCCCTGGATATAGCAATTTACATTTGTTTTTTATGTGCCATAGTTACATAGAAAAACAGTAACTAAGGTTTTACCTGTTTAATTCTGCAGTTTACAAAAGTTTTCCCTTCCAGTTCAGATAAGTACACTGCTCTTCTTTTTTTTTTTTTTTTTTTTTGCCTGACTTCGTTCTCATTATGTACGTTTAGTTAACCCGTGCCGGTCATGATAAATCCAATGCCACAATGCTAACTAATGTATTTCCTTTCTGCATGCTGTAAAATATTTATTTTGGTTTTGCTTTAACCTTTATTTTCTTTTCTATATTTCTACAGCACCATAGAAAGGAAATGGGGCCAACACCAAATGAGGAAGACCTGTCTACTGCACGTATGGAGGAGCCGGGTGAGGGGAGTAGTCAACAGTCTGCGGCTTCTCCAGCACTGCGTAGACGAGTCGAAAAAGAAAGGCGGACGGCCAGCCATCCCCAGACCTATTGGCGTTGGCGAAGAATATTTTACAGAATCAAAATCAAAAATCCACGGACACTTTTGCCCGTTTTCGGCAGATAGACTAGGAAAGCTGGATCCAAGACAGAGGCTCCATGCGGAACGAGTCATATTTGAAGCACTCAGTAAAGCGGCACAAGGACAGCTGGATGAGTCTTCGAAAATCTGAGTGCGGTGGATCGGGACCAGTCATGGCCACAAAGTGCCCGATCCACACAGGAACACACCCTGTGCGGAGGATTTGTCCCCTGCAAAACATGTCATTCCCCCAACCCCCTCCCCTCAGTACCCAGGGTTTTCCCAATAATTTTGGTCACAGTGTCCTCAACACCCAGGCCACATCAATATAATGAGGAATCCCCAGTATCACGATTTATAGTGGTGTTTTCCTTTGTTTTTTTTTGTTTATGTTGATGTTTTTTAATAAAAGTTTTGATATTAAAACTTGCTGTCGTCTATCAGGAATTAAGCTGGCAGAACAACTTGGTGGGGTCATGGGTGATAGGATATAATGCTATCAAAGCTCTGGTGGGAGGGAGGGGGTGCATCTATACAGATGCATAGCTATAATGGGTGTGAGTGATGAAACATTAATTTATTTTTTACATTTAAAGAATAGGATGGGTTGAGGGTAGGTCGGTCCGCCATAAGGGCGGTACTCTAGCTTAAGATTGCCCAGATATAATGGGTGTGTTTTTAATATGTAGCTTTTTTTAACCTTTTTTTTAATATTTTTTGGAAAGAAGTTGACACTGCTGCAGTTATAAAGTGTAAACTGTATTATTTGTAAGAATATTATGTAATAATATATATATATATCTATTTATATATTACATAAAAAAACAGCATAACATTGAAAACAAAACAAATAAAATAACTATTTACAAAATAACTATTTACATGCCCCCTGGTGGATGAACCGCTCCAGCAACACTCCATGCTCGTCATGGCTGCCAATTTGTCGACCTCTCCGGCGGTGGGAGGCCAAACAGGTCCTGGGCAGTGATCATTTTGTGGAGGTAAATGGTAAAAGTTAACCAGGCAATTCTGTGGCAACATCAAGTAAAGTTACATGTGTGCTGTTTTACTTACGGATTTGCGGCGACTGCGCTTCTCCTGATGAGGCACTTACTGCCCAGCCGAACTGTGGCACCACCGGCTAGGGACACAAAGAAAAATACATATAACACGACAGCCCTTGCACATTTTAAGACCTAACAATGTTATATTATGTGCGTAAATTACCAGAAGGCGATCCTGCACCAGTGTCATGGAGTGATGCTGGAGAGAAGTCCAGTGTGGGGGTAGAGGTCGATGACCACATATTGGAGGCGGTGTTGCAGCAGGAGAAGGGGTTGCTGCCGGTGATGGTGGTGCTGGTGATGCAGCTGCTGGTGATGCAGCTGGTGATGCAGCTGGTGATGATGCCAAAGGAGATGGTGGTGGTGGTGGTGGTGCTGAAAAATATTTAAATTGAGTGGAATAATCTTTCTACTAACTTTCTGATTATGGCTATTATTCGCATATAAAGCTTCATATATTGGTCCATACAGAGTAGGCCCCATATGATGCTACAAATATAAAAGGGGCCCAT
>JARQOD010000005.1:279549223-279860720 GCA_033576555.1 Oophaga sylvatica
ATTGGGTTAAACATGTATGCCTTTATTGTCTCCTCAACCTCCCCCAATACATTCTACATTAGTCGTTGTTGTTTTCCTTCATGTACAATTAACCAACAAGGCAAGAATGTTTTTATTTAATTTCGATATTTTGTTCCCATAGACTTACATTGGACTTCCGCAATCGGAATCGGATATCGACGATATTTAGTGCTATCGACGATACAATTTCGATACGATATTTTTAGATATCGAGCAATATCGCTCAACACTAGTCACGACTGGTACAGGAGAGAGGACCCTGCCCGTGAAGGCTCACAATCTACAAGGGATGGGTGAGGATACAGTAGGCAAGGATAGAGCTGGTCATGCAGCAGTTTGGTCGATCGTGGTTACTGCAGGTTGTAGGCTTGTCAGAAGAGGTAGGTGTTCAGGTTCCTTTTCAAGGTTTCCATGTTAGGTGAGAGTCTGATGTGTTGTGGTAGAGAGTTCCAGAGTAGGGGTGATGCACGGGAGAAATCTTGTATGTGATTGTGGGAAGAGGGGATAAGAGGGAATATAGAAGGAGATCTTGTCAGGATCGGAGGTTGCGTGCACATAAGTAATGGGAGACGAGGTCATAGATGTATGGAGGACTGTTATGTTTCGGTAGCTGAGGAGAAACTGCAAAAAATAGCCAAAGTAGCAATACACCAGAGAGGCTGGAAACTATTGGATTGCAGTAACCTAAACTAACAGCCACACTAGAAGTAGCCGTGGAGCGTACCTACGGTGATCCTAGACGCCTCGTCACAGCCGGAGAGATAGCTACTCCTAAAGGCAGAAAGATGAATGCTATCTGCCCCGGAGCAGAATCCCCAAAGAAATAGGAAGCCCCCGAACATGTAATGGCGGTTAGACAAGAAGAAAACACGGACACAGACAGAAAATAGTATGAGCAAACGCTGGTGCCCAATCTGTCTAGATAGAAAAGTATAGGAAAGAATTCTGATTGCAACCCAAAAAAACCCTGACAAAAATACCAACACTTCTGATTAACAAAAAACCTGAGATCACAAGATCTCTACCACCTAAATCAGATCTCTGGTGTAACACACAGCAACACAGCAAATAAAAAGTGACAAAGGAACAGAGCAAAAATGCAAACACACAATGAGCACAATTGCAGCGCAAACCCCAAAAGGGGCCCAGGCTGCAGTCCACTGCAAGCAGCAAACCAGCAGTGAAAATCCAACAGAGGAAAAAAAAAAACACTTTTCTGAATGAGAGCAGGAAAGCAAGATGTGCTCCAAGCAAGAGCTGGAGGAACAATTGATTACCGGCAAGGCTGCTGGGAACTCAGGTCACTTATATCATACCATTCAGAGCCAGCTGAAAGCCATTCAGTAATTAGTTCATTACCCTCAGCAACCACCAGAGGGAGCCCCAGCTCAGAAGTTGCCTCCAAGGTATTCACAACAGTACCCCCCCTTGAGGAGGGGTCACCGAGCCCTCACCTGCGCAACCAGGCCGATCAGGATGAGCTCAATGATAGGCACGGATAAGTCTCCCAGCATGGATGTCCGAAGCAAACACCCAAGAATTGTCCTCCTGACCATAACCTCTCCACTTAACCAAATACTGGAGTTTCCATCTAGCAAAACGAGAATCCAATATTTTCTCAACCACATACTCCAAATTGCCCTAAAAAAAAAACAGGATCAGGAGGCGCAGCCATAGGAACCACTGGCTCGATAAACCGCTACAATAAGGACTTGTGGAACACGTTATGGATCTTAAATGTCCCTGGAAGAAGCAAACGGAAGGAAACAGGATTAATAATTTCCATGATCTTATAAGGTCCAATGAACCTTGGCTTAAATTTTGGAGATGCAACCTTCATAGGGATATTTCTTGAGGACAACCAAACCAAGTCCCCCACTTTAAAACGAGCACCATCAGTCCTATGCCGGTTGGCATACCGCTGGGCCTTCTCTTGAGAGAGAGACAACCTCTCCACTACCTGGTCCCAAATCTGCTGCATACGCTGCACAATAGAGTCAACCCCGTACAGACAGAAGCCTCCGCCTGTCCTGAAGAAAATCGAGGGTGAAACCCAGAATTGCAGAAAAATGGAGACATCAAGGTGGCAGAGCTAGCCCTATTATTAAGAGCAAACTCCCCCAAAGGCAAAAAAGAGACCCAGTCATCTTAATCAGCAGACACAAAACATCTCAAATAAGTCTCCAAGGTCTGGTTTGTTCTATCGGTTTTTCCATTGGTCTGAGGGTGAAATGCAGAGGAGAAAGATAACTGAACAACAAGTTTAGAACAAAATGTCCTCCAAAATCTGGAAACAAACTGGACTCCTCTGTCTCCTCCTCAGACATAATATTCTCAGGAATGCCATGTAACCGAACCACGTGCTGAAAGAACAAAGGCACCAATTCGGAGGAGGAAGGCAACTTAGGTAATGGCACAAGATGCATCATCTTGGAAAACCTATCACAGATTACCCAGATAACGGTCATTCTCTGAGAGACAGGAAGGTCGGAAATAAAATCCATAGAAATATGGGTCCATGGCCTCTTGGGTACTGGTAATGGCATTAACAAACCACTAGAATGAGAGCAAGGCTTGGAACAAGAGCAAGTCCCACAGGACTGCACAAAGTCCCTGACATCACGAGACAAAGTAGGCCACCAAAAGGACCGACTCACCAAGTCTCTGGTACCAAAAATCCTGGGATGACCAGCCAACGCGGAACAATGAATCTCAGACATCACACTCTTTTTCCACTGGTCTGGGACAAACAATTTCCCAATAGGGCAGCGATCAGGTTTATCCTCCTGACACCCCTCCAGAGTCAGTCTCAAATTGGGCGAGATGGCGGAAAGAACTACACCCTCTTTCAAAATAACAGCAGGATCAGATAACTCAGGAGAATACGCAAAGAAATTCCTCGAGAGGGCATACGCCTTAACATTCTTAGTGCCAGGAAGAAAATAAACCACAAAATTAAAACGTGTGAAAAAAAAGGCCCACCTGGCCTGTCTAGGATTAAGTCGCTTGGCTGACTCGAGATAAACCAGGTTCTTATGGTCCGTGAGGACCACCACCTGATGTTTGGCTCCTTCCAGCCAATGTCTCCACTCGTCAAAGGCCCACTTCATGGCCAATAACTCCCGATTACCCGCGTCATAATTACATTCAATTGGAGAAAATTTTCGACAGAAAAAGGCACAAGGGTTACTCTTAGAGGTCTCTGAATCCCTTTGGGACAAAGCCCACCTTCCTCAAACTCAGAAGCATCAACCTCCACCTGAAACAGCAGAGAAACATCAGGCTGCCGTAGAACAGGAGCAGAAATGAATCTCTGCTTAAGTTCCTGAAACGCAGAAACTTCCTCAGGAGGCCAATTCACCACATCGGAACCCTTTTTGGTCAAATCAGTCAATGGTTTAACAATACCGGAGAAATTACCAATACATTTGCGATAAAGAATGGCAAAACCCAAAAATCTCTGAAGAGCCTTCAATGAAGTAGGTTGATCCCAATCACAGATGGCCTGAACCTTGACCGGGTCCATTTCAATAACAGACGGAGACAATGAGAATCCCAGAAAAGAGACCTTCTGTACGCCAAAAAGACACTTTGATCCCTTCACATACAGTGCATTCTCTCTCAAAATCTGGAACACAGTCCGAACATGTTTCACATGAGAGTCCCAGTCGTTGGAAGAAATCAAGATATCATCCAAATAAACAATCAGAAATTTATCCACAAAATCCCTGAAAATATCATTCATGAAGGATTGGAAGACGGAAGGGGCATAGTAAGCCCAAAAGGCATCACTAGGTACTCAAAATGCCCCTCTGGGATATTAAACGCCATCTTCCATTCATCGCCGTGCTTAATGCGAATAAGGTTATACGCCCCCCTGAGGTCAAGCTTGGTAAACCAACTAGCACTTTTCACTCTGGAAAATAGGTCAGAAATCAAAGGTAACGGATATTGATATTTAACAGTGATCTTATTCAGGAGGCGATAATCAATACACGGCCTCAATGAACATCCTTTTTGGTCACAAAGAAAAAACCGGCGCCCAAGGGTGAGGAGGATGGTCTGATATGACCCTTCTCCAATGACTCCTTGATATAAGATCGCATAGAATCGTGTTCAGGTACAGATAAATTAAAAAGGCGATCTTTACGAAATTTACCACCAGGCACTAACTCAATAGCGCAATCAGAGCTCCTCTGTGGAGGTAAGGATGCAGATTTACTTTCACTAAACGCATCAGAAAAATCAGTCAAAAAGTCAGGGACATCCTGAGACTGGGGAGAGGCAGAAAAAACAGGAGTGTCAGTATTAACACATTGGCAACCCCAACTGGTCACAGACACAGATTTCCAATCCAAAACAGGATTATGAGTCTGTAACCAAGGGAAACCCAGTACAATAATGTCATACAGATTATGCAACACCAGAAATTTGCAACTCTCCTGATGATCTGGTTCAACCCTCATTATCACCTGAGTAGAAAACTGGGGTTTATTCTCCGCCAAAGGGGTAGAATCAATGCCCAGTAAAGGAATAGACTTCGGCAGGGGTATCATGGGAAACCCACAACGTTTGGCAAAGTCAAATCCATCAGGTTAATAGCTGCTCCTAAATCAACAAAAGCCTGAGCAGAAAATGTGGACAGGGAGCAAATCAGGGTAACAGTCAAAAGAAATTTAGTCTGAACACTACCCAAGACAACTGAGCGTGCAAAATGTCTTTCCCGCTTAGGGCAGACGGAAATAGCATGGGAAGTGTCACACAGTAGAAACATAACCCATTGCGCTTACGAAACTCATGACGATGAGCCCCAGAAGTCACTCCATCACACTACATGGGCTCAGGAGCTGGCCCACAAGGCAACACTATCTCACGCATACATCTGCGCTCCTGCAAACGTCTCTCAATTTGAATAGCCAAAGACATAGAATCATTGAGACCAGAGGGATCAGGAAATCCCACCATAACGTCCTTTACATTTTCTGACAGACCCTTCCGAAAAAGGGCTGCCAAAGCATCATCATTCCATTTGGTCAGGACTGCGCACTTTTGAAATTTCTGACAGTACAGCTCAGCGTCTTCACGACCCTGATTTAATGCCAACAAGGTCTTTTCAGCTTGATCAGTGACATTAGGTTCATC
This sequence comes from Oophaga sylvatica, assembly GCA_033576555.1. NCBI lineage: Eukaryota > Metazoa > Chordata > Amphibia > Anura > Dendrobatidae > Oophaga > Oophaga sylvatica. Next base: position 279,554,387 of record JARQOD010000005.1, read on the forward strand.
GAACAATAACCCCAGAGCCTGGAAAAATACATCAACATCATTCAAAACAGGATCCCCAGGTGTCAGGGAAAAAGCCCAATCCTGAGAGTTGCCGCGCAGCAGAGAGATGACAATTTGAACCTGCTGTGCTGCGTTCGCTGAGGACTTAGGCTTTAAGGCATAAAACAACTTAGTTATTTTTGAAATTCAGAAATTTAGACCGTTCCCCAAAAATAAATCTGGCATGGGGATCCTAGGTTCCACAACTTGCAACCTAGCAAGATAGGTAGCAATACTCTGAACCTCAGTGGCAAGCTGCTCCACACGGCCAGACAACTGTGCAAACTCCATTGAGAGAAAAAAAAATTCCTCCTCAGCACCCAGAGAAATAGTGGGAAGAAAAAAAAAATGTAACAAACTTTTTCCTCTTTACTATTTTTCCCTTCTGTGAGTACCATATAATTTTCAGTCGGGCCGGTAATACTGTTATGTTTCGGTAGCTGAGGAGAAACTGCAAAAAATAGCCAAAGTAGCAATACACCAGAGAGGCTGGAAACTATTGGATTGCAGTAACCTAAACTAACCGCCACACTAGAAGTAGCCGTGGAGCGTACCTACGGTGATCCTAGACGCCTCGTCACAGCCGGTTGAGATAGCTACACCTAAAGGCAGAAAGATGAATGCTATCTTATCCTGAGCAGAATCCCCAAAGCAATAGGAAGCCCCTGAACATGTAATGGCGTTAGACAAGAAGAAAACATTGACACAGACAGAAAATAGAATGAGCAAACGCTGGGGCCCAATCTGTCTAGATAGAAAAGTATAGGAAAGAATTCTGACTGCAACCCAAAAAAACCCTGACAAAAATACCAACACTTCTGATTAATAAAAAACCTGAGATCACACGATCTCTATCACCTAAATCAGATCTCTGGTGTAACACAAAGCAACACAGAAAATAAAAAGTGACAAAGGAACAAAGCAAAAATGCAAACACACAATGAGCACAATTGCAGCTCAAGACCCCAAAAGGGAACCAGGCTGCAGTCCACTGCAAGCAGCAAACCAGCAGTGAAAATCCAACAGAGGAAAAAAAAAAAACAGTTATCTGAATGAGAGCAGGAAAGCAAGATGTGCTCCAAGCAAGAGCAGGAGGAACAATTGATTACTGGCAATGCTGCTGGGAACTCAGGTCACTTATATCATACCATTCAGAGCCAGCTGAAGGCCATTCAGTAATTAGTTCATTACGCTCAGCAACCACTGGAGGGAGCCCCAGCTCAGAAGTCGCCTCCAAGGTATTCACAACAGAGGACACAGGTCGCGAATGGCTTTGTATGTCATGGTTAGGGTTTTGTAATGAAGTCTTTGGGTAATGGGGAGCCAGTGCAGAGGTTGACAGAGTGGAGAGGCCAGGGAATAGCAGGGGGACAGGTGAATTTGTCGAGCAGCAGAGTTTAAAATAGATTTGTGGGGTGTGAGAGTGTTAGGGTGAGGCTACAGAGCAGGAAGTTGCAGTAGTCAAGGCAGGAGATGATGAGGGCATGGACTAGGGTTTTTGCAGATTCTTGGCTTAGGAAAGTATGGATCCAGGAAATATTTTTGAGTTGAAGTCAGCAGGAAGTGGAAAGGGCTTGGATAAGTGGTTTGAAGGAGAGATCAGAGTCAAGGATTATCCCAAGTCAGCGAGCTTGTGAGACTGGGGAAAGTGAGCAGCCATTTACTTTAATGGATAGGTCTGTTGGGGGAGTCGAGTGAGATGGGGAAAAGATGATGAATTCTGTTTTGTCCATATTAAGTTTTAGAAATCTAGTGGCGAAGAAGGATGAAATGGCAGACAGACATTGTGGGATTCTGGTTAGCAGAGAGGTGATATCTAGTCCAGAGATGTAGATCTGTGTGTCATCAGCATAGAGTTGATACTGAAATCTGTGTGATACTATGAGCTGTCTGAGGCCGAAGAAGTAGATGGAGAAGAGCAGAGGCCCTAGGACTGAACCTTGCAGAACTCCAACAGATAGCGGGCGAAGTGAGGAGGTGGTGTGAAAATGGGAGACACTGAATGTCCAGTCTGTTAGGTATGAGTCAGTGATGCCAAGAGATGAGATGGTCTGTAATAATAGGGTATAGTCCACTGTATCAAAGGCAGAGGACAGGTCACTTGACTTTGGCAGTTAATAGGTCATTGGTAACTTTAGTTAGGGCAGTTTCAGTGGAGTGATGTGGCCGGAAGCCAGATTGAAAGCGTTTGAAGAGGGAGCAGGAACAGAGGTGGGAGGACAGTTCAAGATGGACGTGTTATTCCAGTAGTTTTGAGGCATAGGGGAATAGTGATGGGCGATAGCTGATAGAGAGATGGGTCGAGAGGCTTTTTGAGGATAGGTGTGATTGAGGCATGTTTAAAGCTTGAGGGGAAAATACCAGTTGTTAGAGATAGGTTGAAGAGATGGGTTAGGGTTGGGATGAAGATTGTGGTGAGGTTTGGGATGAGGTGGGATGGGATCGGATCAAGTGCACAGGTGGTGAGATGTGATCTTAAGAGTAGAGTGGAGAGTCGATCTGTAATGGTGGAGAAGTTGGTTTTTGAGGAGGAGGGCTGAGCAGTTAGGGGAAAGGGCTCTGGGGGTTGTTGACCAAAACTGTCTCTAATGTTATCAATCTTCTGCTTGAAAAATGAGGCAACGTCTTCAGCTGAGATGAGTGGAGAGGGTGGGGTGCTGGGTGATGGAGGAGAGAATTGAAAGTGTTGAATAGCTGTTTAGGTATGTGAGACAGAGGGGATATGAGAAATGAGAAGTAGGTTTGTTTTGCTGCAGCGAGTGTGGCCTTGAAAGTAGCAATCTAGCAGTAGCATACAGCGTACTTTGCACAAGCTGTTTCACAACCAAAGTAGCAGTGTAGCCCAGACTAATTGCTCTAACTTCAATAACCAAACTATTTGGCTCAGTTATCACAAATTACAATTAAGTAACTCTTAAGGCTGGGTCTCACATAGCGATCCCGCAACGATCACGACGACGATGCGACCTGATAAGGATCGTTGTTGCGTCGCTGTGTGATCGCTGGTGAGACGTCAAACATACCGACTCTCCCAGTGATGCAGTAACGACGCGGATGATCATAGCGATCTACGTGACGACGTCGGCGGTCGTTGAAACCCTGTCACACTACACCTATCCGAATAACACAGCGCTCGATGTGGGCTGTACAGAGTGACGTTGTAGGCACGCAGGCGTGGCATAGCGTCGCCTTTTACGCGCCCCCTCATCTCCGATTGGTGCTCACTACTGCGTTCCTATTGGCGGCGCTACTGCCTATTGTTCTCGATTATGTAAAAAGGCAACGTAGCTGCGCTCTTATTTTCATTGCCCCTGGCATTCTCGCAGCATTTGTGGTTTCCTCCTGCTTGCGTCCTGCTTTTTCTTTCGGAGCACAGTAGCGTGGTTTGTTTCTACTTGCGACCTTCTTTTCTGGATCTCTGTTGCGTCCTCGACTGTGACTCCGAAAACCCAAAACAGCTATTTTCCAGTTACCTTGTGACCAGCTATTGTTTGTGCACGGTAAGTTTGTCTGGGGTTTATTTTATATTTCATTTTAATGTCAATTACCAATTATTGGTAACATTGCAGTGCTGTGCATTGTATTTTTTGGGTATCAAATGTGTTTCCTATTGTCTATTTTATCGGGGTCTCGGGTGGGATCTCAAATACTTGCTGTGCTGGGATGGAGGGAGTTCATGGCTTCTACCGGTGCACATGTGTATTTTTCCCGGCAGCCATTTTAGGGGGTCTCAGGTGAGATCTCAAATACCTTCCCATTTAACATTGTTATAGGACACCTACCTATAGTCTATTGTCTGCTATCTTTGCTGTGCTGGGATGGAGGGAGGGCATGGCTTCTACCGGTGCACATGTGTATTTTTCCCGGCAGCCATTTTAGGGGGTCTCAGGTGGGATCTCAAATACCTTCCATTTACATGTTATGGACACTACCTATGTCATTGTCTGCTATCTTTCTGTGCTGGGATGAGGAGGGCATGCTTCTACCGGTGCACATTATTATTCCGCAGTCATTTAGGGGTCTCAGTGGATCTCAATCTTCCATTTACATTGTTATAGGACACTACTATGTCTATTGTCTGCTACTTTGCTGTGCTGGGATGGAGGGGGCATGGCTTCTACCGGTGCACATGTGTATTTTTCCCGGCAGCCATTTTAGGGGGTCTCAGTGGGATCTCAAATACCTTCCCATTTAACATTGTTATAGGACACCTACCTATAGTCTATTGTCTGCTATCTTTGCTGTGCTGGGATGGAGGGAGGGCATGGCTTCTACCGGTGCACATGTGTATTTTTCCCGGCAGCCATTTTAGGGGGTCTCAGGTGGGATCTCAAATACCTTCCCATTTAACATTGTTATAGGACACCTACCTATAGTCTATTGTCTGCTATATTTGCTGTGCTGGGATGGAGGGAGGGCATGGCTTCTACCGGTGCACATGTGTATTTTTCCCGGCAGCCATTTTAGGGGGTCTCAGGTGGGATCTCAAATACCTTCCCATTTAACATTGTTATAGGACACCTACCTATAGTCTATTGTCTGCTATCTTTGCTGTGCTGGGATGGAGGGAGGGCATGGCTTCTACCGGTGCACATGTGTATTTTTCCCGGCAGCCATTTTAGGGGGTCTCAGGTGGGATCTCAAATACCTTCCCATTTAACATTGTTATAGGACACCTACCTATAGTCTATTGTCTGCTATCTTTGCTGTGCTGGGATGGAGGGAGTTCATGGCTTCTACCGGTGCACATGTGTATTTTTCCCGGCAGCCATTTTAGGGGGTCTCGGGTGGGATCTCAAATACCTTCCCATTTAACATTGTTATAGGACACCTACCTATAGTCTATTGTCTGCTATCTTTGCTGTGCTGGGATGGAGGGAGGGCATGGCTTCTACCGGTGCACATGTGTATTTTTCCCAGCAGCTATTTTAGGGGGTCTCGGGTGGGATCTCAAATACCTTCCCATTTAACATTGTTATAGGACACCTACCTATAGTCTATTGTCTGCTATCTTTGCTGTGCTGGGATGGAGGGAGGGCATGGCTTCTACCGGTGCACATGTGTATTTTTCCCGGCAGCCATTTTAGGGGGTCTCGGGTGGGATCTCAAATACCTTCCCATTTAACATTGTTATAGGACACCTACCTATAGTCTATTGTCTGCTATCTTTGCTGTGCTGGGATGGAGGGAGTTCATGGCTTCTACCGGTGCACATGTACTTTTTCGCCGGCAGCCATTTTAGGGGGTCTCGGGTGGGATCTCAAATACCTTCCCATTTAACATTGTTATAGGACACCTACCTATAGTCTATTGTCTGCTATCTTTGCTGTGCTGGGATGGAGGGAGGGCATGGCTTCTACCGGTGCACATGTGTATTTTTCCCGGCAGCCATTTTAGGGGGTCTCAAGTGGGATCTCAAATACCTTCCCATTTAACATTGTTATAGGACACCTACCTATAGTCTATTGTCTGCTATCTTTGCTGTGCTGGGATGGAGGGAGTTCATGGCTTCTACCGGTGCACATGTGCTTTTTCGCCTGCAGCCATTTTAGGGGTCTCGGGTGGGATCTCAAATATCTTTCCATTTCGCCAAATTTTAAATTGTTATAGGACACCTAATAACTGAAATGTTACTTTTAAAGTTTTAATATTTTTTCAAATTTTCCATGTATGCTCACTGTATGCTTTTCTTTATTTCAGATGTCTTTCAATAGTGAAGAATTCGTTCGGGAACTCATCGAGCTCTATAGGTCTTTGCCATGCCTATGGAAAATAAAATCCGCTGAATACAGCAACAGGATCAAAAAAAAGAGAGTCGTATGAGAAGCTCATTGAGCTATTCAAAAAGCATAATCCCACAGAGAAGGTGGATGAGAGCCTTGTCAGGAAAAAAATACAGGGTATACGCACCGTGTACAAGAAGGAGCTCAACAAGGTGGAGAAGTCTAGTAAATCAGGTGCCAGCACGGATGAGGTGTATGTGCCCTCCTTGTGGTACTTTGATTTACTAGGCTTCACCCGTGACCAGGAGCTACCAAGGTCAACCGTGTCATCGGTGCGTCAGACCCTGAACCGGACAAGGCCATCCATAATGGTCCTGACTCTGCGGATGGAGATGTAAGTACCTTATTTGCTTCCCTGGATATAGCAATTTACATTTGTATTTATGTGCCATAGTTACATAGAAAAACAGTAACTAAGGTTTTACCTGTTTAATTCTGCAGTTTACAAAAGTTTTCCCTTCCAGTTCAGATAAGTACACTGCTCTTCTTTTTTTTTTTTTTTTTTTTTGCCTGACTTCGTTCTCATTATGTACGTTTAGTTAACCCGTGCCGGTCATGATAAATCCAATGCCACAATGCTAACTAATGTATTTCCTTTCTGCATGCTGTAAAATATTTATTTTGGTTTTGCTTTAACCTTTATTTTCTTTTCTATATTTCTACAGCACCATAGAAAGGAAATGGGGCCAACACCAAATGAGGAAGACCTGTCTACTGCACGTATGGAGGAGCCGGGTGAGGGGAGTAGTCAACAGTCTGCGGCTTCTCCAGCACTGCGTAGACAGAGTCGAAAAAGAAAGGCGGACGGCCAGCCATCCCCAGACCTATTGGCGTTGGCGAAGAATATTTTACAGAATCAAAATCAAAAATCCACGGACACTTTTGCCACGTTTACGGCAGATAGACTAGGAAAGCTGGATCCAAGACAGAGGCTCCATGCGGAACGAGTCATATTTGAAGCACTCAGTAAAGCGGCACAAGGACAGCTGGATGAGTCTTCGAAAATCCTGAGTGCGGTGGATCGGGACCAGTCATGGCCACAAGTGCCCGATCCACACAGGAACACACCTGTGCGGAGGATTTGTCCCCTGCAAAACATGTCATTCCCCCAACCCCCTCCCCCTCAGTACCCAGGGTTTTCCCAATAATTTTGGTCACAGATGTCCTCAACACCCAGGCCACATCAATATAATGAGGAATCCCAGTATCACGATTTATAGTGGTGTTTTCCTTTGTTTTATTTTTGTTTATGTTGATGTTTTTTAATAAAAGTTTTGATATTAAAACTTGCTGTCGTCTATCAGGAATTAAGCTGGCAGAACAACTTGGTGGGGTCATGGGTGATAGGATATAATGCTATCAAAGCTCTGGTGGGAGGGAGGGGGTGCATCTATACAGATGCATAGCTATAATGGGTGTGAGTGATGAAACATTAATTTATTTTTTACATTTAAAGAAATAGGATGGGTTGAGGGTAGGTCAGGTCCGCCATAAGGGCGGTACTCTAGCTTAAGATGCCCAGATATAATGGGTGTGTTTTTAATATGTAGCTTTTTTTAACCTTTTTTTTAATATTTTTTGGAAAGAAGTTGACACTGCTGCAGTTATAAAGTGTAAACTGTATATATTTGTAAGAATATATATGTAATAATATATATAATATCTATATATATATTACATAAAAAAACAAGCATAACATTGAAAACAAAACAAATAAAATAACTATTTACAAAATAACTATTTACATGCCCCCCTGGTGGATGAACCGCTCCAGCAACACTCCATGCTCGTCCATGGCTGCCAATATTGTCGACCTCATCCGGCGGTGGGAGGCCAACAGGTCCTGGGCAGTGATCATTTCTGTGGAGGTAAATGGTAAAAGTTAACCAGGCAATTCTGTGGCAACATCAAGTAAAGTTACATGTGTGCTGTTTTACTTACGGATTTGCGGCGACTGCGCTTCTCCTGATGAGGCACTTACTGCCCAGCCCGAACCTGTGGCACCACCGGCTAGGGACACAAAGAAAAATACATATAACACGACAGCCCTTGCACATTTTAAGACCTAACAATGTTATATTATGTGCGTAAATTACCAGAAGGCGATCCTGCACCAGTGTCATGGAGTGATGCTGGAGAGAAGTCCAGTGTGGGGGTAGAGGTCGATGACCACATATCTGGAGGCGGTGTAGCAGCAGGAGAAGGGGTTGCTGCCGGTGATGGTGGTGCTGGTGATGCAGCTGCTGGTGATGCAGCTGGTGATGCAGCTGGTGATGATGCCAAAGGAGATGGTGGTGGTGGTGGTGGTGCTGAAAAATATTTAAATTGAGTGGAATAATCTTTCTACTAACTTTCCTGATTATGGCTATTATTCGCATATAAAGCTTCATATATTGGTCCATACAGAGTAGGCCCCATATGATGCTACAAATATAAAGGGCCCGATATGAAGACACATAAATAATGATCCCCTATATGATGCTCCAGTATATGATGGACCCCATTTCTGAAGTTCCACTGTATGATTAGCCCCATATATTGGTCCATACAGAGTAGGCCCCATATGATGCTACAAATGTATAGGGCCCGATACGAAGCCACAGAAATAATGAACCTCTATATGATGCTCCAGTATATGATGTGCATTATATTGCAGTACTGCATTGTAATTAATGCCACTCACCACGACGGGCCTGCCTCTGTGCACGGATGCTGGCGATGCGGTCGCTGGATCTGTACCGCAGATCAGCCAGCTTCTTGCGGATTTGTCTTGTTGTCCGCTGCACTCCATATCTTCTAGCCAGGCCCCGTCTGATCCTCCGCAGCACTGCCTGCTTGTGGAGGACTGGATGAGTCTGGTGCTGAGTGCACCAGTAATCCCTCCTATCCATCTCACGGATCAAATAGCAGACCTCGGCATCCCCCCAGGGTGTACTGCGTCTCACAGCCGCCATGTTATTGCCTCAAGACAAGCTAGGCCGCATTTACGGCGTTAATCCCGCCCATGACGCATCAGCGCCGCCCACTTTTTTCCCCGTGACGTGCGGACCTTAGAGGACGCAACTGCGTTCTCGCGCGAACAGCATTGCTGCACTTATGAATTTTGTGATTAAAATGGAGATGCATTAGCGTCTCCGAAAATATCGTGCCTGCAATACAGCGTCCCCAGGTCACAAGAGTGTGGGTATGTTGTTGGTTTTAAAGGGGTTTGATGTATTATTAGATTGTGATTTTATGTGTGGAAACTGTCATGCAAATATTCACTTTGTATATGAAAAAAATTTTTATATGTCACAATATGTAGATGTTTTTTTTTAACTTTTCCCACATAATCATGTGTGGGTTTTTTTTGGGTGTTACGTGTTGGCGTTTTTATTGTTACCATTTTTGGGCACCTGAAAATTTTTTAACCGCTTTTTTATTCTATTTTTTGGAAGTTAGTAATTAACAAAAAAAAATAAAAAATTTTTCTTTTTGGGGTGCCCTTTTAATCGGTCTGAGTGTGGTAAAATAGATAAAGCGTTTTTATTGTTCGGTTCATGACGATTATGGCGAGACCTCATTTATCTCAATTTTTGACTTTTTGTCAGCTGTGGAGGCTGCTGCTGGGGCTTACATGGACTGGGCCAGTCGCTGATTGGTCGCGTCCGGCCGGGTGCGACCAATCAGCGACGCGGGCTTTCCGTTAAAGACAGACAGAATTACACGATTATATAGTAGATGTCACCTGTGTATTACCTCATATTACTGTGTATTACCTCATGTGACTGTATATTACCTCATTACTCATACATTTGAGTATATGTAACTTTAAACAATGTAAGTAATGTTGAGAAACCAAATTAACAATACGTGAAAAAAACATTAACTAATAGAACTTTATTCAGCAATTTAAGTAGGTAAACAATCTCAGTAGTAGTCCACTATAGGTTCTGATGCTGCCAAGTCACAGCACCGGGACCGTTAAAATAATCGCAGTAATTGTCTCCGCAGGTCTTCGCATCCTGGGTGCTTCTTCCAGGTCCCAATGGTCGAAGGCCAGCAATTGCGCGTTCGTTTGCCCGCCATTCGCCCAGCTGCACTTCTCCGTTCATTTCATTCACAGAGTCACCAAAGCCAGGAGGACAGTACGACACAGAATCGCGTCGGCGAAGAAAATTGTGAAGCACACAACAGGCCAAAACTACTGAGTCAATAGATTTCAACTTCATGTTAATCGGTGTGTGAAAATGCGGAAGCGATTGGCCATGATACCAAAGGCATTCTCCACAACCCGACGTGCCCTAGACAAATGGTAGTTATAAATTCTCCTTTCCCGTGTGAGAGTTTTTTGAGGGAAAGGTTTTATGAGATTGGGATGAAGCGGGAAGGCCTCGTCGCCAATAAAAACAAAATTAAGGTTACCTGTAGTGTCTGAGTTATGAGGCAAGTGGAGTTCACAGTTATGTAACCGTTCTCCAAAAACTGTATTCTCCAAAACTCCACCATCGGAAACTCTTCCATTCATCCCAATGTCTACACAAATGAACTCATAATTGGCGTTAACAAGGGCCATCAGTATGATGCTGAAATAGCCCTTGTAGTTGTAGAAATATGATCCGCTGTTGGGTGGCTGAGTAATACTGACATGTTTCCCGTCCAAAGCCCCACCACAGTTTGGGAACTGCCATAGGTGATCAAAATCGTTGGCAATCTTGCTCCATTCCGCCTCTGTGGTGGGAAACTCCATGTAGCTCCGTAGACAACTGAAAATCGCCTTGCACGTTTCCGGAATGAGAACGCTCAGTAGAGGCCTTGAAATGGATGAAGAAAAATTCAAGTCTTGCAAAGAGAGTCCAGTTGCCAGGAATCGCAGCGTGACTGCCAATCTTTCATCTGCCGGGATGGCAGCACGCATTGCTGTATCCTTCCGTTCAATAAGTGGAGTAATTCTTCCAAGTAAATAGGTGAAGGATTCCTCAGACATCCGCAGAAAATTGCGGAAATCATGTGAATTTTTATCCTGAAGCTCTTTCACCAGATGCATGTGTGAAAATTTGGACCTCTTCTGTAGCCACTCTCGGGTCCACATGCGACGTTTTCTTTTAGAACGCCTCTCCAGCATCCGTGCCTCATCTTGACGCCGTGCTTCCTCTACAAGCAATGCAGCAACCACAACAGCACACTCTGCATTGTTCATGATGGGGCAAACTGAAAAAAAAAAAAACAATAGGTAGGTGTCCTATAACAATTTAAAATTAGGCGAAATGGAAAGGTATTTGAGATCCCACCCGAGACCCCCTAAAATGGCTGCCGGCGAAAAAGCACATGTGCACCGGTAGAAGCCATGCCCTCCCTCCATCCCAGCACAGCAAAGATAGCAGACAATAGAATATAGGTAGATGTCCTATAACAATTTAAAATGGGAAGGTATTTGAGATCCCACCTGAGACCCCTAAAATGGCTGCCGGTAAAAATACACATGTGCACCGGTAGAAGCCATGCCCTCCCTCCATCCCAGCACAGCAAAGATAGCAGACAATAGAATATAGGTAGATGTCCTATAACAATTTAAAATGGGAAGGTATTTGAGATCCCACCTGAGACCCCCAAAAAAATTTACACAATAGGAATCACATTAGAGACTCAAAAAAGTATACACTACCTAGTTGTGCAATGTTACAATAATTGACATTAATTCTAAAGACAATGGAAACGCAGTAAAGACCCAAAATGAACTTACCGTGCACAACGTATAGCTAGTCAAAAGCCAGTTGGAGAATAGCTGTCTTTTGGAGACGCAGTCTTGAATGCTACTGAGATCCGGAAGCAGGACGCTAGCAGGACCAAACCACCACAACTGTTGCTAGACAGCCAGGAACAATGAACAGGAGCTGTAAGGTTCTGTATACATGTTCCTGAAACTCAGTTTGTTCGTCAGCCATTTTACTTTCTGTCTTGCTGCAGCTATCTTGCCCTCAGTCAATATGGAGTTTCCAGCTTGCATGTTCCCGCCCTGATTCTCTCCTTTTGCTTCTTAAGCAGCCACAGCTGAGCAATCAGTGCTTCAGAATCTAGCCTGCAGTGAACCTGTGACCTGACTCCTGAAGCCTTGGACCTTGTACTCCAGCTATTCCTACTGAGGAACTCTGAAGCACTTGTGGACTCTGAACCCTGCTCATTGAAAGACCCACGTTTGCATGGACTTACGGTAACAGAGAAGAAGATCCTGAACCTGTTGTGGAGAGTGATTGCTGAGCTTAAGTTACTCTGGCCTGCTGTGTCTCCTGCTTTTGTATCTGCAAACTGTGTGACTATTATTGCCACTTGTATGAAGTAATACAAGACTTTCTATATCAAACCTGTGACTCCTGTGTTTTCATCGCACCCAAGCACAAGACGCTATATGAACTGTACTATACACATTACAAGATTCTGAAGCCAAACGTTAGTGTCTGCTGGGTCTGGAAAGGCTGTGTCTGCTGTAACTGTGGATATCGGATGTCCGGTTGTACTTTCTGTGATGACAGTGGTTGTGACTTCTCACAACCATTCCAGGTGAGCAATTCCCTTAAGTTTTTTTTCTGCAGTGTTACCACAGGTAAACACTATTGTTTTTTTTTCCTTTTCTCTTTTTTGTCTGCTGTAACTGTGGATATCAGATGTCCGGTTGAACTTTCTGTGATGATAGTGGTTGTGACTTCTCACAACCATTCCAGGTGAGCAGTTCCCTTAATTTTTTTTCTCTCTGCAGTGTTACCACAGGTAAACACTATTGTTTTTTTTTTTTCTTCTCCTCTCCTTCCAGTACTCCTGTCTTAAAAGATCTGGAAAATGGAGGCCCGCATAAAGGAACTTTGCGGAGTGACTGATAATATCCTTGCAGATTTGCAGAATATAAAGACCGTTTTACAAACCTACAGGACCTCACTAATCACAATATGCAAGTGTTTGGACAGACTGCCCAGGTTTTGCGAGCCAGGATTGAGGTTCTAGAGGGGCGAGTCCAGGCTCCTGCCGCAGCCCCGAGTTCTGGGATTCCCAAGTTGCCCCCTTTTCGTTTTGGCGGTGAACGTGAGAAATTCAGGGGATTTATTAATCAATGCAATCTTTTTTTTTCTGCACATGCTTCACAATTTCCCACTGAACGATCTAAGGTGCTTACTATAATTATGTTGCTTACCAACAAGGCTTTGATGTGGGCAAACCCTCTGATTGAGACTGAGGATGATTGTTTGAATCACCTTGATGCTTTTATTTCAGCCATGGGGCAGGTGTTTGATGACCCCAATCGAGGTGCAACAGCTGAAGCAGCCATGTTAGCTTTGCGCCAAGGTAAGCACTCGGTAGCTGAATATGCTTTGGATTAAAGGAGATGGGCCCTTGATACCACCTGGGACAGTTCCGCCAAAAATCTATTTTTCGAAAGGGGTTATCTCCACTGATTAAGGATGAACTTGCTCGTGCCGACCCTCCCACTGCGTTAGGTGACTTTATTAACTACTGCATCCGTATTGATACTCGTCTGACTGAACGCAGGCAAGAGAGATGGTTCGAAAGCAATCGCACTAACCTTTTCCTACCTTCCTCTCCAGCTAAGGAACCTTTGAGTAGGATTACACGGGAACCTGAACCTGAACCCATGCAGGTAGACTCTTTACAACAACGGGTTAGTGATGCACGCAAGGAACATCGTTTTAAGGAGAATCTATGTTTCTATTGTGGTAAGTCAGGGCACTTCATTATAGACTGCCCCAGCCGTTCTCGTAAGACTACTGCAGCACTCATTCACTGTGAGTGTTGCGAGAGGGGATCTGTCAGGTCCGAGCCTCAAGCTCCAGAGAGATCTGCAGCAACAGATCTTGATTTCTCGGACTTAAACTCCGTTACCTCTGAGGACGTTGACTGTGTAAACGCTGCCATTTTTCAAGTTTCCTCAGCGGTGTCCCAGCTGAGTTGTAAGAAAAACAATTCTCATTGCTTTCTTTCCATCAAACTCTGGGTTGACTCAGCTTGGGTGTCTAGCTCTGCTATGATCGACTCAGGGGCAAGTGGAAATTTTATGGATGTCTCCTTTGCTCTGAAACAGGGGATACGTTCAGTGAAGAAGGCTACTCCAGTACAGATGGAGACTGTGGATGGCTCCCTGCTGACCTCTGGACCAGTGGATCAGGAAACAGAGCCTTTGAGGGTTCTTATGGGTAAAGATCATCAAGAGAAACTGTCCTTTATGCTTATCTCTTCTCCCCACTTTCCCATTATTCTAGGGCTACCATGGCTGCAGGCTCAGAATCCTACCATTAACTGGGAGACCAAGGAATTACACTTTCCAGAGAAACAGATGAGTCCAAAAGTTTCAGCTTGCTCTGTTCCTAAAGGAACCATGTCCCTGAACTACCAGCTGTATACCAGGACTATGTGGATTTATGTGACAAGAAGAACGCTGACCAGCTTCCTCCTCACCGTCCATATGATTGTCCAATTGAATTATTGCCTGGAGCAGAGATACCTTTTGGTAAGATCTACCCCCTGGCGGGGCCCGAGCTAAAGGCTTTAAAGGATTACATAGACGAAAATCTAGCCAAGGGCTTCATACGCCCCTCTTCATCTCCTGCAGGTGCACCCATCTTCTTTGTAAAGAAGAAAGATGGATCTCTGAGACCCTGCGTAGACTATAGGGAACTCAATAAGGTTACTATTAGAAACCGTTATCCATTGCCTTTAATCCCTGAGTTATTGGAGAGAGTGCGACATGCCAAAATTTTCTCTAAACTAGATCTTCGTGGGGCCTATAACTTAGTCCGTATTAGACCTGGGGATGAATGGAAGACTGCATTCAGGTCACGATATGGACACTTTGAATATCTAGTTATGCCTTTTGGTCTGAGTACCGCCCCAGCCACTTTCCAACACTTGGTGAATGACATCTTCAGGGATCTCCTAGATACATTCGTGGTGATTTATTTGGATGATATTCTAATTTTTTCTAACTCCACAGAGGAACATCATGGACATGTGAGAATGGTCTTGGAACGTCTAAGACAAAACCATCTTTACATCAAACTTGAAAAGTGTGAATTCCATAGGACCGAAATTCAATTTCTGGGGTATGTACTGTCTACACAAGGAATTAGTATGGATGGAAGCAAAACCCAAGCCATCAAGGATTGGCCAAGTCCTAGAAATGTGAAGGAGGTACAGCGCTTCATCGGGTTTGCCAACTTCTATAGACGTTTCATTGGTAATTTCTCTGAGGTAGTGTCACCTATCACCCAACTTACCCGGAAAGAGTCTAGGTTCTCCTGGACTCCCCAAGCCCAGGAAGCATTTTCCCGTCTAAAAGATAAATTTACCACTGCACCTATCCTAGTACATCCCAACCCCGAGCTTGCCTTCATAATAGAGGTGGATGCTTCAGACTGTGCCGTTGGAGCTATACTCTCTCAGAGAACAGGTGAGAAGAATGTCTTGCATCCCTGTGCCTTCTTTTCCCAGCAGTTGTCTTCGGCTGAGAGGAACTACGATGTGGGCAATAGAGAGTTGTTGGCCATTATTGCCGCCTTCAAAGAATGGAGACACCTTCTTCAGGGAGCTGCACAGCAAATAGTCTCCTGACAGACCATCGTAACCTTGAATTTATCAGGTCGGCTAAGTGCCTGACTCCTCGCCAGGCTCGCTGGAATCTTTTCTTAAACCAATTTAATTTTATCATTTCTTATAGACCAGGATCGCGCAATGGAAAGGCTGATGCACTCTCTAGGATTTAATCAGCAGAGACACGTCCAATTACTCCTCCTAAGACTATTCTTCCTGACTCTAGATTCCTAGGAGTGATTCATAATCAAGACCTACTTAAGGACATCAAGGAAGCATACCATGCGGATTCCTTTTTGGCACAACCCCCAAGGGACGTAAGTCTTGTCTTTAAGAATGGTGTGTGGATTCAGGGACAACGCCTGTATATTCCTGAAACAGTCAGTTTGAGAGTATTGCAACTCATTCACGATTCTAAGATAGCTGGGCATAGAGGAATTCTAAAGACACAGGAATTTCTTTCTCGTTTCTTTTGGTGGCCCACTTGCAGGAAGTATGTTTTAAACTATGTCACTTCATGTGAAGTCTGTGCAAGATGCAAAACACCTCGCTCCTCACCAACTGGTCTGTTACAGCCTCTTCCCACCCCGTCCCGCCCGTGGGGATCCATTTCTATGGACTTCATTGTGGAGTTACCAACCTCTGAAGGGAAGAACACCATTCTAGTGGTGGTTGACCGTCTAACAAAGGCAGCTCATTTTATCCCTTGTGTCGGCTTACCCACTGCAAAACAGACATCAGATTTGATGATTAAAGATGTGTTTCGCTTACATGGAGTACCGGATGAGGTTATTTCGGATCGAGGGGTGCAATTCACTTCTAGGTTTTGGCAAAATTTCTGTGCAGCATTGGACATTAAAGTAAACCTTTCTTCTGCTTTTCATCCCCAGACTAATGGACAGACCGAACGAACCAATCAAACCCTGGAGCAGTATCTCCGCTGCTTTATCTGCCATCTACAGGATGATTGGGTGGATCTACTTCCATTAGCTGAGTTCTCTTATAACAACTCTCAGAGTGCCTCCACTAAGCAGTCTCCTTTTTACTCTAATCTAGGTTATCATCCTAACATTCTACCACGATTTCCCATAGAAACGCCTTTACCAGCAGTGGCCGAAAGAATCACGTCTTTACAGAAGAATATGGATCTTCTAAAGGAGAATCTGGAATCGGCTCAGGAAAGGTACAAGAAAGCAGCAGATAAATTTCGTAAACCTGCACCAGCTTTCAAGGTAGGAGACTTGGTCTGGCTGTCAACCAGAAATCTTAAGTTAAGGATTCCATCGTCTAAGTTGGGACATAAGTACATTGGACCCTATAAAATCAGTAAAATTATAAGTGCCGTTGCTTGTCGTCTTCAACTGCCCAGAACTATCAGAATCCACCCTGTCTTTCATGTATCCCTACTAAAGGCTGCGACACCCAATACGTTTCCTGGACGTTCTTCTCCTTGCCCTGACCCAGTGCTAGTCGATGGTCAGGAAGAATTTGTGGTGGAAAGGGCTACCCAGTGGAGGACAACTCATGGGAACCAGTCAATAACGTTAATGCTCCTCGCTTGCTCCGTCAGTTTCATCAGAGGTACCCACACAAGCCTGGTCTGAGGTCATCCGGAGGTTGTCCCTAAGGGGGGAGTAATGTAAGGTTCTGTATACATGTTCCTGAAACTCAGTTTGTTCGTCAGCCATTTTACTTTCTGTCTTGCTGCAGCTATCTTGCCCTCAGTCAATATGGAGTTTCCAGCTTGCATGTTCCCGCCCTGATTCTCTCCTTTTGCTTCTTAAGCAGCCACAGCTGAGCAATCAGTGCTTCAGAGTCTAGCCTGCAGTGAACCTGTGACCTGACTCCTGAAGCCTTGGACCTTGTACTCCAGCTATTCCTACTGAGGAACTCTGAAGCACTTGTGGACTCTGAACCCTGCTCTTTGAAAGACCCACGTTTGCATGGACTTACGGTAACAGAGAAGAAGATCCTGAACCTGTTGTGGAGAGTGATTGCTGAGCTTAAGTTACTCTGGCCTGCTGTGTCTCCTGCTTTTGTATCTGCAAACTGTGTGACTATTATTGCCACTTGTATGAAGTAATACAAGACTTTCTATATCAAACCTGTGACTCCTGTGTTTTCATCGCACCCAAGCACAAGACGCTATATGAACTGTACTATACACATTACAGGAGCACAGCTACGCTGCCTTTTTCACGCGATCCGGGACAATGGTAAATAGCGCCGCCAATTGAAACGCAGTAGTGAACGCCAATCGGAGCCAGGGGGCGTGGAAAAGGCAACGGAAAAGCACGCCCTCGATTCTAATAGCAAGTCGCTGGAGAGATCGTTGTTAAAGGTGTCAAACAGGACGATATGTGCTACTCAGCGGGGCCGAAACGACCAAAAAAATGTCCAGAGTTTTCTTGAACGATCAGCGATCTCACAGCAGGGGCCTGATCGCTGGTATGTGTCAGACGTAGCGAGATCGCTAATGAGGTCGCTGTTACGTCACGAAATTGGTGACGTAACAACGATCTCGGTAGCGATCTCGTTATGTGAGACGGGCCCTTTAGTGACCATACTATATAGTCACTGCTTATTTTTAAGCTCCAAACCCACAGCAGCTATATCTGTGCTGCAGAACACTTTGGTATCTGCATGTGTGACTTGTTTCCCCAACCACCCTCCAAATAGATGCTGAGTAAAGACAATGCACGGAGTAGTGTGCACACCTATCAAGTAAAATGATTATATTTTTATTAAATGTAAAAATAAATTAAAAAAATGTACACAAAAAGGCAAAACATAATGTACAGAGAAAAACATATAAAATCAGGCATAATAATAGGTCAGTGACATACAGGCAAAGATATTGATACTGCACAAGATGGCACAAAACAATTCTGCAATACGTGGAAGACCTGATCCTCAGCAAGAAATCATCCAAATCTCTGTAGGAGAAATGAGTGGTAAAAAGGTGCTTATGAATTGAGCAACAATAGATTTAGAAAATACACAATGCATTTGTGTTAAAAATGAGAATTATTATTATTATTCATTTTTATAGCGCCATTTATTCCATGGCGCTTTACATGTGAGAGGGGGCGAATATAGACAAGTACAATAAATATAAGCAATACAGGACACACATAAGTACAGAAGGAGAGAGGACCCTGCCCGCTAAAGCTCACAATCTACCGGGGATGGGTGAGGATACACTAGGAGAGGGTAGAACTGGTCGTGCGGCGGTTCAGTAGACTGAAGATCACTGCTGGTTGTAGGCTTGTCGGAAGAGGTAGGTCTTCAGGTTCTTTTTGAAGATTTCCATGGTAGGCGACAGTCTGATGTGTTGGGGTAGAGAGTTCCAGAGTATAGGGGAGGCACGGGAGAAGTCTTGTATGCGGTTGTGGGAAGAAGAGATAAGGGGAGAGTAGAGAAGGAGATCTTGAGAGGATCGAAGGTTGCGCGAGGGTAAGTAACGGGAGACCATGTCACAGATGTATGGAGGAGACAGGTTGTGGATGGCTTTGTATGTCAAAGTTAGGGTTTTGAACTGGTGCCTCTGGATGATAGGAAGTCAATGAAGGGCTTGGCATAGGGGAGAGGCTGGGGAATAACGGGGAGACAGGTGGATTAGTTGTGCAGCAGAATGTAGGATGGATTGGAGTGGTGCCAGAGTGCTAGAGGGGAGGCAAGAGAGTAGGAGGTTTCAGTAGTCAAGGCGGGAGATAAGGGCATGCACTAGTGTTTTTGTGGTGTTGTGGACAATGCACGGATCCGGGAAATATTTTTGAGTTTGAGACGGCAGGAGGTGGCTAGGGTTTGGATATGTGGCTTGAAAGAAAGGGCAGAGTCGAGGATCACCCCGAGGCACCGAGTATGCGGGACCGAGGAAAGTGAGCAGCCGTTGACATTGAGGGAGAGGTCTGGTGGAGGGGTAGAGTCAGATGGGGGGAAGATTATGAATTCTGTTTTGTCCATGTTCAGTTTTAGAAAGCGAGCAGAAAAAAAAGCTGAAATAGCGGACAGACAGTGTGGGATTTTTGTCAGTAAGGAGGTGAGGTCAGGTCCAGATAGGTTGATCTGCGTGTCATCAGCAAAGAGATGATACTGCAAACCGTGGGATTCTATGAGCTGTCCCAGGCTGAAGGTGTAGATGGAGGAGAGTAGGGGTCCTAGAACTGAGCCATCAGGAACACCGACAGAGAGGGGGCGAGGTGAGGAGGTGGTGTGGGAGAGGGAGACACTGAATGTTCGATCTGTTAGATATGATGAGATCCAGGATAGGGCCAAGCCTGTGATGCCCAGAGATGAGAGAATCTGGAGCAGGATGGAGTGGTCCACAGTGTCGAAGGCAGAAGACAGGTCCAGGAGAAGGAGGACAGAGTAGTGTCGCTTGCTCTTGGCGGTTAGTAGGTCGTTGGTGACTTTAGTTAGGGCAGTTTCAGTTGAGTGATGCAGTCGGAAGCCTGATTGCAAGCAGTCAAAGAGGGAGCAAGAGGAGAGGTGGGAGGACAGTTCAAGATGGACATGCTGTTCCAGTAGTTTTGAGGAATAAGGGAGAAGAGATATCGGGCGATAGCTAGACGCAGAGGATTGGTCGAGGGAGGATTTTTTGAGGATGGGTGTGATTGAGGCATGTTTGAAGGATGAGGGGAACACACCATTTGTAAGTGAGAGGTTGAAAAGGTGTGTTAGAGTAGGGATGAAGACTGTGGCGAGGTTAGGGATGAGGTGGGACGGAAGCCGGTCAAGTGTGCAAGTGGTGAGGTGTGATCTTGAAAGGAGGGTGGAGATCTGATCTTCTGTCATGGTGGAGAAGTTGGTTTTGGAGGAAGAGGGCTGAGCAGCTAAGAGGGGCATTGGGGGCTGTGGGCCAAAGCTTTCCCTGATCATATCAATCTTCTGCTTGAAAAAGGAGGCAAAATCTTCAGCAGTAATGAGATGAGAGGGGGGAGGTGGTGGGGGACGGAGTAGAGAATTGAAAGTGTTGAAAAGCTGTTTAGGGTTGTGAGACAGGGAGGATATGAGAGATGAGAAGTAAGTTTGCTTTGCGGCAGTGAGTGTGGACTTGAAGCTGGTGAGGGACTGCTTGTATGCGGTTAAGTGCTCAGCAGAGCGGGATTTCTTCCATCTCCGCTCAGCAACCCTGGAAGCCCGTCTCAGTTCTTTTGTGAGGCTGGTCAGCCAGGGCTGCCTGTTGATTGTGCGAGTTTTGCTATGTGCGAGGGGGGCAGCCGAATCAAGTGCTGCTGTTATTGTGGTGTTATAAAAGGTGGCAGCAGCATCTGTGTCATGAAGTGAGGCTATGTCTGTAAGAGGGAGGAGGGACTCAGAGAGCGATTGTAAGTTGAGGTGTTTGAGATTTCTGCGAGGATAAGCGAGTTTGTTGAGCGGGGGTTGCGTACTAGGAGAGGAGAGGGAAGAAAATGTCAGTAGGTTGTGGTCAGACAGGGGCAGGGGTGAGTTAGTGAGATTAGGAAGGGAGCAGAGGCGGGTGAAGATAAGGTCCAGCGTGTGACCATCTTTGTGAGTGGCCACAGAGGACCATTGAGTGAGGCCAAAGGAGGCAGTGAGCGATAAAAGTTTGGAGGCAGCAGAGGTGGAAGTGTCAATGGGGATGTTAAAGTACCCATGATGATAGTGGAGATGTCAGCAGAGAGGAAATGAAGCAGCCAGGTGGTGAAGTGATCGAGAAAGGTGGAGATGGCTAGTTCTTGGGGGCGGTAGATGACAGCTAGCTGGAGGTTGGAAGGGGAGTAGATGCGGACGGAGTGCACCTCAAAAGAGGGAAGAGTGGCGGAGGCTGGGAGAGGAAGTGGGGTAAAGGAGCAGGAGTTGGAGAGGAGCAAGTCAACTCCTCCACCACGTTTGTTGATGGGGCGGGTGGTGTGAGAGAGATGGAATCCGCCATAAGATAGTGCAGCTGGAGAGGCTGAGTCAGAGGGGGTGAGCCAGGTTTCAGTGATAGCAAGGAAGGAGAGTTTGTTGATGATGAAGAGGTCATGGATAAATGACAGTTTATTGCAGACGAGCGTGCGTTCCATAGTGCTCCAGGTAGGGGGACCGGAGGAGTGGGGGCTGGCTGAATGGGTATGAGGTTATCATGGTTGCAGAAACGTGTAGAGGATCGTGGCAGGGTGTTAGAAATGAGTGTGGGGATATGTTGAGGAGGGCCAGGATTTGGGGATACGTCGCCAGCAATGAGGAGTAACAGACAGAGTGTTAGAAGGTGGGAGCAGGATAAGCCATGGTGTGGCCGTGTGTGTCTGGACAAAGAGGCTTGTATGTGGAGGAACAGTTCTGAGGAGAATGTGAGGTGGCTGGGGAGGATGGAGGGGGAAATGACTAGTTCCTTACTTGGTGGGGGGATTACAGGAGATCAGGCAAAATAGAGAAGCATGGGGGTGAAAGTGAGAAGAAGTCGAAACATTGTTGTGGCGTTAGAGTCCGTTACCTTACAGTCAAATTTCAGTCCAATTCTAGTCTAATTCAGAGTTTTGTAATTAGAAATCTGTAATTTGAAATATGGGATTTGAAATAAGCCTGTGCAGACGCATGGCCCTGAATATATCTGGTACTGAGAGGAATCAGCTGTGAGGGGGATGTGGGCGTGATTAGCTGCACCACATGTTCTGAGTTGCCCAAAGGTGTGAAAAAGGGGGGGATGGACTGCACACTCAGAGATAGGCATGTAAGACACAGGAGGAATGGAGTAAATTATGGATGGAGGAGATAGGGTAAGCAACGCATACCATGCAGAGTTAATGCAGTTCACAAAACACAGTCAGGAATTTGGCAAAGCTGGGGACATTTGGTGCATACCACGCAGAGTTAATGCAGTTCACAAAACACAGTCAGGAATTTGGCAAAGCTGGGGAAATTCGGTGCATACCACGCAGAGTTAATGCAGTTCACAAAACACAGTCAGGAATTTGGCAAAGCTGGGGAAATTTGGTGCATACCATGCAGAGTTAATGCAGTTCACAAAACACAGTCAGGAATTTGGCAAAGCTGGGGAAATTTGGTGCATACCACGCAGAGTTAATGCAGTTCACAAAACACAGTCAGGAATTTGGCAAAGCTGGGGAAATTTGGTGCATACCACGCAGAGTTAATGCAGTTCACAAAACACAGTCAGGAATTTGGCAAAGCTGGGGAAATTTAGTGCATACCACGCAGAGTTAATGCAGTTCACAAAACACAGTCAGGAATTTGGCAAAGCTGGGGACATTTGGTGCATACCACGCAGAGTTAATGCAGTTCACAAAACACAGTCAGGAATTTGGCAAAGCTGGGGAAATTTGGTGCATACCTGTGGGAAGAGGAGAAACAGCTTGATTAGAGTGGTACAGATGATATTGCAGGAACGATGAGTGGCCAAATGCATTCTAGAATTCTTGTCTAATTCAGAGTTTTGTAATTTGAAATATGGGATTTGAAATAAGCCTGTGCAGACGACGTCTGTGCAGACGCATGGCCCTGAATATATCTGGTACTGAGAGGGAATAAATTTATAATTGCCAACATGAATATAACCTAAATTCAGTTCATGGAACCAGAGTCTTGGTGGGGAAGTCAGTAGAAACTATAACAGAAAACCCAAGCACATCCCAGCTAAGTTAGACGGACACTTTTCCGTGATTTTTCAAAGACACATGGTCACAAAAACAACAGAAATGTGAACAGCCCTATAAACTATATTAGGTATGTGTTTTATCTGTGAAAATCACAGACTATGTATGTAAAAAAACTGGATGTCTGAATGATGCCTCTGTATGCAGTCCACAATGAGTGAATCACATTTGAATAAATTACTTAGAAAATAGTTTCAGAACATTCACTAAGAAAATATTTTTGCGCAATCTAGAAGAAAAATATAATTCTGGGTTAATATAACTATTATTAACTTACCATTTAGGAAGAAAAATAATAATCTATTGATCAATTGTAAAAAAATAAATAAAGTAAAACATTATTACTAAATTATTTTTAATAAAATATAGCATAGCATGTAAATATAATCACAAAAATATGTTTGCTGAAGGAACTTTAGTGAATCTGTAATGAATTGCAAACTTAGTTTCAATCTTGCTATTTGGTAGTCTTTTCATGAAGTCTTTACTTTTGCTGTATTTCTAAAGTGATGTCTACAGGGAAAGTGATTTAACCGAAAGAGAAAAAAATGTGTGTTTTCTTACGCACTGGCTTGCAAAACCTTACCAAACTGTCAAGGTGACAATCCAAAACGATAATCAAAAGCACTTTTTACAATCCATCTTGTAAGTGCCGTAGGCAACTTTTCAATGAGACACTAACAAGTCCCAAAGAATAGGTAGCATTTAATATTTGATGCAATCAGAAATGTACACAATAAATGCCGAGCATATGTTGCACACATCCACAGCCTTTGATACAGCAGTCAATCTTAAGGATGAAAAGTATAAATCTATAAATTCTCTACATTTAGAAATGAATAGCGTATACAGTTTCTTTTCTGAGATTCATTGTTTTGATAACATAGGAGAAATATATCTACTAGGCGTCATAGATTTTAATTGATTGTTTTCTAATCACTACAAATCATGTTGAATGAAATATTAATCTTTTCATAAAAATTGCCAAGTAAAAATGGCAAGGTCAAAATATCTCATGTGTGTCACAGTTAGTTATGGAAACTGAAAAACGCCAAGGATGGAGTAAACAACTGAATGTCCTTGGGCGATTGGAGTCATAGCGTGCCATTTTGGGTTGAATCCATCTGTGGCAATTTTCTTACAAATTTTGCAGCAAATTACTCTATGGATTTGCTGCCAATTTCTGCAACATAATTGCACTTTAGAAAATCTATTGCATGCTTATTTACCTGCATAGATTATTTCTGGTACTGGAGATGAATGCATATCTACAGTGATGAATCTGTACAACAAATTTACAAATTTGTGAATTTACTTTTTATGTCTCGAATACTTTTATCTTCTCAATATACTATGTAATATGTTACAATTTTGTGTGTGTGTGAGTTTTGGCAAGAATGACAAATTTATTTTCTTATATTTGGCAAATAGCCCTTCTCCCACCAGAAAAAAAATTTCATGGTTGAAGATGCCCTAGGGAGATGTCAACATAAAGTCTCATAGACACTGGTGCACCCGCTGAGTTTATGAAGCAGGAGATGCTTCAGGAAAATGTCAGCACTGTTTTTTTTAAGTATCTTCTTTGGTGCCTCTATGGTAGTTTTTGCTGCAATGTTGTCTTTTTTTTCAACTGTATGTTAAGACTAGTGAGCAGCTTCCAAATGAAAGTCTCCTGAAGAATGCTCAGGTCACTTCTTTTCGCTGCTCCATGGCTTTCAAAGCCTAAAGCTCTGAAAATATGCCAAAAAAGACTGCACAGCAAGTCAGATTGACATTGCAGTGCATTTGTTAATTCAGTTTGTCATTTTTAAGCACTTTTTCTAGTGAATTTCAGGGCCATTCCACCTGAAAAAGACATTGTATGCATGAGAAACAAGAGAGAAATAACCCTATGCAAGCTGTTACTTAGTTATGTGAACTTTACAAAAATGTATGTTTCACTTTTCACCTTTATTCTTACCTATAATTTTCTGGCATATGCAGTATTTACTGTATTTACTAATATATTCTACTCATAATATAAAATTGAGGTTTTTAAGGTTTTGACGCGGTTTTGGTGCGGTTTTTGGCGCGGTTTTGACGCGGTTTTTCATGATTTTTCTCATGCGGTTTTGTATGCGGTTTTGACAGCTAAATAAAGATATGTTGTTTAACAAAAAAAAAAAAGATTTGTGATGTCATTTCTTGTCCAACCTCCTCTTTTACATTTGTCCAACCCACACTCCATTACACACACACAGATAGAGATAGGCCGGCGTCACACTTGCGAGTGTGATGCGAGTAAGTCGCACGACTTTCTCGCATCAACACCCGGCATGGCCGCCCGCTCTCGGACCCGAGTGTGCAGCTGCACGTATTTCTATGCAGCCACACACTCGGGTCTGAGAGCGGGCGGCCGTGCCGGGTGTTGATGCGAGAAAGTCGTGCGACTTACTCGCATCACACTCGCAAGTGTGACGCCGGCCATAGATAGATAATAGATACCAGTAGTTTAGATAGATAGATAGATAGATAGATGGGAATAGATAGATAGATAGATAGATATGATAGATAGATAGATAGAAAATACAGATAGATGGATAATAGATAGTAAGAAATATTATATAGAAAGATAGATATATAGATAGACAGAAAGATATATAGGTAGATAGATAGATAAAATGGTACATAAATAGTTAAAGACACACACGCACAAAATCTTAACGCGATAGTTAATAAAAAAAAATAGGAAAAAAATGGCGTGGGCTCCCGCACAATTTTCTGCGCCAGAGGGGGAAAGCCGACAGCCGGGACCAATATTTCTAGCCTGGAAAGGGGTTAATACCCATGGATCTTCCCAGGCTATGAATATCAGCCCGCAGCTAGCCTTCACTGGCTATTAAAATAGGGGGATCCCCCAAAAAAAATGACGTGGAGTCCCCCTATAATTTATAGCCAGAAAGGCTATGCAGACAGCTGCGGGCTGATATTCATAGCCTAGGAAGGGGCCATGGATATTGGCGCCCCCCTGGCTAAAAATACCAGCACCCAGCCGCCCCAGAATTGGCACATCTGTACGATGCGCCAATTCTGGCACTTAGCCCCTCTCTTCCCACTCCCCTGTAGTGGTGGGATATGGGGTAATAAGGGGTTAATATCACCTTGCTATTGTAAGGTGATATTAAGCCCGGTTAATAATAAAGAGGCGTCAATAAGACGCCTATCCATTATTAATCTTATATTAACAAAGGGTTAAAAAAACAACAACACACGCATAAGAATAAAGTATTTTAATGAAATAAAACACAAGACAGTTTTCATTACTCTTTATTATATGCTCAGATCCAAGCGACGCCCTCGATCTCCTGTAAAAAAACATAGAAAAATAAAACAACCATAAACTCCCTGTCCGACGCAGTCCAATTAATAACGAGTGTCCCACGACGGTCTCCCCTATAGAACGGTGACATCAGGTGATGCCACTGCTCTGTAGGGCCTCCCAGTGATGCACTGACAGGAGACAATGGCTCCTGCAGTGCATCACTGAGGTTACCTGAGTTCATTGTCTCACTTTATGGCAATGCTGCGTGGGAATTTTCTCACCCAGCATTGCCGTGAGAGAATGAACTGTAGTGACGTCATTCTCTCCCGGCGGCAGAGCGGTACACAGATCGATGGCGTCGGGGAATAGGTGAGTATATACTCTATGTGTTGTATGTTATGTGTATGTTCTGTATGTCATGTGTATGTTGTATGTTCTGTATGTCATTGTATGTCATGAATGTTTTTTTTTTTTACATTCAGCACATTAGCCGGATGATGGGACTACTACTGTCCCATCATTGGCTAATGTGTCAGTCACTGTCACTATAGCAGGCATAGCCGGATGGGACTTGTAGTCCCATCCGACGATGCCTGCATACACAGATCACGCACACAGCCCCGCACACCGATCCCGCACACAGGCCCGCACACCGATCACGCACACAGCTCCGCACACAGCCCCGCACACAGGCCCGCACACCGATCACGCACACAGCCCCTCACACCGATCACGCGCACGATCCTGCACACCGATCACGCACACAGCCCCGCACACAGCCCCGCACACCGATCACGCGCACAGGCCCACACACCGATTTCGCAGACACCGGCACACAATCACCGCCCACACACACAGCGCCGCAGACTATACATGCCCACGCACCGCCACACACATAGAGCAGAACACTATACACGCCCACGCACCGCCCACAAACTTCCCTCCTCCCGAACTGCAGCGGTTTCACCCGCAGCAAAACCGCAGATCTTTTTTAGATCTGCGGTTTTGCTGCGGAAGTGCCTGACTCAATGCAAGTCAATGGGCGCCGAACCGCTGCAGTTTCGCACAAAGAATTGACATGCTGCGGAAAATAAAGCGCAGCGAAACCGCGCATTTTTTTCCGCAGCATGTGCACAGCAGACCTGCGGTTCCCATTGGATTACATTGGTAGTGCACTGTGCTGCGGGTTGGATGCGTTTCCGCACGTTGAAAAACGTAGCAGAAACGCATCTAAAAACGCAACGTGTGAACAGGGCCTTAGTGTTTCTGTCTCTGAAGTTATAAGAGTTTGAGATCTGGGAAATATCTGTAAGTAAGAAGTATAATAAACATTAGTTATCTAGAGTTATATCCACCACTGTCAGCCTACTGTGAGGAGGTCTCCACCCAACACCTGCTTAGCAAAAACCACATATGACAAAAGAGAATGTATGTACATTGTCTTATGTAGTTTTTCTATACTGTCCTATGCCAGAGAAACCATACAAGACACGTTGACAGGATGAGTGAGACTTCCCTCTTTCAGTGGGCTTTGGCATTTATGCACTGCTGTAGGCTGAGTATACCAGATTTTTTTTTGGGGAATGGTAGTTTTGTGGGGAGGTATGGCTCTACATGTCATAGAAGAATACAATAAGTGATTGGCATGACAACCATAAACTTAGTTAACTAAAGTTGTTAAATGTCTGAATTGAGCAGAATCAGAGAAAATTGATTATTCCTAGGTATCCTGGAGTTAGGATAGCCACTAGAGATGAGCGACTTTGCCTTTTCTAGCGTCGAGTCAGGTTTCATGAAACCCAACTTTCTCAAAAGTTGAGTGGAACGAAATCGGCCGACTATCGGAAAAAAGTCGGAGGTATGACTGAAACACGAAACCCAATGCAAGTCAATGGGCAAGCAAAGTCGGCAGGGAATGGAGGACAGTAAACACACCTACAGTGCCAATTTCAATGCCAACATCAATTCTTATTACTTAAGCTTGGCAACATTCATTTACTTATAATAATAGTTATGCATTGAATACTGGGGGTTATTTGACTAAAGTTGTGGGGGGTAGGCCTAGCTCCAGGTTTTCGTGTGCCCCGGGCCAAAGAGTGTCAGTGCCCCCCTTTAACACATACCACAATTCATGATGCTCCGATACGGCACAGAAATATAGGTATAGTACAATGACAAAAACTTCACTTCTTACATGACATGACTGATATCTATGTTAAAATCTACAATAGCTCAAAAACCGGACAGTATATTTCTCCATACAGTATTATAGCCACCACATAGTGTGCCATACAGAATAATGAGCCCCATATATTGCTCCATACATAATTGATCCCATATAATGTTCCATTCCATACAGTATATGATGAGCTCCAGATAATGCTCCAGTATATGATGGTCCCCATGTAATGTGCCATACAGGATAGGATAGTCCCCATAGAGTAGAATGAGCCCCACATATTGCTCCATACAGTATAATGAGTTGCATATAAATCTCCATACAGTATATGATGGGCCCCATATATTGCTCCATACAGAATGGGCTCCATAGAATGCTCCATACAGAATAGGCCACATATGTGCTCCATATGATGCCCCATACCCTATATGATGTCCCATAAATAATGAACTCCATATGATGCTCCAGTATATGATGGGCCCCATGGATGATGCTCCAGTGTCTTATGGGCCAAAATAATGCTCTATATATAATGGGCCCCATTTATAATGCTCCAGTGTATAATGGGCCCCATAGACGCTGCTCCAGTGTCTGATCTGTCCAATTTAGAATGCTCCAGTATATGATGGGCCCCATGGATGATTCTCCAGTGTCTTATGGGCCAAAATAATGCTCCATATATAATGGGCCCCATTTATAATGCTCCAGTGTATAATGGGCCCCATAGATGCTGTTCCAGTGTCTGATCTGCCCCATTTAGAATGCTCCAGTATATGATGGGCCCCATGGATGATGCTCCAGTGTCTTATGGGCCAAAATAATGTTCCATATATAATGGGCCCCATTTTTAATGCTCCAGTGTATAATGGGCCCCATAGATGCTATTCCAGTGTCTGATCTGCCCCATTTAGAATGCTCCAGTATATGATGGGCCCCATGGATGATGCTCCAGTATCTTATGGGCCAATATAATGCTCCATATATAATGGGCCCCATTTATAATGCTCCAGTATAATGGGCCCCGTAAATGCTGCTCCAGTGTCTGATGTCCCCCTTTTGGAATGCTCCAGTATATGATGGGTCTCATGGATGATGCTCCAGTCTATGATGGGCCCCATATATCATTCTCCAGTGTATAATGCTCCCCATATATTGCTCCCAACATTGAAAAAATGAAATACCTCTCCTCGCTGGGCACTGCTCTACTCTGGACTCCTTAGCGTCGCCATCTTCCAGCTCTCTGCACTTGGACTGTTTAGGCAGAGGGAGTACAGACGTGACATCATCATGCTCTCTGACCTGAATGTCACTGTCAGGAAACGCGGAAGATGTCAAAGCGGTGGAGCAGGGAGAGGTAAGTATTGTAAGTGCTGTGGCCCTGAGCAAGCAGGGGGGCCCACTTGTGAGCGACGGCACTGGCACAGGGCCCCTCATACTACGCCGGTGTGTCTGAAGGCGAGTGGGCCCCACCACCGTCAGAGACACTTTTGCGTACTATGAGGGGCACTGTGCCAGTGCCGTCGCCCATGACTCGGCCCCCCACCTACTCAGGGAACCGGCACTTGCCCGGGTGCGCCAGGTGCTGACGCCGGCCCTGGGGGGTACAGCCCAGTTAGGGAGGTGGAAAAACTGGCATATGTTGAGGTGTACTGGACGTTCAGCTGCTGCAAATGGAGGAATTAGAGAAGTCGGAGGAAGAGGAGGACAAAGCGAGCCATTTTGCTGGCAAGCTATGTGTCATCAAGGGAAGGTGGTACAAAATCCTTTGAAACCCAGGCATGGTTCATTTTAATGAAGGTGAGATCACCAACATTTTGGGTCGACAGCCTGGTCCTTCTTTCTGTCAGGCTTGATCCAGCTGCACTGAACACTCTTTCTGATAGCACAGTACCAGCAGGGTAAGCAAGCTCCTGTAAGGCATATTGTGCCAATTCAAGCCAGGTGGTGTCCAGTTTACAGGCCCAGTAGTCAAAGGGGAATGAACTGTGAGGGAGAATATCGATAGGGGAGGAGAGGTAATTTTGAACCATAGTTGACAACTGCTGTCTCCTGTCTGTTGCAATCGATTCAGTATTACCAGTCGTGTGAGCGGTACTCGAGAAATCAGTCCACAACATGGTGATGAAACCCCTGTCTCCAACACCACTTCGGCTGTGTGCACCACGAATACCTCTTCCATTTGTCCCAGTAAGGCTCGTGGTAGAACCTGCACCGCTGCTGTGTGCTGGGAATGCCTATAACAAACAGTTTACCAGAGTTGCTTGTTTGTTCGCCAATATTGGCTCTAGGTCTTCTTGTGGCACGATGTTCTGTAATTTGCCTTTATAGCATGGATCGAGGAAGCTAACCAGTAGTCGTCATCCTTCATAATTTTGGCAATGCGGGGGTCCCTTTTTAGTATCCGCAAGACATAATCACACATGTGGGCCAATGTTCCAGGTGTCAATGATGCACTTAGAGTGGCGGGTAGAGGAGGACTTTCTGCCTAAAAGGGTACTGTATCACAAGCGTACAGCTGTATACAATCTAGGGGTAATTGTAAATCTCCGTATATATTTCCGGAGTAACACACAGATGCTCACAGACTCAGTATGGATTACACCAGAATATAAAAAGCTGAAAAAGGGTATAGTATCACCAGATACCAGGTATATATAGTACAGTGAAAATATTGTAAATCTCCGTATATATATTTCAGGAGTAACAGACAGACGCTCACAGGCTCAGTATTGATTAGACCAGAATATAAAAAGCTGAAAAAGGGTACTGTATCACCAGATACCAGGTATATATAGTTTAGTGAAAATATTGTAAATCTCCGTATATATTTCAGGAGTCAGACAAAGACGCTCACAGTCTCAGTATGGATTAAACAAGAATCTAAAAAGTAGAAAAAGGGTAATGTATTAGAAGCATACAGCTGTATACATTGTTGGGGTAATTTTAAATCTCCTTATATTTTTCCAGAGTCAAACACAGACTCTCACAGGCTCAGTATGGATCACACCAGAATATAAAAAGTAGAAAAGGGTAATGTATCAGAAGCATACAGCTGTATACAGTGTTGGCGTAATTTTTAAATCTCCCTATATATTTCCGGAGTAACAGACAGACGCTCACAAGCTCAGTATGGATTAGACCACAATATGAAAAGCTGAAAAAGGGTAATGCATCACCAGATACCAGGTGTATATAGTATAGTGAAAATATTGTTAATCTCCGTATATATTTCAGGAGTCAGACACAGACGCTCTCAGGCTCAGGAAGGATTAGACAAGAATATAAAAAGGTGAAACAGGGTACTGTATCACCAGATACCAGGTGTATATAGTATAGTGAAAATATTGTAAATCTCCGTATATATTTCAGGAGTCAGACAAAAGACGCTCACAGGCTCAGTATGGATTAGACAAGAATATAAAAAGCAGATCCGCAAGAAATAATCACACATGTGGGCCAATGTTCCAGGTGTCAATGATGCACAGAGTGGTGGGGGGAGGAGGACTTTCTGCCAAAAAGGGTACTGTATCAAAAAGTGTACAGCTGTATACAGTCTAGGGGTAATTGTAAATCTCCGTATATATTTCCAGAGTCAGACACAGACTCTCACAGGCTCAGTATGGATTACACCAGAATATAAAAAGCAAAAAAGTGTACTGTATCAGAAGCGTACAGCCGTACACAGTGCTGGGGTAATTTTAAATCTCCGTATATATTTCAGGAGTAAAACACAGATGCTCACAGGCTCAGTATGGAGTAGACCAGAATATCAAAAGCAAAAGAAGTGTACTGTATCAGTAGCGTACAGCTGTATACAGTGTTGGATTAATTTAAAATCTCTGTACATATTTCAGGAGTAACACAGACGCTCACAGGCTCAGTATGGATTAGACCAGAATATGAAAAGCATAAAAAGTGTACTGTATCAGTAGCGTACAGCTGTATACAGTGTTGGGGTAATTGTAAATCTTCGTATATATTTCAGGAGTAACAGACAGACGCTCACAGGCTCAGTATGGATCATACCAGAATATAAAAAGTAGAAAAAGGGTAATGTATCCAAAGTGTACAGCTGTATACAGTGTTGGGGTAATATTAAATCTGCGTATATATTTCCTGATTCAGACACAGACGCTCACAGGCTCAGTATGGATTACACCAGAATATAAAAAGTAGATAAAGTGTACTGTATCAGAAGAGCACAGCTGTATACAGTGTTGGGGTCATTTTAAATCTCCAGTCTCTCACAGGCTCAGTATGGATTACAAGAGAATATAAAAAGAGAAAAAGGGTAATGTATTAGAAGCGTACAGCTGTATACAGTGTTGGGGTAATTTTAAATCTCCGTATATTTTTCCAGAGTCAGACACAGACTCTCACAGGCTCAGTATGGATTACACCAGAATATAAAAAGTAGAAAAAGGGTAATGTATTAGAAGCGTACACGTGTATACAGTGGTGGGGTACTTTTAAATCTTCTTATATATTTCAGTCTCAGTAAGCCAGTCCAGACTCTCCACTACAGGAAACTAGATGGATACAAGTACAGACTGAAAAAGTGGCAGGTAGCCACGAAACGTGCGTTGGGGCGGCATCTCCTGTGCAGGGTGACCCTATCTCTTGCGGTTACCATATCCACCTGGTGAGCATGTTTTTTCCTCAGATATGGCAGCGGTTTCTCTATTGACTTTTCATTGCAGCGCTTTCCATCTGGTCTAGCATGCGATACTTTAACCCTTGTGGTTAGCATTGCTTCTTACACATTTGGCGCTCTAATTACCTATATTACTGCTACTTATACGCTGGCCATTTTGAGAAACATGCCTGTCGATCTCATTGTGGCGTTTGACTATTTTAACTGGCACTTTACTCCCATTTAATGGGGATATTGCTATTACTCATATTGTGCCATTACTTGTTTGTCTTTTATCGCCACTTATGTCACATTGTTATACCGCTCTTTGAGATATATCTCCCTGTATGTGCACATGTTTTGTATGTGTTTTCATTGCTTGTTTACATATTTTTGTGGAACTTTTTCTAATTGATTTGTAAAATAAATATTTACCTTTTATATATTTGACTTACTGGTCACTAGTGACTCTTGTTTTCTCCTATATTAACATGTCTATATGAGTAGTGATCTTTTGGCTTTACACATGGTTTGTGTGGCCCACATTTCCTCTGTTATATCCATGCAGCTGCTTTTGATTATAAGTACAGACTGAAAGTAGAGTGATTGCAGAAATTTGGGAATTCCTAATCACGGGAAAACCTCCTGGTAGAATTCGCACAGGCGATGCTGACCCTCAATTACTTTGTCTGTGGAGACAGTGAAAACGGTTCTTTGTGAAGAAAGGGTTGCTGTATTACAATAGCGTGGATCCCATCACCGTTAGTCATCTCCATGAAATTGTGATCCAAAGGAGAGATGTAGACATGGTCCTCACTGCCTATCATGATCAGTCTGGTCACTTTGGAGTGCAAAAGACAGAAGCCACAGGCCGTAAGTGATTCTATTGGATTGGCATGAGAGGAGACATTGAAAAATGGTGCCAGGAATGTCACACGTCTGTGACTAGGAAAGCTGTGAAAGCTGATCAGAAAGCACCACTGCATCCGATTGTGAGTTGACGTCCATTAGAAATGGTAGCCATTGATCATCTGAAGGTAGAGCCCAGCAGGACAGGCCATAGCTACGTCTTAACCATCATCGATCAGTTCACCAAATTTGTAGTGGCCGTTCCTGTGAAGGATTTAACTGCCCAAACTCCACAGCGGTGGAACAGGGAAAGGTAAGTATTGCAAGTGTTGTGGCCCTGAGCAAGCAGGGGGGGCCCACTCAGGGGGCACCGGTACTGGCACAGGGCCCCTCATAGTACGCCGGTGTGTCTGACGGCGAGTGGGCCCCCCCACCGTCACAGACACTTTATTGTACTATGAGGGGCACTGTGCCAGTGTCATCGCCCAAGAGTGGGCCCCCCACCTGCTCAGGGCACTGGCACTTGCCCCGGTGCGCCAGGTGGTGAACCCGGCCCTGGGGGGGGACAGCCCAGTTAGGGAGGTGGAAAAACTGCCATATGTTGAGGTGTAGGCTGTAAGTTCAGCAGCTGCAAATGGAGGAATTGGAGAAGTCCGAGGAAGAGGAGGAAAAAGCGAGCCATTTTCCTGCCAACCTATGTGTCATCAGGTGAAGATGGGACAAAATCCTTTGAAACCCATGCATGGTTCATTTTAATGAAGGTGAGATCATCAACATTTTGGGTTGACAGACGGGTCCTTCTTTCTGTCAGGATTGATCCAGCAGCACTGAAGACTCTTTCTGATAGCACACTACCAGCAGGGCAAGCGAGCTCCTGTAAGGCATATTGTGCCAATTCAGACCAGGTGTCCAGTTTACAGGCCCAGTAGTCAAAGGGGAATGACCTGTGAGAGCGAACATCGATAGAGGAGGAGAAGTAATTTTTAACCATAGTTGACAACTGCTGTCTCCTGTCTGTTGCAATCGATTCAGTATTACCAGTCGTGTAAGCGGTACTCGAGAAATCAGTCCACAACATGGTCATGAAACCCCTGTCTCCAACACCACTTCGGCTGTGTGCACCACGAACACCTCTTCCATTTGGCCCAGTACGGCTCGAGGTAGAACCTGCACCGCTGCTGTGTGCTGGGAATGCCTCTAACAAACGGTTTACCAGAGTTGCTTGTTTGTTCGCCAATATTAGCTCTAGGTTCTCCTGTGGCATGATGTCCTGTAATTTGCCTTTATAGTGTGGATCGAGGATGCTGGCCAACCAGTAGTCGTCATCCTTCATAATTTTGGCAATGCGGGGTTCCCTTTTTAGGATCCGCAAGGCATAATCACACATGTGGGCCAATGTTCCAGGTGTCAATGATGCACTGTCAGTGGTGGGTGGAGGAGCACTTTCTGCCAAATCCACCTTCCTCTAGTCACGCACAAACACTGTACCTGACCTTGGCAAGCCAACATTTTCTCTTGCCCCCTGAGAAACATCCTACTCCCCAAAATAATCATCCCCCTCATCCTCAATCCTCCTCTTCCTCTTCTTCCTCCACCTCGTCCAGGACAGTTCTCTGAGCAGACAATGGCTGACTGTCATCAAGGCTTCCCTCCTCCTCTTTGCATCAAAGTTTGCATGAGCAGACGCATAAGTGGGATGCTCATGCTTATGATGGTGTTGTCTGTGCTTACCAGCCATGTGCATTCCCCAAAACACTGAAGGACTTTACAGAGGTCTTTCAGCTTTGACCACAGCACACCTGACAACTCCATGTCTGCCCTCAAACTGCCTGTCCGTGTATCCTCCCATAAACGCATTACAACCTGCCTCTGTTCACACAGCCTCTCAACCATGTGCATGGTGGAGTTCGACCTTGTTGCAACATCTATGATTAGGGCGTGCTTGGGGAGGTGGAGCGATCGCTGCAGCCTCTGCATACGACTGGAGTCTACGGGCGAGCAACGGATGTGCGAGCACAGTCTTCGCACTTTATGGAGCAGGGCTGTTAACTCTGGAAAATTATTTAAGAAACACTGCACCATGAGGTTCAAGGTGTGAGCCATGCAAGGTATGTGTCTGAGTTTTGCCAGGGCTATGGCCGCCACAAAATTGCGGCCGTTATCACTGACTACCTTGCCTGGCTCAAGATGTAGACTGCCCAGCCATGACTCAGTTTCTCGCTGCAAGTAGTTGGCCAGTACCTCCGCGGTGTGTCTGTTGTCGCCCTAAGACATCATTTTTAAAACAGCCTGCTGATGCTTACCACTAGCTGTTCGATAGTGGGACACCTCGTGTGCAACACTGGCAGCTGCGGATGGAGTGCTCGTGCGACTGCGCTCTGTCGACTAGCTTTCACTTCTGAAGGAGGAGAAGGGTCGAACGCCTACAGCCAACTGTTGCCTATACCATGGACTAGGCAGCACTGTTCCACATCCGCTGTCCCCTGTGGACCCTGCATCCACCACATTAACCCAGTGCACAGTGATGGACACGTAACGGCCCTGGCCATGCCTACTAGCCCATGCATCTGTTGTGAGGTGCACATTTCCGCTCACTGATTGTTTGAGTGCATGGACAATGCGGTCTTTCACATGCAGGTGGAGGGCAGGGATGCCTTTTCAAGAAAAGAAGAGCCGACTGGGTAGGTCATAGCATGGGACAGCGTAGGCCATGAGGTCTCTGAATGCTGCGCTTTTAACCAAACGGAAGGGCATCATCTCTAATGAGATCAGTTTGACAATGTAGGCTTTCAAAGCCAGTGTACGCGGATGAGAGGTTGAGTACTTTCTTGTCCTACTCAGAGTGTCTGGTAGGGTGAGCTGGACTTGAGAGCTGCATATGGGGGAACTAGCGGTGGACATGGCGGGGTTGGTGATGGTGGTGGTGGTGGTGATGGCCTAGATTCAGTCTCTCGTTGCAAAAACATTGTGATTTCCTGACTGCTTTGGCCTTGTGACGACACCTCAACATTTCTTGCTGGTGGTGTGCTAACCAGTGGGCTTAAAGTGGAGGAAGCGATGGAGCGTTGCTGGCTAACTTCAGTGGGAGCAGGTGCACATGTGCTACCTGATGTTTTGAAGTCCGTCCATGCTTGCAAGTGCATGTTCATTAAATGTGTAAGCATGCAACTGGTATTCAAATTTCTGAGATTTTTCCCTCGGCTTAAGGTCTTTCCACACTTCTTATAGATAACCTTTGCCTCATCAATAGGATTTTGGTCAAAAAAGTGCCCCACTGCACTCTTCCTACTATGTTATAAATTTTCAGGGCCTGCACGCTGTGCATCATCAACTTACTTTTTCAGCTCAGACCTAGTTTTTCATTTAGTTCTTAGTGCATCTTGTGCATATAAGGGTGTGACCGCCCTGCTTCTGAGTTGAGAAATCCATCCTGTCTGGCCTATGCTTTTACTGGTGGGTTCATTCTCTCTGTCCTTGTTCACATTTGTCACTTGACAGGTGGAAAGGTTTTTAATACAAGAGTTAGGACTGTCCCACAAAGGGTTGCCTTGACGTGGCGGGATGGCTTGTACATTCTTTTGATCAAAATTATGTTTACCAAATACCCTTATTATTATTACTACCTTCATGCATTTTTTGCAATATATTTTTTATTTTATTTTATTTTAGGATATTTGTTTCTTGTTTTTTGTTTTCTCAGTGTAATGGTCATGTGTTAATATGCATTTACATTTTGCATACACATCAACTTACTTTTTCAGCTCGGACCTAGTTTTTCATTTAGTTCTTAGTGCATCTTGTGCATATAAGGGTGTGACCGCCCTGCTTCTGAGCTGAGAAATCCATCCTGTCTGGCCTATGCTTTTACTGGTGGGTTCAGTCTCTCTGTCCTTGTTCACATTTGTCACTTGACAGGTGGAAAGGTTTTTAATACAAGAGTTAGGACTGTCCCACAAAGGGTTGCCTTGACATGGCGGGATGGCTTGTACATTCTTTTGATCAAAATTATGTTTACCAAATACCCTTATTATTATTACTACCTTCATGCATTTTTTGCAATATATTTTTTATTTTATTTTAGGATATTTGTTTCTTGTTTTTTGTTTTCTCAGTGTAATGGTCATGTGTTAACCCCTTCCCGACCCATGACGCCTACGTTGGCGTCATGAAAACCAGTGGCATCCCGACCCATGACGCCAACGTAGGCGTCATGCTATAAATCATGTTCCTGCGGGTCGGGTGACCGGGGTCACTGAAAGGTCACCCGACCCGCAGTTACAAGACCCTTTGTGCATCACCACAGTGGGGGTGGCTTAACCCCCACGTGGCTATGATCGCTCTGATTGGCTGTTAAAAGTGAAACAGCCAATCAGAGCAATCTGTAATATTTCACCACTGAAATCTGGTGAAATATTACAATCCAGCCATGGCCGATGCTGCAATAGCATCGGCCATGGCTGGACACCTAGTTCCCACCCTCCCCACACCGAGTGACGACGGTGATCGGTCACCGCCGTCACTAAATGCTCCCCTGTGCTCCGTCCGCTCCCCTCCTCCTTGCCTCAGCTCCCCTCCGCTCCGGTCCGCTCCCCCCTCATCTGTCCTCACCACCCCCGGTCTTCTGTTGGCCCTCGATCCGTCCCTGAGTCCGTCCGGGACTCTTCATGGGCACCGCCATCTTGGAAAATGGCGGGCACATGTGCAGTGCGCCCGCCGGCCAGCAGCTTCAGTAATTTATTTTGATCACAGTGAGCAAATTAAATAAAAAGTAAATAAATGCCCCCTTTATCACCCCCAAAGGTAGGGACAAATAATAAAATATAAAAAATATATATTTTTTTTTTTTCTGTTAGGGTTAGAATTACAGTTAGGGTTGGGTTAGGGTTAGGGTTAGCCTTAGGGTTAGGGTTAGCCTTAGGGTTAGGGTTATGTTAGGGTTAGGCTGGATAAATATCGCGTAATGGCAGTCCGTTAGATGGACTGCGTTACACCGCGGTATAACGCAGTCCGTTAACGCTGCCATTCACCGCCATTTGCGGGCGCATTGCGACGCATGCCGTAAAGCGGCATGCGTTTGCGACATGCCGTCATTCAGTGACGGAGACTCGGACGCGGTCTGCAGCGTCTGGGCTCCGTCACCGCTAGCGCAAAGGAATCAGCTGCTGATTCCTCTGCGCTAGCGGGTATAGCATAACTCGATCGCGTTATGCTATACCGTTACCAGGCCGTCAATGCTATGTGTTGAACGGGCTGGTAAAACATAATGTGAACCTAGCCTTAGGGTTAGGACTAGGGTTAGGGTTAGCATTAGGGTTAGGGTTATAATTAGGGTTAGGTTTAGACTGGATTCATATCACGTTATGGCAGTCTGTTAGACAGACTGCGTTATACCACGGTATAACGCGGTGTAACGCAGTCCGTTAACGCTGCCATTCACCCCCATTTGAGGGCGCATCGCGACGCATGCCGTAAAGCGGCATGCGTTCGGGACGTGCCGTCATTCAGTGACGGAGCCTCGGACGCGGCCTGCAGCGTCTGGGCTCCGTCACCGCTAACGCAGATGAATCATCTTCTGATTCCTCTGCGCTAGCGGGTATAGCATAACGCGATCGCGTTATGCTATACTGTTACCAGCCCGTCAACGCTATGTGTTTAACAGGCTGGTAAAACGTAATGTGAACCTAGCCTTTAGCATTAGGGTTAGAATTAGGGTTAGGGTTAGAATTAGGGTTACGATTAGAATTAGGGTTAGGGTTGGAATTAGGGTTAGGGTTGGAATTAGGGTTAGGGTTAGAATTAGGGTTAGGGTTGGAATTAGGGTTAGGGTTGGGGTTAGGGTTGGGGTTAGTCTTTTGGTTAGGGTTATGGTTAGGGTTGGGATTATGGTTAGGGGTGTGTTGGGGTTAGGGTTATGGTTAGGGTTTGGATTAGGGTTAGGGTGTGTAGGGGTTAGGGTTGTGGTTAGGGGTGTGTTGGGGTTAGGGTTGGAGTTAGAATTGAGGGGTTTCCACTATTTAGGCACATCAGGGGGTCTCCAAACGCGACATGGCGCCACCATTGATTCCTGCAAATTTTGCGTTCAAAAAGTCAAATAGTGCTCCCTTTATTCCAAGCCGCGATGTGTGCCCAAACAGTGGTTTTATCAGCGGTTTTATCAGCGAAAAATTGCACAACAACTTTGGGGGGTCTAATTTCTTCTGTTACCCTAGGGAAAAAAATTGGGGACTAAAATATCATGTTTGTAGAAAAAAAATGATTTTTTATTTTTACAGCTCTGCGTTATAAACTTCTGTGAAGAACTTGGAGATTCAAAGTGCTCACCACACATCTAGAGGAGTTCTTTGGGGATCTAGTTTCCAAAATGGGGTCAATTGGGTGGGTTTCTACTGTTTAGGCACATCATGGGCTCTGCAAACGTAAAATGACACCTACAGACCATACTATCAAGTCGGTATTACAAAACGTCACTACTTCCTTTCCGAGCCCCCACGTGTGCCCAAACAGTGGTTCCCCCGCACATATGGGGTACCAGCGTACTCAGTACAAACAGGACAACAACTTTTGGGGTCCAATTTGTCCTGTTACCCTTGTGAAAATAAAAAATTGTAGGCTATAAAATCATTTTTTGAGGGAAAAAAATGATTTTTTATTTTCATGGCTCTGGGTTATAAACTTCTGTGAAGCACTTTGGGGTTCAAAGTGCTCACTACACATCTAGATCAGTTCCTAGGGTGGTCTAGTTTCCAAAATGGGGTCACTTGGGGGGTTTCCACAGTTTAGGCACATCAGGGGCTCTGCAAACGTAACATGTTGCCCGCAGACCATTCCATCAAGTCGGCATTTCAAAACGTCACTACTTCCCTTCCGAGCCCCGACGTGTGCCCATACAGTAGTTTTCTCCAACATATGGGATATCAGCATACACAGGACAAATTGGACAACAACTTTTGGGGTCTAATTTCTCCTGTTACCCTTGGGAAAATAAAAAAATTGGGGACTAAAAGATCATGTTTGTGGAAAAAATATGATTTTTTTATTTTCATGCCCGGGCGTTATAAACTTGTATAGCCCTTGGGGATTCAAAGTGCTCACCACACATCTACATAAATTCCTTGTGGGGTCTACTTTCCAAAATGGGGTCACTTGTGGGGAGTTTCTACTGTTTAGGCACAACAGGGGCTCTGCAAACGTAACATGACTCCCGCAGACCATTCCATCAAGTCGGCTGTTTTGAATGTGCTAAAAATGGTTTCTGAGCAGAGGCTCCCTCTGGTGGTTACTGACAGTACTGAACCTTTCAGCGAGGAATGGCAATCTGGGATCACGGACTAGTCTGATATAAGGGAGGTTCTCTCACATGATGGTTGCCGGTGATCAATTGTTCTTGTCTCAATTGTGGTTCCTGGTTCATTTGGAAGCTTGCTGAGTCTTGCCTGAATCTTCTGCTATCAGATAAGATATTGTCTGCTTTTAATTTTTGTGCTTGCTTTTTGCATTGTTCCCAGCACTTCTGTGGAGGTCAGCCAGGTCCCCTCCGGGGGGCTTGTGCTCCTCTCAGTTTATCTGGAGCCACTGTTGTTTGTTCATTTGCTTTTTCCTGTTTTTTCAGTGGCTGCGGCTTAGTTTTGTTACACCAGAGAACTGATTTAGGTGATAGAGGTCATGTGATTTCAGGTGTTTTTGCAATCAGTAGAGTTGGCATTTTTTAGGGTTTTTTTTGGATTGCAGTGAGTATCCTTTCCTGTACTTTTCTGTCTAGACAGATTGGGCCCCAGCGTTTGCTCATTCTATTTTCTGTCTGTGTGCGTGCTTCCTC
This sequence comes from Oophaga sylvatica, assembly GCA_033576555.1. Lineage (NCBI taxonomy): Eukaryota > Metazoa > Chordata > Amphibia > Anura > Dendrobatidae > Oophaga > Oophaga sylvatica. The sequence goes on from JARQOD010000005.1 coordinate 279,596,182, forward strand.
TTGTCTAACCGCCATTATATGTTTGGGGACTTCCTATTTTCTTTGGGGATCTGCTCCGGGGCAGATAGCTTTCATCTTTCTGCCTTTAGGTGTAGTTATCTCTCAGGCTGTGACAAGGCGTCTAGGATCACTGTAGGAACGCTCCACAGCTACCTCTAGTTGTGTGGTTAGTTCAGGTTACTGCAATCCAATAGGTTCCAGCCTTTCTGGTGTATTGCCGTTTTTGCTTACTCTCCTCAGCTACCAAAATATAACAGTCGGCATTTCAAAACGTTACTACTTCCCTTCCGAGCCCTTACTTGTGCCCAAACAGTGGTTCCCCCCACATATGGGGTACCAGCGTACTCAGGACAAACTGGACAACAACCTTTGGGGTCCAATTTCTCCTGTAACCATTGCGAAAATAAAAAATAGGGGGCTAAAAAAATCATTTTTGAGAAAAAAAAATGATTTTTTATTTTCACGGCTCTGCGTTATAAACTTCTGTGAAGCACCTGGGGGTTCAAAGTGCTCACTGTGCATCTAGATAAGTTCCTTAGGGTGTCTAGTTTCCAAAATGGGGTCATTTGTGGGGAAGCTCCAAAGTTTAGGCACACAGGGGCTCTCAAAACATGACATGGTGTCCGCTAACAATTGGAGCTAATTTTCCATTAAAAAAGTCAAATGACGCTCCTTCCCTTCTGAGCCCTGCCGTGCGCCCAAACAGTGGTTCCCCCCACATATGGGGCACCAGCTTACTCAGGAAAAACTGGACAATAACTTTTGGGGTCCAATTTATCCTGTTACTCTTGGGAAAATAAAAAATTGTAGGCTAAAAAATTATATTTTTGAGGAACAAAAATGATTTTGTCATTTTCACTGCTATGCGTTTATAAACTTCTGTGAAGCACTTTGGGGTTCAAAGTGCTCACTACACATCTAAATAAGCTCCTTGGGGGGTCTAGTTTCCAAAATGGGGTCACTTGTGGGGGGTTTCTACTGTTTAGGCACAATAAGAGCTCTGCAAACGCAACATGATGCCCGCAGAACATTCCATTAAGTCTGCATTTCAAAATGGCGCTCCTTCCCTTATGAGCTCTCCCATGCACCAAAACAGTGGTTCCCCCCCACATATGGGGTAGTTGTGTATTCAGGACAAATTGCATAACAACTTTTGTGGTCCAATTTCTCCTGTTACCCTTGTGAAAATAAAAAATAGGGGACTAAAAAATAATTTTTGAGGAAAAAAAAGATTTTTTTATTATCACTGCTTTGCGTTATAAACTTCTGTGAAGCACTTGGGGGTTCAGAGTGCTCACAACACATCTAGATAAGTTCCATAAGGGGTCTAGTTTCCAAAATGGTGTCACATGTGGTTGTTTTTCACTGTTTAGGCACACAGGGGTTCTCGAAACGCGTCATGGTGTCCGCTAACGATTGGAGCTAATTTTCCATTCAAAAAGTCAAATGGTGCTCCTTCCCTTCTGGGCCCTGCTGTGCGCCCAAGCAGTGGTTTATGACCACATATGAGGTATCTGTGTACTCAGGAGAAATTGCCCAACAAATTTTAGGATCCACTTTATCCTGTTGCCCATGTGAAAATGAAAAAGCTGAGGCTAAAAGAAATTTTTTGTGAAAAAAAAGTACTTTCTTTTTTTTACGGATCAATTTGTGAAGCACCTGGGGGTTCAAAGTGATCACTATGCATCTAGATACGTTCCTTGGGGGGGTCTAGTTTCCAAAATGGGGTCACTTGTGGGGATCTCCAATGTTTAGGCACCCAGGGACTCTCCAAATGCGACATGGCAACCGCTAAATATTCCAGCATATTTTCCATTCAAAAAGTCAAATGGCGCTCCTTCCCTTCTGAGCCCTGCCGTGCACCCAAACAGTGGTTTATGACCACATATGAGGTATCTGTGTACTCAGGAGAAATTGCCCAACAAATTTTAGGATCCATTTTATCTTGTTGCCCATGCAAAAATGAAAAAATTGATGCTAAAAGAAAATTTTTGTTGGAAAAATTAAAATGTCCATTTTTTCCTTCCACGTTGCTTTAGTTCCTGTGAAGCACCTGAAGGGTTAATAATCTTCTTGAATGTAGTTATGAGTAGCTTGAGGGGTGCAGTTTTTATAATGTTGTCACATTAGGGTATTTTCTGCCATATAGACCCCTCAAAGTGACTTCAAATGTGAGGTGGTCCGTAAAAAAATGGCTTTGTAAATTTTGTTGTAAAAATGAGAAATCACTGGTCAACTTTTAACCCTTATAACTTCCTAACAAAAAAAAAATTTTGTTTCCAAAATTGTGCTGATGTAAATGCAGACATGTGGGAAAAGTTATTTATTAACTATTTTGTGTCACATAACTCTCTGGTTTAACAGAATAAAAATTCAAAATTTGAAAATTGCGAAATTTTCAAAATTTTTGCCAAATTTCCTTTTTTTTCACAAATAAACCCAAAAATTATCGACCTAAATTTACCACTATCATGAAGTCCAATATGTCATGAAAAAATAATCTCAGAATCGCTAGGATCCGTTGAAGCGTTCCTGAGTTATTACCTCATAAAGGGACACTTGTCAGAATTGCAAAAAATGGCAAGTGTTATGTTTCGGTAACTGAGGAGAAATGGCAAAAAATAGCAAAAGTGGTAATACACCAGAGAGGCTGGAACCTATTGGATTGCAGTAACCTGACCTAATCACACAACTAGAGGTAGTCGTGGAGCGTTCCTACGTTGATCCTAGACGCCTCGTCACAGCCTGAGAGATAACTACACCTAAAGGCAGAAAGATGAAAGCTACCTGCCCCGGAGAAGATCCCCAAAGAAAATAGGAAGCCCCCAAACATGTAATGGCGGTTAGACAAAAAGAAAGCTTGGACACAGACAGAAAATAGAATGAGCAAACGCTGGGGCCCAATCTGTCTAGACAGAAAAGTACAGGAAAGAATTCTGACTGCAATCCAACAAAAACCCTAACAAAAATACCAACACGTCTGATTGCCAAAAAAACTGAGATCACTCGACCTCTTCCACCTAAATCAGATCTCTGGTGTAACAAAATGCTATTCAGCAAATTAAAAGTAACAAAAGAGCAAAGCAAAAGTGCAGACACAAACGGAGCACAATTGCAGCGCCAGACCCCCAAAAGAGGACAGGCTGCAGTCCACTGCAGGCAGCAAACCAGCAGAGAAAATCAAACAGAGAAAAAAAAACATCAAACACTTATCTGAAGGAGAGCAGGAAACTAGCAGTGCTTCAAGCAAGACCAGAAGAATAATTGATAACCGGCAAGGCTGATGGGAAATCAGGCAACTTATATCCTACCATTCAGCGCCAGCTGAAGGCCATTCATTAATCAGTTCATTACCCTCAGCAACCACCGGAGGGAGCCCCAGCTCAGAAGCCGCCTCTAGCATATTCACAACAGGCAAGGTCTTTAAGGTCAAAATAGGCTGGGTCATGAAGGGGTTAAATCTCCGTATATATTTCAGGAGTAAGACACAGACGCTCACAGACTCAGTATGGAGTAGACCAGAATATGAAAAGCAGAAAAAGTGCACTGTATCAGTAGTGTACAGCTGTATGCAGTGTTGGGGTAATTTTAAATCTCCGTATATATTTCAGGAGTAACACACAGACGCTCACAGACTCAGTATGGATTAGACCAGAATATGAAAAGCATAAAAAGTGTACTGTATCAGTAGCGTACAGCTGTATACAGTGTTGGGGTAATTTTAAATCTCCATATATATTTCCGGAGTAACACACAAACGCTCTCTCAGTATGGATTTGACCGTAATACAGAAGGCAGAAAAACGGTACTGTATCAGAAGATACCAGCTGTTTACGGTTTTGTGGAAAATTGAAATCTCTGCATATATTTCCGGAGTCACACACAGACGCTCTCTCAGTTTGGATTTGACTGTAATACAGAAGGCAGAAAAATGCAACTGTATCAGAAGATACCAGCTGTATAAGGTTTTGGGGAAAATTTAAATCTCCGTATATTTTTCCGGAGTCACACACAGACTCTCTCTCAGTAAGGATTTGACCGTAATACAGAAGGCAGAAAAACGGTACTGTATGAGAAGATGTCAGCTGTATACGGGTTTTGGTGAAAAATTAAATCTCCGTATATATTTCCAGAGTCACACACAGACGCTCTCTCAGTATGGATTTGACCGTAATACAGAACGCAGAAAAACGGTGCTGTATCAGAAGATACCAGCTGTATACAGTTTTGGGGAAAATTTAAATCTCCGTTTATATTTCCGGAGTCACACACAGACGCCCTCTCAGTATGGATTTGACCGTTATACAGAAGGCAGAAAAATGGTACTGTATGAGAAGATTCCAGCTGTATACGGTTTTGGTGAAAAATTAAATCTCTGTATATATTTCCGGAGTCACACATAGACACTCTCTCAGTATGGATTTGACCATAATGCAGAAGGCAGAAAAACTGTACTGTATCAGAAGATACCAGCTGTATACGGTTTTGGGGAAAATTTTAATCTCCATATATTTTTCTGGAGTCACACACAGACGCTCCCTCAGTATGGATTTGACCGTAATACAGAAGGCAGAAAAACGGTACTGTATCAGAAGATACCAGCTGTATACGGTCTTGGGGAAAATTGAAATCTCCGTATATATTTCCTGAGTCACACATAGACACTCTCTCAGTATGGATTTGACCGTAATACAGAAGGCAGAAAAACAGTACTGTATCAGAAGATATCAGCTGTATACGGTTTTGGGGAAAATTTAAATCTCCGTATATTTTTCTGGAGTCACACACAGACGCTCCCTCAGTATGGATTTGACCGTAATACAGAAGGCAGAAAAACTGTACTGTATCAGAAGATACCAGCTGTATACGGTCTTGGGGAAAATTGAAATCTCCGTATATATTTCCTGAGTCACACACAGATAGTCAGCATGTATTTGTCCGTGATAAGAGCCGGTACACGGTAGTGTGTGAGGGGCATAGAGCTCTATTCGGTGTTGGAAAAAATGAACGCTCAGTAACTGTGCAGAAAAAAGAGTATTAGTGCTGTGTAGGTGCTGTATTAAAAAGCAGTCTGCACAGTAGTGTACACACAGCAATACAGCTAGCAGGCAGCCTAATAATCAGCTCTGCTGCTGCACACAAGAAATTCCTCCCCTGTCACTGGCAGGCAACCTAATAATCAGCTCTGCTGCTGCACACAAGAAATTCCTCCCCTCACTGGCAGGCAGCCTAATAATCAGCTCTGTTGCTGCACACAAGAAATTCCTCCCCTGTCACTGGCAGGCAGCCTAATAACCAGCGCTGCTGCACACAACAAAATCCTCCCCTGTCACTGCACACTAACTGTACAGCTAATCACTATCAGCCAAGCACAGAATAAGTTTTTTTTCCTGCCTAACGCTCTCCCTACTGTAAAACAGCCGCAGCAACCTGTCACTACGCTAAGATCGGCAGAAGTAAAATGGCGGTCGGCGGTGAGGGCTTTTATAGGCACTGTGACGCCACACAAAGCAAGACAATCACTGCAATGCCCTTCTCTAAGATGATGGTGGCTGCTGCCCATGTCATCCCATTGCCCACAGTGTGCGTCCTTGCTCATTGGCTGAGAAAAGGCGCCTGCAAACATTATGGGAAAACTGACTTTGGTGCTCGTGTCGCCGAACTCATCGCCGACCTCACGCTATGGCCGGGTTTTGCTCAGCGAAAGTCGGTGTTTTTTGAATCTGACCCACCTGTTTTGCTCAACTGTAATCGCCACCAAAGGTGGAGCAAGAGGAAGTTAAAGAAGAAATAAATCAGCATCAAGAACATCCTATTCAATTTACTGAAGTCACCAATTAGTTTGGAACAAACAGGGATCACTGGGTAAAATACAAAAATTTATGTTAGGACTCCTTCAATTGTGCTATTTTTTGGTTCATTTATAAAACACACCAAAGAAAATACCATAAAAACCGCACAAAAAATGCAAGATACATTACAAGACAATGTTTTATGTGCATTTTTTTATTACAATTGATCTTGGGGAAAACATTCAAAGATCTATTTGAGAAAGGTTTTGAGTAGGGTTGAGCGATACTTTCCGATATCCAAAAGTATCGGAATCGGAATGGTATCGCCGATACCATTAAAATATCGGCGATACCCGATACCGATACCGGAAGTCCCATGTAAGTCTATGGGAACAAAATATCGGAATTAAAAAAACCCCATTCTTGCCTTGTTGGTTAATTGTACATGAAGGAAAACAACAAAGAGTAATGTAGAATGTATTGGGGAAGGTTGAGGAGACATTAAAGGCATAGATGTTTAACCCAATCAAATGGAATAGCATATATATATATATTTTTTTTAAAGATGTTCGGATTGACGAATAAATTGACAATGTTGTTAACGTTTTTTCTATTTTGGCAAATATGTATATTTCACAACTTCCATGCTCTTCACCTTTTTAACTTTTCACACACTTTCTCCTTCATAATCTTCAGCAGCATCATCTTTTTCATCAAATTATTCTTCATCTTCACCTTCTTTATCTTCTTCTTAAACTTCTTGCTATTCATCTTTTTGTTAACATTACTCATATTCTTCTTATTAAACTATTATTCTTATTCATATTGTACTTCATCTTCTTCATCATATTCTTATTTGTGACAGAGAATCCTGTACTTGTAATCTGTCAAAGTATGAATTTTTCATCCTTCCGTTCTTGCTGTCACAAAAGATTTAAATTACAACAGTATTTGTCCGTGTTCAGTTTAGCCTGCAGCAGCAGGCATTTTCCAGGGGCACCACGAGGAGGAACGGACTCACCCCCATACACTGCTTAGTCTTCTTCTGCTTAGAATTTAGAGCATATATTTTGCTCTTCATTTTGGTCTTATACTTCATGTTCTTCTGCTTTTTGATCTTCTGCTTATTGTTCTTAAGTCTCTTGTTCTGTATCTTGTAGTTTGTCTTAACCTTCTTAGTCCTGTTTGGTAATCTTTTATTTCTTCTTTGTGATGGTGTTTAGGCTGGTTGGCTTGATGCTCGTCGTCCTTGTGGTCGTCATCTTCTTCGGGGTGGTCATCAGGGTCGTCGTCTTCATTGTTGGAGATCCAGAGTGATTACCCAAAAAAGCATTGAAAAAATCTTCAATTTGTAAATGTAGCAGAAGGTACAAGAGTCAATGCAAGTAACGAGGACCAGCTGACTGTGCTGGAACCCAGAGGGGCAGCAGAAGGAAAAGAGCCAATGGCACAACCGAGGACCAGCTGACGTTACTGGGACACGGTTACTAAGCAGGAGGTACCTGTGCTCCAAAGCACTACCAAGGACCAGCAGACGTTGCTGGAACTCGGATACCGACATGGAGGCACCTAGGCCAAAGGCACTGCCGAGAACCAGCTGACGGTACTGGAACCCGGACGGGTAGCAGAAGGTACAAGAGCCAATGCAAGTAACGAGGACCAGCTGACTGTGCTGGAACCCGGAGGGGCAGCAGAAGGAAAAGAGCCAATGGCACAACCGAGGACCAGCTGACGTTACTGGGACACGGTTACTAAGCAGAAGGTATCTGTGCTCCAAAGCACTACCAAGGACCAGCAGACGTTGCTGGAACTCGGATACCGAGATGGAGGCACCTAGGCCAAAGGCACTGCCGAGAACCAGCTGACGGTACTGGAACCCGGACGGGTAGCAGAAGGTACCCATGGAAATTTAAGATGACAGGCCGCGAGCCGGCCGCAGTTACCGAATCCCACAGTACTACAGTGGGTGATTGTCCTATTGTCACAACGGAAACAGCCTTTATTTGCATATCCTGCAGCACACATAGGAAGCACCTAAACTCCAAGCACCATAGAGTCGGCTAACCCGACCGCAACACGACAGGACAACTTATTGGAGGCTAAGTGACGTTTACACTGAGAGGAAACAGATGGCGTGCTGTAACCAGTCTGGGCAGGAGTGAGTACCCATGCCAATGACACTTCTGAGCAACAACTGGCGGTGTTGTAGCCCAGGGATGAGAAGAGAACATGGTGGAAGCAGCAGGACTTTTTGCCGTTCACACAGCAGGGGAACAGCTGACATTACTGAACCCCAGTAACACAGGAGCAAGTGTTCACTGTGCTAACAGCACTTCCGAGCAACAACTGGCGGTGTTGTAGCCCAGGGATGAGAAGAGAACAGGGTGGAGGCAGCAGGACTTTTTGCCGTTCACACAGCAGGGGAACAGCTGACATTACTGAACCCCAGTAACACAGGAGCAAGTGTAGACTGTGCTAACAGCACTTCCGAGCAACAACTGGCGGTGTTGTAGCCCAGGGATGAGAAGAGAACAGGGTGGAGGCAGCAGGACTTTTTGCCGTTCACACAGCAGGGGAACAGCTGACATTACTGAACCCCAGTAACACAGGAGCAAGTGTAGACTGTGCTAACAGCACTTCCGAGCTACAACTGGCGGTGTTGTAGCCCAGGGATGAGAAGAGAACATGGTGGAGGCAGCAGGACTTTTTGCCGTTCACACAGCAGGGAAACAGCTGACATTACTGAACCCCAGTAACACAGGAGCAAGTGTTCACTGTGCTAACAAGCACTTCCGAGCAACAACTGGCGGTGTTGTAGCCCAGGGATGAGAAGAGAACAGGGTGGAGGCAGCAGGACTTTTTGCCGTTCACACAGCAGGGGAACAGCTGACATTACTGAACCCCAGTAACACAGGAGCAAGTGTTCACTGTGCTAACAGCACTTCCGAGCAACAACTGGCGGTGTTGTAGCCCAGGGATGAGAAGAGAACAGGGTGGAGGCAGCAGGACTTTTTGCCGTTCACACAGCAGGGGAACAGCTGACATTACTGAACCCCAGTAACACAGGAGCAAGTGTTCACTGTGCTAACAGCACTTGCGAGCAACAACTGGGGTGTTGTAGCCCAGGGATGAGAAGTGAACAGGGTGGAGGCAGCAGGACTTTTTGCCGTTCACACAGCAGGGGAACAGCTGACATTACTGAACCCCAGTAACACAGGAGCAAGTGTTCACTGTGCTAACAGCACTTCCGAGCAACAACTGGCGGTGTTGTAGCCCAGGGATGAGAAGAGAACAGGGTGGAGGCAGCAGGACTTTTTGCCGTTCACACAGCAGGGGAACAGCTGACATTACTGAACCCCAGTAACACAGGAGCAAGTGTTCACTGTGCTAACAGCACTTCCGAGCAACAACTGGCGGTGTTGTAACCCAGGGTCAAGGAGGATGTTTAAATACTATATCAAGTATTTTCCTTGTTACGTGTCAATTAAAAATGTCTATACTCCAAACAAGAGAAATATAAACTTTAGTACCATAAGATGATGATTTAACTTAAAAAAATATATGTAAATTAAAAATTTACAAACATAAACGCATACATTAACATGTTGAAAAGCAATGCAAACCACAATTAAAATAGGTTAAATAATCTGCTATACGGTTTAAAATAAAAGCATACAAGTACACATCAGAATCCATTAATGATGGGTAAGTAACAGTATGTACACCATTTTTATTGTGTAGACAATGAATGGCTGACTTAAAAACATAATCAGCATTACAAGTTTTCTTTGACATTCATAAAACTTTACATTTGGTGAATAATATAACTACAATTTTTTAAAAAATATCTAAAATTTCCATCATGTAATACTGATAATATGTGCCAATCATTTATATTAACAAAACAAAAATTTAAAAAGTGCATAGTGCAGAGTGAAAACAGATATTTATGCCTGACTGTGGACTTGCAAGCATGACAACGGATAGATAAGGTATATATAGATGAGACTGCATAGCCACAGATGGTGAATGGCGATGTAATACTGTACCTCAATAAAGTGTGCGTTACTACTACATCCTTTTTTTTATCTAGCTTTATAAAAGGTTACGTGCATGTATGGTTGTGCCTCTGTTTGGACGCACAGACTGGCTTCCTGCTGTGACGCGTTGGGTATTGGAGCGTCTGTACGTCTTATGACGCAGACTAACATTCACGGTGCGCATCGTTCATCATCGCAAGCGTACCGACAACACAAAGGCGTTGTCATGACTGCTTTACTCAGTAAACATGCACCTATGATGAAACATACACGCATGTGCCCTATTACATAACAAGCTACAAGAAAAACGAGTTTGAGGTGTGACACAGCTGTTTTGTTAAGGTACAGTATTATATCGACATTGTACAGATGTCGCTATTCAGTCTGATAAATATATATCATTCACGTATTCTATCAGTTGTCATTCTTTCAGCACCACTTACAGGTATATATTTTGCTATTGTGACTATGCACTATTGACTTTACCAAGGTAATGCATGATTTTTGTAAGCGATTATCATGTTTACATGAAGGACCTTTATGATATGGGCTGTTAACTTTCTAATCAAATATGTATTTTTTAAAATGACACAAATATAAGTAATGTTGAAGAGGACTATTCCTACATGCATTGTTTGCACAATATTACACGTGTACATCACGTCCCTTAATCAACATTGGATTATTATATTTACTTGTATGCTTTTATTTCAAAGGCAAGAACACTGAAGTATAACCTTCGCACTGCAGCAGTTGTCAAAGTTCAACCCACATTATGCACTTCCAACATTGCAGCATTGGAGTCATCATGATGTGAGTTGGATTTGTCTAAGCTATGGAGTGACAAGGTTGACCATCAGTATCCTATAGCATAAGTAGGATTTTGTGTTTGCATTTGTTTTCGACATGTGCATATCTGTAATAATATGTCACATTTATTTTGTTACAGATTTGTGACAAAGACTAATCATTTTATGGTTTGAAAGTTGACGTTTCAAATGTTTACAGCTTAGAAATCAGGGTGTAGCCTCATATCTATGTGTAGCACTAGACACTTTGAGATGTCAGGTTTTTTTCACCATGATTAGGTAGCTAGCAGTAATTTTTGCCGGACACACAGCAGGGGAACAGCAGGCGTTACTGAACCCCACAAACACATCAGCGATTGTTTTCATCTGTGCATCTAACACTTCTGAGCAGCAACTGGCGCTGTTGAAGCCCAGGGTCAAGGAGGGTGTAGGCAGAGGCCTAGTATGAGATGTTTGAAGTTGAAGTTGTAGTTAGCAGCAGTAATTTTTGCCAGACACACAGCAGGGAACAGCAGGCGTTACTGAACCCCACAAACACATCAGCGATTGTTTTCATCTGTGCATCTAACACTTCTGAGCAGCAACTGGCGCTGTTGAAGCCCAGGGTCAAGGAGGGTGTAGGCAGAGGCCTAGTATGAGACGTTTGAAGTTGAAGTTGTAGTTAGCAGCAGTAATTTTTGCCAGACACACAGCAGGGGAACAGCAGGCGTTACTGAACCCCACAAACACATCAGCGATTGTTTTCATCTGTGCATCTAACACTTCTGAGCAGCAACTGGCGCTGTTGAAGCCCAGGGTCAAGGAGGGTGTAGGCACAAAATATTGACTTATTGCCTTGTTACGTGGCCATTGCAAATGTATGTACTTCAAACAAGAATAAATGAAGTTTTACTAGGACAATAAAATGATGAATTTCAATTCCAAGAATAGAAAAATATTTATACTTGAGAGTCCTCTGTGGTTGATACCGTTTAATGGCTAACTGAAAATATGGTAACAAATTCAAAGCTTTCGAGACTACTCAGGTCTCTTCATCAGGCTAAGACTAAAAAAAAAATGGAAGAATCACATATTTGTACACACAACAGGACACAGGAATAGGTAAGACAAGTGAGGGAGGGACAAGTGAGGGTAGACCGGCCAAAAAATGAGAACAAGGATGAATTATCAGCGCCACACGATAAGACAAAAAATAATGGATTTACCTGTGGCAAAACACTTTTGTATGCCCGGTCATAGCATGATGGATATGGAATTACTGGTATTAAAATATAACTTCAAATATGACAAAGATACAAAGGTTTCAGAATATAAGCTCATCATGACCTTTGACACTGTTAGTGATGGAATGAATAGTGTTGTGAATGGGTTTGAGATGAGTTCTGAGCAGAGGCTCCCTCTGGTGGTTACAAGCGGTGCTAGTGAAGATTGTGAGGACTGGGAATCAGGTGTTACTGACTGGTCTTATATAAGGGAGTCATTTTCCCATCAGGGTTGCCGGTGATCAATTGTTCTGGTCTGAATCCTTCATTCCAGTTTCCCTTGTAGCCTGCTGTGTCGTGTCTGCATCTCCTGCTAACAGATAAGACTTTGTCTTCTTTTGTGTTTTTGCTATATTTTGCATTTTGTCCTGCACTTCTTTGGGGCCTTCAGGGTCCCCTCTGGGGGCTTCTGCCCTCTCAGTTTAGTTCAGCCACTGAGTTTTGTTCTTTTGCTTTTTCCAGTTTTTTCAGTGGCTGCTGTTTTGATTTTGTTACACCAGAGAACTAATTTAGGTGGTAGAGGTCGTGTGATCTCAGGTGATTTTGAAATTAGTAGAGTTGGTGCTTTTCATGGTTTTCTGGGATTGCAGTAAGTACCCTTCCTATCCTTTTCTATTTAGATAGTTTGGGCCCCAACGTTTGCTCATGCTATTTTCTTTCTGTGTCAGTATTTCCTCTTGTCTAACCGCCATTACATGTTTGGGGCTTTCTATTATCTTTGGGGTTCTGCTCCGGGGCAGATAGCTTTCCTATTTCTATCTTTAGGTGTAGTTAGTTTCTCAGGCTGTGACGAGGCGTCTAGGACCAACGTAGGAACGCTCCACGGCTGCCTCTAGTTGTGGTGGTTAGTCAGCGTACTGCAATCTCATAGATTCCAACTGCTCTGGTGTATTGCCTTTTTTACCTGCACTCCTCAGCTACCGAAACATAACAGAATAGATCACACGGATTTATGTCATTCTATATCAATTAAGGAATCTGCGTCTCTGCCCTTCCAGGGGCATTAAAACACAAAACCAGACCCCAATCAGAGGGCAATAAAACTTTCTATCCTTATCTAGGAACTGTTCCAATATTTATGTTCATCCCTCTGTGATAATGACAGTTCTGCTACACGTCACTTACTTGTCTTACCTATTGCACTATTCCTGTGTCCTGTTGTGTATAGAAATATGTGATGCTTCATTTTTTGTTTTAGTCTTTGCCTGATGAAGAGACGTGAGTAGCCTCGAAAGCTTGCAATTTGTTACCATCTTTTCAGTTATCCATTCAAAGGTATCAACCACTGTGGACTCTCAAGTGTAAATATTTTTCTATCTAATGGCTAACACGGTACGAAGATACACATGTTTCCTAACTTCAATAATAAAAATAAAGACACTGCAAATATAAACGCATATATGCACATGCCAACAAGAAATGGAACAATACACCACCCAAAAAATTGGTTACAAAATATAGTGTTGTAAATTTAAGAATAAAAGTCCATTTTTGTATTTATGAATAATGCTTAAGGAACGCTATGTTAAACCATAACATAGTGAAGACAATGGATTTTGTAATCGTCACTCATCATCATCATCATTGCAATTTAGATGTGACAGTCACAGACATTTCAATTATTTAAGTTAATAAAATTGTTACTTTGTACAGCATGTATGACATGTCCAGCATGGACTCATCAATGTGATGACACAATAATGTACGATAAAAAATAACCATTTAAAAAAACATAATGCATTGTCACAATTTAAGTGTGTGCCTGCAAGTGTAGGTGAAAGAAAGGCTACGGATAGCAAAGGTATATTCTATGTCTGTATCAGACAGTGGACAGCCTCTGATGGGTAATAGCGATGTTATACTGTACGTCAATAAAGTCTGCGGCTGCAATCATGCATTTTTTGCTTGGACAGTGTTGAAGAGGGTAAAAGCATGTCTGGTTGCGCAAGGCTTTATCCGTCAACACTACCTTCCTACTGTCACGCGTAGGGTAGGGTGGCCTGTGTCAATTAGATGACTCTATAAAATGTGACGTTACGCAGCGTTATTGCGCCCTAGGGACGACAAAAATACAACAGCAGTAATCATTTACTGTCTAATACTCCACCTATGACCAACAAAAAAAGACCGTTCCCTCTTTAACAATCTACAAGACTAACAAGCATAATGGTTCACGCTGACTTTATTGAGGTACAGTATTACATCGACATTGTCCATGAGTAACTATGCACTGTGATACCTATATACCATTATTAATTTATATCTGTTGTGGTTGTTTCAACAGCACTTGCAGGTATAACTAGTACTACCTATTGTCAGTATGCATGATGCACTTTCTAGATGTAATAATTTATTATTGCACATTATTACCAGGTTTAGATGCTGGCCATTTCATATATGGTGTGTGAAGTTACAGTTGGCATCAGTATGTGTATTTTATAATGTCTGTCATAAATAAAAATCGTGATGATGATGAGGATTTTATGATTTGTACATCCATTGACTGCATTATCTTACAGGTACAGATAAAGTTCCTTAAAAAGCATTAATTGATAAGTATGAAATGTACTTTTATGCATTAATTTCAAAAAGTGAAGACTATGTTTTAGTTTTTGTTACCATTTATAATAGACATGTGCAGATATGCGCTGTGATGACAAATTATTATTTGTCCATATTTGTCATAAAAATTTATCATTCTAGGCCTGGAAAACTTCACAATTTCCTGTTTTAAGCATAACAATCAGGGTGACGGCTCTTCCCTATTTGGAGCATGTTCGACATGGGTTTTTCTGTGCATGTGTAGGGAACAGGAGACTTGTTGTCGGACACACAGCAGGGGAACAGCTGGCGTTACTGAACCCCACTAACACTATAGCTTGTGTATTGGTCTGTGGACACGACACTTCTGAGCAGCAACTGGCAGTGTTGTAGCCCAGGGAGTAGAGTTCAGGTGGTAGAAAGATGAACATAACAGGAGACATGGATAACGTTGCGAACCAGTTATTTAATCTGAAAACGGACAGACAAATTCTGGCGAGATCCATGCCTTGTTCATTTTCAGAAAAGTAAGCCGGTCTACATTATCGGAGGATAGTCGCATGCGACGGTCTGTTAGTACACCACCTGCGGCACTAAAGACGCGCTCCGATAATACACTGACAGCAGGGCAAGCCAGCACCTCCAATGCATACTGGCTAAGCTCTGGCCATGTATCCAGCTTAGAGACCCAAAACTTGAATGGGGAAGAGCCATCTGGGAGTACACTGAGAGGGAAAGACATGTAGTCTGTCACCATCTTACGGAAACGTTGCCTCCTGCTGACTGGAGCCGTCTCGGATGGTGTAGACATTGGTGGCGCTGCCACAAAACTTCGCCACATTTGGAACATACTGGTCTTGCCCTGTGCAGAGGCGCTGCTTGTGCTCCCTCTTGTTGCAGAGCTGTCTCCACTGCCTCGACGCTCAGAGCTGCTTTGTAAAGCAGTAGCAGCAGCAGTGCTCTCGGCTGGAATGGAGAACATTATGGATTGCACCAGTATGTCTTGGTACTCCCGCATTTTACGCTCCCGGTTCAACGGTGTGATGAGGCTTTGTAAGTTGTCCCGGTAGCGAGGGTCTAGGAGGGTGTACACCCAATAATCAGACATGGTGAGAATGTGGGCGATGCGGCGGTCGTTTCTCAGGCACTGCAGCATGAAATCAACCATGTGCTGCAGACTCCCAACTGGCCAAGAAACGCTGTCCCCTGCAAGAGGCGTCATCTCTGACTGCTCTGCATCACCCCACCCTTGCTCTACATACTGACTAGAGCGTTGTGTACCTCCCTCTGGAGCGATGTCTTCCTCCTCCATTGACTCCTCCTCATCCTCCTCACAAAGTGAACACTGCCCAGCCCTTTGTGAGGAACCACGTTGCGCTGACTGTCCAGAAGGTGATGGAATTTGTGACTCCTCATCCTCCACCTCTTCCAAAACCTCATCCCTTATTGCTTGCAGTGTTTTTTGAAGCAGGCAGATAAGGGGGACAGTCAGGCTGACTAGTGCATCATCTGCACTCGCCATCCGCGTTGACTCATCAAACGCACGGAAAACGTGGCAGATGTCCTTCATAGAGGCCCACTCAGTAGTGGTGAAGTGTGAACGACGCAAATTGCGAGTTGATTGCGCCTGATGCAGCTGATACTCCATTACTGCTGGCTGCTGCTCACACAACCGCTCCAACATATGTAACGTGGAATTCCACCTGGTGGGTACGTCACATATGATGCGATGTTCAGGAAGGCGAAATCTGCGTTGCAGAGCTGCAATGCGCGATCTGGCCATGCTGGAACGTCGCAAGTGAGCGCACTCTAGGCGGACCTTGTGCAGCAGTGCATCAAGATCCGGATAGTCCCTCAAAAAACTCTGCACGACCAAGTTGAGCACATGTGCCAGACATGGTATGTGAGTGAGGTTGCCAAGGCCCAGAGCTGCCACCAGATTTCGGCCATTGTCACACACTACCAAGCCTGGCTGGAGATTCGCTGGCAAAAACCACACGTCGCTCTCCTGCTTGATGGCATTCCAGAGCTCCTGCGCTGTGTGGCTTCGATTCCCCATGCAAATTAATTTCAGGACGGCCTGTTGACGTTTGGCCACGGCTGTGCTCATATCGGTCGCATCAGGTAAGCGTTCACGGGTCCATGTGGAGGTAGACCGTGACGGCTCCTGCAGCGATGATTCTGAGGAACTGGAGTAGGAGGAGGAGTCAATGTGGACAGACTTGATTCCTGCAATCCTTGGAGTTGGCAGAACACGTACAGCGCCACTCGCAAGATCTGTACCCGGCTACACAACATTGACCCAATGGGCAGTGAGGGAAAGGTATCGTCCCTGGCCATGGGTACTGGTCCACGCATCGGTGGTCAGGTGGACCTTGCTACTGACGGCGTTTAGTAGCGCATGTTTAATTTTTCCCTCAACATGCTTTTGCAGACCAGGGACGGCTTGCCTGCTGAAATAAAATCGGCTGGGCACATTGTATTGTGGGACTGCCAATGACTAGAGTTGAGCGATACTTTCCGATATCCAAAAGTATCGGAATCGGAATGGTATCGCCGATAACATTAAAATATCGGCGATACCCGATACTGATACCGGAAGTCCCATGTAAGTCTATGGGAACAAAATATCGAAATTAAAAAAACCCCATTCTTGCCTTGTTGGTTAATTGTACATGAAGGAAAACAAGAAAGAGTAATGTAGAATGTATTGGGGAAGGTTGAGGAGACATTAAAGGCATAGATGTTTAACCCAATCAAATGGAATAGCATAAATATTTTTTTTTTTAAAGATGTTCGGATTGACGAAGAAATTGACAATGTTGTTAACGTTTTTTCTATTTTGGCAAATATGTATATTACACAACTTCCATGCTCTTCATCTTCACCTTTTTAACTTTTCACACACTTTCTCCTTCATAATCTTCTGCAGCATCATCTTTTTCATCAAATTATTCTTCATCTTCACCTTCTTTATCTTCTTCTTAAACTTCTTGCTATTCATCTTTGTTAACATTACTCATATTCTTCTTATTAAACTATTATTCTTATTCATATTCTGCTTCATCTTCTTCATCATATTCTTATTTGTGACTGAGAATCCTGTACTTGTAATCTGTCAAAGTATGAATTTTTCATCCTTCCGTTCTTGCTGTCACAAAAGATTTAAATTACAACAGTATTTGTCCGTGTTCAGTTTAGCCTGCAGCAGCAGGCATTTTCCAGGGGCACCACGAGGAGGAACGGACTCACAACCATACACTGCTTAGTCTTCTTCTGCTTAGAATTTAGAGCATATTTTGCTCTTCATTTTGGTCTTATACTTCATGTTCTTCTGCTTTTAGATCTTCTGCTTATTGTTCTTGTGTCTCTTGTTCCGTATCTTGTATTTGTAGCACAATCTTGTACCAGCTGATGTTACTGGGACACGGTTACTAAGCAGGAGGTACCTGTGCTCCAAAGCACTACCAAGGACCAGCAGACGTTGCTGGAACTCGGATACCGAGATGGAGGCACCTAGGCCAAAGGCACTGTGGAGAACCAGCTGACGGTACTGGAACCCGGAGGGGCAGCAGAAGGAAAAGAGCCAATGGCACAACCGAGGACCAGCTGACGTTACTGGGACACGGTTACTAAGCAGGAGGTACCTGTGCTCCAAAGCACTACCAAGGACCAGCAGACGTTGCTGGAACTCGGATACCGAGATGGAGGCACCTAGGCCAAAGGCACTGCGGAGAACCAGCTGACGGTACTGGAACCCGGAGGGCAGCAGAAGGAAAAGAGCCAATGGCACAACCGAGGACCAGCTGACGTTACTGAACCCCAGTAACACAGGAGCAAGTGTTGACTGTGCTAACAGCACTTCCGAGCAACAACTGGCGGTGTTGGAGCCCAGGGTCAAGGAGGATGTTTAAATACTAGATCAAGTAATTTCCTTGTTACCTGTCAATTTTAAATGTCTATACTTCAAACAAGAGAAAGATAACCTTTACTACCATAAGATGATGATTTCATTTAAACTAATATCTAGATAAATAAAGAATTGACAAACATAAACACATACATTAACATGTTGAACAGCAATGCAAACCACAAAATAAATTAGTTAAGGAATCTGCTATACGGTTGTACATAAAAGCATACAAGTACATATCTGAATCCATTAATGATGGATAAGTAACAGTATGTACACCATTTTTATTGTATAGACAATGAATGTCTGACTTCAAAACATCATCAGCATTACAAGTTATCTGTGATATTACTAAAATGTTCCATTTGCTGAATAATGTCACTAAATATTTTATACAAAATTATACAATTTCCATCATGTAATACTCATAATATGTGGCAATAATCATTTTTATTAACAAACATAAACTTTAAAAAGTGCATAGTGCATAGTGAAAATTGCTATTTATGGCTGACTGTCGACTTGGAAGCATGACAACAGATAGATAAGGTATATATAGATGAGACTGCATAGCCACAGATGGTGAATGGCGATGTAATACTGTACCTCAATAAAGTGTGCGTCACTACTAAATAATTTTTTTTATATAGCTTTATAAACAGGGTACATGGATGTATGCTTGTGCCTTTGTTTTGACGCACAGACTGCCTTCCTGCTGAGACGCATTGGGTAGTGAACAGTTGTGTGCAGTGTTCACTGCAGTCTCTGCGGAATAACCACACTTAGACCTTATAACTTTTCAGACTTTCTTTATCAATCTACCAAGATGAAGAAGGCAGGGAGTAAGGCACGTGGTCGTGGAGTTTCTTCAGGGAGAGGACGTGGGGATTCTGTGGCTGCTGCGGCCCCCAGTGACACAGCATCCACCAGTTTTCCCCGTGAGCGTTCCTTTATGCGCACTTTTGTAGGAGCTCGGAGTACCCCCCTGCTGCGGGAAGAACAAATTGAAGCCGTTGTTGTTTGGATGTCAGCCAATGCATCGACTTCAATTGCTTCCACCTCCTCTCAGGACCACAGCACTGTTGGGCAACCATCTGTCTCTTCACCGCCTGGCAAATTGCCCAGGCAGTCAGAGAGTTCTGTACAGGAGCCAGCTGAGTGTCTGCTTCTGTTCTCAGAATCTATTGGCTTGCAAACAGGGGCCCAGCCAAGCAGCATTCTGTAATGTGAAGAGGGAGTATGCAGTGATGCGCAACAGCTGTGTCTCTCTGAATCTGAAGAGGCGGGTGAGACAGTGCCGATGGTCAGCACACCGCAGAACGCATCTGATGATGATGAGACCCAGGTGCCAGTTTCTGTTGAGCATGGTGCTGGCCAGACCACCCAACAGCAGGTGTTGGAAGAGGGTAGTGGAGATGATGAGGTCCAAGACCCAACATGGCATGAGGAACAGGAAGGTGGTGGGAGCAGCTCAGAGGAATAATAATAATATTTATTTATATAGCGCCATCATATTCCGCAGCGCTTTACAGTTTAGCAGTTTCAGAACACAAGTCATAAGTAACAACGTTAACAATACAATAATTTAAGCTAAATAAGTCGCCCCTGCTCGTGACAGCTTACAATGTACAATGAGATGGGGGAGATACAAAGTATAGGTGTTTATATACAATGGTGCATTTACAATGATGTTCCAGCCATCTTAAGGGACTGAGGGATGGAGATAGTGAATGGGCTAGAGACACACACACACTTACACAGAATACATAGAATGACTTTGATTAGTGAATGTGATAGGCCGCTCTGAACAAATGTGTTTTGAGGGAGCGCCTGAAACCATGCAAATTGTGGATAGTCCTAATTTCTTGGGGTACAGCATTCCAGAGGATTGGCGTAGAGCAGGAGAAGTCTTGGAGTCGGGAGTGGGAGGTACGTATTAGTGCAGAGGTTAGTCGAAAGTCGTTTGCAGAGCGCAGCAGTCGGTTAGGCCGATAGATAGAAATGAGGGAGGAGATGTAGGAGGGGTGCTGCACTGTGGATAGCTTTGTGGCTGAGAACCAGTACTTTGGTTGAAAGCTGGGAGAGGCCTAGAGAAATGGTTAGTGATAGAAGGAAGATAGAGGAAGACATTGCCCCAACGGTACAAACAGGAGGGAGAGTTAGGCTGCAGACTCGGTTGCCTGTAGCCTCCAGTTTGGCACCTGTTCGGAGCAGTTGTCTTCCAAAAGTCAAAACGTGCGCTCCCAGGACTTGCACTGCGTGGTCCTTTTTTCACACACTTGCACATGATATTTGCTATGTGAAATGCAAGCTGTGTAATCAAAAATTAAAAATAGCTAAAAGTGTCAGTCACCTCAATACCACAAATATGTGGAAACATGTGCGGACAAAGCACGTAGTTGAGTTACAAAGACACACTGGAGATGTAGGCCAACCTACAGCAGCACCTACATCTTCAGGTTGTGTTGAAGCCTCTTCATCGAGCTCACACACAGCTGGTTCTGCTTCCTCACAGGATCGCCATGGAAGAACCTCGGCCACTGTTGTCCAGAGACAAACTGTTATTCCACACACAGCAGCAAGTTCCCTGTCATCCTCACACTCCCAGGCCACAAAACAGCCATCGGTAGCACAGGCATGGGATAAAAGACGACCATACTCCGCAAACCATGCACGAGCACAGGCTCTGAATGCTGGCATTGCAAAACTCCTGTCCCTTGAAATGCTGTGATTCAGGCTGGTGGAGACAGACAGTTTCCGTAACTGAATATCATTGTCAGTCCCACAATACAATGTGCCAAGCCGATTTCATTTCAGCAGGCAAGCCGTCCCTGGTCTGCAAAAGCATGTTGAGGGAAAAATTAAACATGCGCTACTAAAAGCCCTCAGTAGCAAGGTCCACCTGACCACCGATGCGTGGACCAGTACCCATTGTTATGATCTGCTACAACCAGTAAGGAAAGAAGGGAATTCTGTCCCTACAATACAACTAAGCTGAATCCCTACGATGTAACGGGGAACCTGATCCTGCGACCAGACCCGCTAAAGTCCTCATCTAGTGTGAACGAAGACCTATAGTTGCGAGGGAGTAATCCCTACAAGATCTAGGGACTGGGAGAAAAGGTGGACACCTCCTAACATAAATTGTAGCATGGATAATTAAACAGAAAAATAAATACTTTGTGATCCTAACATCAAGCAAAACTGACAGATTAAGGCACCTAAGCACCCGGCTAGCTTAACAGTAGATAATACAATGAAGTCAAGCAAAGCCAGAAGGGCGGAGCCAGACTAAATAGGGAAAAAAGGTCATGTGAACAGCAAACTGAAACAAAACCTAACAAGAGGGTTCTAACACCCATGGCCAGGGACAATACCTTTCCCTCACTGCCCATTGGGTCAATGTTGTGCAGCCGGGTACTGATCTTGCGAGTGGCGCTGTACGTGTTCTGCCAACTCCAAGGATTGCAGGAATCAAGTCTGTACACATTGATTCCTCCTCCTACTCCAGTTCCTCAGAATCATCGCTGCAGGAGCCGTCACGGTCTACCTCCACATGGACCCGTGAACGTTTACCTGTTGCGACCGATATGAGCACAGCCGTGTCCAAATGTCAACAGGCCGTCCTGAAATTAATTTCCATGGGGAATCTTAGCCACACAGCGCAGGAGCTCTGTAATGCCATAAAGCAGGAGAGCGACGTGTGGTTTTTGGAAGAGAATCTACAGGCAGGCTTGGTAGTGTGTGACAATGGCCGAAATCTGGTGTCAGCTCTGGGCCTTGGCAACCTCACTCACATACCATGTCTGTCATATGTGCTCAACTTGGTCGTGCAGAGTTTTTTGAGGGACTATCCGGATCTTGATGCACTGCTGCACAAGGTCCGCCTAGAGTGCGCTCACTTGCGACGTTCCAGCATGGCCAGATCGCTGATTGCAGCTCTGCAACGCAGATTTCATCTTCATGAACATCGCATCATATGTGACGTACCCACCAGGTGGAATTCCTCGTTACATATGTTGGAGCGGTTGTGTGAGCAGCAGCCAACAGTAATGGAGTATCAGCTGCATCAGGCGCAGTCAACTCGCAATTTGCGCCGTTCACACTTCACCACTACTGAATGGGCCTCTATAATAAGAATAATAATATTATTTATTTATATAGCGCCATAATATTCCGCAGTGCTTTACAGTTTAACAGTTTCAAAACACAAGTCATAAGTAACAACGTTAACAATACAATAATTAAAGCAAAATCAGCCGCCCCTGCTGGTGAAAGCTTACAATCTACAATGAGGTGGGGGAATACAAAGTACAGGTGTTTATATACAATGGTGTTTTTAAAATGATGGTCCAGCCATTTTAAGGGAGTGAGGGATGCATGGAGATAGTGAATGGGCTACACACACAGAATTACACATAGAATGACTTTGATTAGTGAATGTGATAGGCCACTGTGAACAAATGTGTTTTGAGGGAGCGCCTGAAACCATCCAAATTGCGGATAGTCCTAATTTCTTGGGGTAGAGCATTCCAGAGGATTGGCGCAGCGCGGGAGAAGTCTTGGACTTGGGAGTGGGAGGTACGGATTAGTGCAGAGGTTAGTCGAAGGTCGTTTGCAGAGTGCAGCAGTCGGTTAGGCCGATAAATATAAATAAGGGAGGAGATGTAGGGGGGTGCTGCGCTGTGGAGAGCTTTGTTGGTGAGAACCAGTAATTAGAATTGGATCCTATAATGAATGGGCAGCCACTGCCAGTGTAATGAGTGGCGAATAACTCTATGAAGGATATCTGCCACGTTTTGCGTGCGTTTGATGAGTCAACGCGGATGGCGAGTGCAGATGATGCACTAGTCAGCCTGACTGTCCCCTTATCTGCCTGCTTCAAAAAACACTGCAAGCACTAAGGCATGAGGTTTTGGAAGAGGTGGAGGATGAGGAGTCACAAATTCCATCACCTTCTGGACAGTCAGCGCAACGTGGTTCCTCACAAAGGGCTGGAGGACTTTCAAAGTACCATGCTGTATCAACAATTGAACCTCCAGAGTCGCTGTCTATATTTTCATAACCATTACAAACTTTTAATGTATTTACAAAGCACATAATGTACATTTTTTGTCTATCCTTTTGTAATGCTATTGTGTTTCCATAAACTGATGTTACAGAATTATGATACAAAGTTTTTAAATTTTGAGTTTTAAATTTTGTAAATTTATATGTATTTGAAGGACTTTGTGAGGAGGATGAGGAGGAGTCAATGGAGGAGGAAGACATCGCTCCAGAGGGAGGTAGACAATGCTCTAGTCAGTATGTAGACCAAGGGTGGGGTGATGCACAGCAGGCAGAGATGACGCCTCTTGCATGGGACAACGTTTCTTGGCCAGTTGGGAGTCTGCAGCACATGGTTGATTTCATGCTGCAGTGGCTGAGAAACGACCGCCGCATCGAACACATTCACACCACGTCTGATTATTGGGTGTACACCCTCCTAGACCCTCGCTACCGGGACAACTTACAAAGCCTCATCACACCGTTGAACCGGGAGCGTAAAATGCGGAAGTACCAAGACACACTGGTGCAATCCATAATGTTCTCCATTCCAGCCGAGAGCACTGCTGCTGCTACTGCTTTACAAAGCAGCTCTGTGCGTCGAGGCAGTGGAGACAGCTCTGCAACAAGAGGGAGCACAAGCAGCGCCTCTGCACAGGGCAAGAACAGTATGTTCCAAATGTGTCGAAGTTTTGTGGCAGCGCCACCAATGTCTACACCATCCGAGACGGCTCCAGTCAGCAGGAGGCAACATTTCCGTAAGATGGTGACAGACTACATGTCTTGGCCTCTCAGTGTACTCCCAGATGGCTCTTCCCCATTCAAGTTTTGTGTCTCTAAGCTGGATACATGGCCAGAGCTTAGCCAGTATGCATTGGAGGTGCTGCCTTGCCCTGCTGCCAGTGTATTATCAGAGCGCGTCTTTACTGCTGCAGGTGGTGTACTAACAGACCGTTGCATGCGACTATCCTCCGATAATGTAGAACGGCTTACTTTTCTGAAAATGAACTAGGCATGGATCTCGCCTGAATTTGCCTGTCCGGTTTCAGATTAACTAACTGGTTGGCAACGTTTTCCATGTCTCCTGTTATGTTCATCTTTCTACCACCTGAGCTATACTCCCTGGGCTACAACACTGCCAGTTGCTGCTCAGAAGTGTCGTGTCCACAGACCAATACACAAGCTATAGTGATAGTGGGGTTCAGTAACGCCTGCTGTTCCCCTGCTGCGTGTCTGACAAAAATTAATGCTGCTAACTCCAAATTAAAGTTCAAATTAAAGTTCAAACATCTCATACTAGGCCTCCATAACTTTGACAAATCCAACTCACATCATGCCTCAAATGCTGCAATGTTGGAAGTGCATAATGTGGGTTGAACTTTGACAACAGCTGCAGTGCGAAGGTTATCCTTCTGTGTTCTTGGCTTTTAAATAAAAGCATACAAGTAAATATAATAATACATTGTTGATTAAGGGACATGATGTACACCTGTAATATTGTGCAAACAATGGATGTAGGACTATTCCTCTTCAACATTACTTATATTTGTGTCATTTGAAAAAATACATATTTTAGTTAAAAATTAAAAACCCATGTTCAGTAGCTGTGAAAGGCCCGTTTGTGTACTTCTATATTGTTTGCAACCAATGTATTGTATACGGATGGAAGCACGTCACTGTAATAGATTTGAATTATTTTAAATAGAATAAAGCAGCACCAATTTTAGAAAAATGACAAGGATGAGCCAGTGACAGACACTCAGCAGAGTACACGCAGCGGTGGTTGAAGAAGTAAATGGAGCGTGATCTGCATTTAAAAAAAAAAAAAAATACCTCACAGACTGCAGTGAACACTGAAACACAACTATTCACAATCTGTGAAAGGCTACTCCTTTGTCTACTTCTATAGTGTTTGCAACCAATGTATTGTATACGGATGGAAGCGCGTCACACTAATAGATTAGATTTATTTTAAATGGAATGTAGCAGAACCAATTGGAGATAAATGAAAAGGATGAGCCACTGAGACACGCTCAGCAGAGTACAAGCAGCAGTGCTTGAACAAGTAACTGGAGCGTGATGTGCACTCAAAAAAAAAAAAACACAGACTGCAGTGAACACTGAAACACAACTGTCCACAATCTGGGAAAGGCTACTCCTTTGTCTACTTCTATAGTGTTTGCAACCAATGTATTGTATACGGATGGAAGCGCGTCACACTAATAGATTAGATTTATTTTAAATGAATGTAGCAGAACCAATTGGAGATAAATGAAAAGGATGAGCCACTGAGACACGCTCAGCAGAGTACAAGCAGCAGTGCTTGAACAAGTAACTGGAGCGTGATGTGCACTCAAAAAAAAAAAACACAGACTGCAGTGAACACTGAAACACAACTGTCCACAATCTGGGAAAGGCTACTCCTTTGTCTACTTCTATAGTGTTTGCAACCAATGTATTGTATACGGATGGAAGCGCGTCACACTAATAGATTAGATTTATTTTAAATGGAATGTAGCAGAACCAATTGGAGATAAATGAAAAGGATGAGCCACTGAGACACGCTCAGCAGAGTACAAGCAGCAGTGCTTGAACAAGTAACTGGAGCGTGATGTGCACTCAAAAAATAAAAAACACAGACTGAAGTGAACACTGAAACACAACTGTCCACAATCTGGGAAAGGCTACTCCTTTGTCTACTTCTATAGTGTTTGCAACCAATGTATTGTATACGGATGGAAGCGCATCACACTATAATTTCTATTGAATGGAGCAGCTAGAATTACACTAAAGAAAAAAAAAAAGAGTCTGTGAGTGACACGTGCAGATGCCTACAGACAGCGTTGGATGCAGAGCAAACTGCAGCGTCACCTGCACTCACACACACCTTGCAGAGCTGTTAAAACAACACTGCAGGCAAAAGGAAGCTTTACACAGCGGTTGGTGATAGCCTGCCTACAGCACAGTACACTAAATCGCAATCTCTAACTGTCCCTCAGAGTCAGCAGAGTAGCGTTCTGTCCCTATCTGAATTCACAGCACAGTGACGCTAAAATGGCGGCGGCGCCTTTTATAGTGCATTCTGACATCATTTCAGCAGCCAATCACAGCCATGCCATTAGTTAAGATGACTGCAGCATTACAGGATGTGCCCACACTTCGTAGGATTCCTCATTGGCTGACTAAAATCACATTGCCTCTCAAAGAATTATGGGAACTTCCGATTCCGGTATACGATATTGAAAAAGTATCGGAATTAAGTATCGGAATTCCGATAACGCGAATATCGGCCGATACCCGATACTTGCGGTATCGGAATGCTCAACACTACCAATGACATTAAGTCACAGAAACTGTCAGTCTCCACCAGCCTGAATGACAGCATTTCAAGGGACAGGAGTTTTGCAATGCCAGCATTCAGAGCCTGTGCTCGTGGATGGTTTGCCGAGTATGGCCGTCTTTTATCCCATGCCTGTGCTACCGATGGCTGTTTTGTGGCCTGGGAGTGTGAGGATGACAGGGAACTTGCAGTTGTGGGTGGAATAACACTGGGTCTCTGGACAACAGTTACAGAGGTTCTTCCATGGCGATCCTGTGAGGAAG
This sequence comes from Oophaga sylvatica, assembly GCA_033576555.1. NCBI lineage: Eukaryota > Metazoa > Chordata > Amphibia > Anura > Dendrobatidae > Oophaga > Oophaga sylvatica. Next base: position 279,623,188 of record JARQOD010000005.1, read on the forward strand.
CCGAACCAGCTGTGTGTGAGCTGGAGGAAGAGGCTCCAACACGAGCTGAAGATGTAAGTGCTGCTGTAGGTTGGCCTACATCTCCAGTGTGTCTTTGTAACTCAGCTACGTGCTTTGTCCGTACATGTTTCCACATATTTGTGGTATTGAGGTTACTGATATTTTTACCTCTTTTAACTTTTTGATTACACAGCTTGCATTTGACATAGCAAATATCATCTGCAAGTGTGTCAAAAAAGGACCACGCAGTGCAAGTCCTGGGAGCGCCCGGTTTGGCTGTTGGAAGAGAACTGCTACGAACGGGTGCCAAACTGGAGGGTACAGGCAACCGAGTCTGCAGCCTACCTCTCCCTACTGTTTGGACCGTTGGGGCAATCTCTTCCTCAGAGCTGCTACCACCACCTTCCTGTTCCTCACGCCATGTTGGGTCTTGGACCTCATCATCTCCACTACCCTCTTCAAACACCTGCTGCTGTTGGGTGGTCTGGCCAGCACCTTGCTCAACAGAAAATGGCACCTGAGTCTCATCATCATCAGATGCGTTCTGCGGTGTGCTGACCATCGGCACTGGCTCACCCGCCTCTTCACATTCAGAGAGACACAGCTGTTGCGCATCACTGCACACTGCCTCTTCTTCACATTCCAGAATGCTGCTTGGCTGGGCCCCTGTTTCCAAGCCAACAGATTCTGAGAACAGAAGCAGAGACTCAGCTGGCTCCAGTTCAGAACTCTCTGACTGCCTGGGCAATTTGGCAGGCGGTGAAGAGACAGATGGTTGTTCAACAGTGCTGTGGTCCTGAGAGGAGGTGTAAGGAATTGAAGTCGATGCATTGGCTGCCATCCAACCAACAACGGCTTCAATTTGTTCTTCCCGCAGCAGGGAGGTACGCTGAGCTCCTACAAAAGTGCGCATAAAGGAACGCTCACGGGGAAAACTGGTGATGCTGTGTCACTGGGTGCGGCAGCAGCCACAGAATCCCCACGTCCTCTCCCTGCTGAAACTCCATGGCCACGACCACGTGCCTTACTCCCTGCCTTCTTCATCTTGGTAGATTGATAAAGAAAGTCAGAAAAGTTATAAGGCCTAAGAGTGGTTATTCCTCAGAGACTGCAGTGAACACTGCAGACAACTGTTCAGTAGCTGTGAAAGGCCCCTTTGTGTACTTCTATAGTGTTTGCAACCAATGTATTGTATACGGATGGAAGCGCGTCACACTAATAGATTAGATTTTTTTCAAATATAATGGAGCAGCACCAATTAGAGAAAAATGTGAAGGATGAGGCAGTGACACACGCTCAGCAGACTACAACCAGCAGTAGTTGAAGAACTAACTGGAGCGTGATCTGCACTCAAAAAATGAAAAGCTCACAGACTACAGTGAACACTGAAACACAACTGTTCAGTAGCTGTGAAAGGCCCCTTTGTCTACTTCTATAGTGTTTGCAACCACTGTATTGTATACGGATGGAAGCGCGTCACACTAATAGATTAGATTTTTTCAAATATAATGGAGCAGCACCAATTAGAGAAAAATGTGAAGGATGAGCAGTGACACACGCTCAGCAGACTACAACCAGCAGTAGTTGAAGAACTAACTGGAGCGTGATCTGCCCAAAAATGAAAAGCTCACAGACACAGTGAACACTGAAACACAACTGTTCAGTAGCTGTGAAAGGCCCTTTGTCTACTTCTATAGTGTTTGCAACCACTGTATTGTATACGGATGGAAGCGCGTCACACTAATAGATTAGATTTTTTCAATATAATGGAGCAGCACCAATTAGAGAAAAATGTGAAGGATGAGGCAGTGACCACGCTCAGCAGACTACAACCAGCAGTAGTTGAAGAACTAACTGGAGCGTGATCTGCACTCAAAAATGAAAAGCTCACAGACTACAGTGAACACTGAAACACAATGTTCAGTAGCTGTGAAAGGCCCTTTGTCTACTTCTATAGTGTTTGCAACCACTGTATTGTATACGGATGGAAGCGCGTCACACTAATAGATTAGATTTTTTTCAAATATAATGGAGCAGCACCAATTAGAGAAAAATGTGAAGGATGAGGCAGTGACACACGCTCAGCAGACTACAACCAGCAGTAGTTGAAGAACTAACTGAGCGTGATCTGCACTCAAAAAATGAAAAGCTCACAGACTACAGTGAACACTGAAACACAACTGTTCAGTAGCTGTGAAAGGCCCCTTTGTCTACTTCTATAGTGTTTGCAACCACTGTATTGTATACGGATGGAAGCGCGTCACACTAATAGATTAGTTTTTTTTCACATATAATGGAGCAGCACCAATTAGAGAAAAATGTGAAGGATGAGGCAGTGACACACGCTCAGCAGACTACAACCAGCAGTAGTTGAAGAACTAACTGGAGCGTGATCTGCACTCAAAAAATGAAAAGCTCACAGACTACAGTGAACACTGAAACACAACTGTTCAGTAGCTGTGAAAGGCCCCTTTGTCTACTTCTATAGTGTTTGCAACCACTGTATTGTATACGGATGGAAGCGCGTCACACTAATAGATTAGTTTTTTTCACATATAATGGAGCAGCACCAATTAGAGAAAAATGTGAAGGATGAGGCAGTGACACACGCTCAGCAGACTACAACCAGCAGTAGTTGAAGAACTAACTGGAGCGTGATCTGCACTCAAAAAATGAAAAGCTCACAGACTACAGTGAACACTGAAACACAACTGTTCAGTAGCTGTGAAAGGCCCCTTTGTCTACTTCTATAGTGTTTGCAACAATGTATTGTATACGGATGGAAGCGCGTCACACTAATAGATTAGATTTTTTGCAAATATAATGGAGCTGCACCAATTCACAAAATCAAATAAAAAAAGAGTCAGTGAGTGACACTTGCAGATGCCTACAAACAGCGGTGGATGCAGAGCAAACTGCAGCGTCACCTGCACTCTCACACACACCTTGCACAGAGCTGTTAAAACAACACTGGCAAAAGGAAGCTTTACACAGCGGTTGGTAAACTAGCCTGCCTAAAGCACAGTAGAGTACACAAAATCGCAATGTCTAACTGTCCCTCAGAGTCAGCACAGCAGCGTTCTGTCCCTAACTGAGTTCACAGCACAGTGACGCTAAAATGGAGGAGACGCCTTTTATAGTGCATTCTGACATCATTTCAGCAGCCAATCACAGCCATGCCATTAGTTAAGATGACCGCAGCATTACAGGATGTGCCCACACTTCATAAGATTCCTCATTGGCTGACTAAAATCACATTGCCTCTCAAAGAATTATGGGAACTTCCGATTCCGGTATACGATATATGAAAAATATCGGAACTAAGTATCGGAATTCCGATACAGCGAATATCGGCCGATACCCGATACTTGCGGTATCGGAATGCTCAACACTAGTTTTGAGCTGTCTGAGCTGAAATGACATATAGGCTGAATAAAATCCATTATCTCATCTTCATGTTTGGAATTGTATATATTGTATATTATACATAAACACACATACAGTATTTATAACTTGGCGCACCATGCTCCAGCATACTCTTCATCATGAATACTGGTGTGCAAACAGTATTGTTGAATCTTGGCCATCAAGTTTACCATTGAGGGTGTTTGACATTAGTGAACAGAAACCACAATAAAATAGTTTCTTCATCAGCTGATTTCATTATTGTAAATAGTCTATGTCTTTTCTATTGTTTTATATTGATACACGCACCTCTTATAAGGAATAGGCGACACTGTCGCTTACTGCATGATACTGAATGGTCCACTACTTATGAGCAATTAGCAGTAGAATACACTGAGTGCTCAACAAATTAGCAATCAGTGCTGATGTCTGTCATCTCTTACCCTAGGTAGGTGCACCACTTATCTATACAAGTAATTTTTAAGTAGTGCTCATTGCATACACAATTAGCACAGCCAAAGTGCCCTTAGGAAATTCCTCTACTAGTATAGCACACATCAGCAGTGCAGCATTCAATCAATTTCCCTGGCTGTCTATGTGACTGTAAGAATAATGTATTTGCTAAGCACTGCCATTTCAAATTAACTTAAATGTTTCAGATGACCAACAAATGTAAATTTTAGACAAAGATAACCCAAGTAAACATAAAATGCTAAGTTATTTATTATTAATGGAAAAATAAATCCAAATCTAAAAGGCCATGTGTGAAAAAGTTATTGCCTACTAAACCTAGTAACAGGTTGGGCCACCCTTAGCACCAATAACCGCAATCAAGCCTTTGCGATAACTGCCAATGAGTCTTTTACAAAGCTCTGGAGGAATTTTGGCCCACTCTCTTTGCAGTATTCTTTTATTTCAGCCACATTGGAGGGTGTCTGAGCATGAACCACCTGCAAAATCTTAATTTTGTTCTTCTCAAGCCATTCAGAGGTAGACTTCCTGATGTGTTTTGGATCATTGTCCTGCTGCATAACCCAAGTGCCAGACCATCAGACTACCACCATCATATTTTACTGTTGGCATAATGCTCCTTTTCTGAAATGCTATGTTACTTCTATGTCAGATGTAATAGGACATACACCTTCCAAAAAGTTAAACTTTTGTCTCGTCAGTCCACAGAATATTCTCCCAAAAGTCTTTAGGATCATCAAGAGGTTTTCTAGCAAAACTGAGATGAGCCATTATGTTTGGATTGCTCAGCAGTGGTTTTTGTCTTGGAACTCTGCCATGAAAGCCATTTTTGCAGTCTTTTTCTTATAGTGGAGTCATGAACACTGACCTTAAGTGAGCCTTCAGTTCTTTGGATGTTGTTGTGGGGTCTTCTGTGACTTTTTGGATAAGTCAAAGAAAAAATATCAGTTCCAAGATAACTATGTACCCATCTAGTTATAGACATTTATACTAAGTTACTTTTACAAGGAGAATCTGAGTCATGATATACAAAAATTATAAAGATTGTATTGTTGCAAGGAAATTACCAAGGATAAACATATACAATATAAAAATTTATTTGGGTACAGAAGGTTTAGATCCATTGTGAAAGAAAGAACAGTGGTTAGAGGCTTGGTCAGGATTTCATAATAATCATATGAACCACCAGTCAATTTTATCAAAAGACTTCACAACAGGCACCAGGATCAATTAGCTTTCCTATGTCCAATTGTTCCATTTAGTACTCTATACCAAGTAATGGCAAGAGAGCAATCTAGCAGAAATGTTATGATGCGGAGTCTACTGTGAAGTGTCAAAACATGTTTCTGGTGCACGCTATATATGTAAACATAATTGTGGTTAATAAAAGGTTAAATACCCATTTAGTATGGATCCTGCCAAGACTGCGGCTCTGTACCCCAACCTGCTCTTTGCATGTATGTCACTTCCTCAGGGGGCGTGATGTCAGTGTGACAGCTGTCCGATATAAATATTGTGCCGTTCTGGTCACATGACCGCACCGCGGCCAATTAAATGTTCCGATTGTGTGAATGCGCACTTGCACGTCTCTGGTCCAAATTTCCCGCAGTTTCTCCTTACGCTTTCATCACAGTCATGTGAGGCGGCCGATGCCAGGCTGCACACCAAGCAAACTCCAAGTAGATGGAGAGACAAATGAGGGGTAACCCGAGACATGGCGCATGCCAATGTAGAAGGTGACAAAATGTGTTGACAAGTGTATTAAAAGATGAATGCATAAATTGTGTAATTAGTGATAATTTGATGTGTGTGTATGTGGCTAAAGTAAAATAAAGTCCAGCTCACCAGTATAACATCCCAGGGATCGGAGCACGGAACCACTGTGTCAGACGTATGACATGGCAAAATGAAGAAAAAAATTCAGCTCCACGACAAAGTGAAAAAGTACATGACTAAGGGTGCTGCGACACCAGAAACGCGTTGATAACACTTTTTTTGCTGCTATCTATGCTGATACTTTTACCCTCTATGCTTCATATATCAAGTGAATAAAGATCTACTTTTTCACTTTGTGTTGTGAATGTTCTAGAAATGAATTCTTAGCAGAAGTTCCCTCTGGTGGTTACAAACAGTACTGAACCATTCAATGAGGATTGGCAATCAGGAATCACAGACTGGTCTTATATAAGGGAGGTTCCCTCCCATCATGGTTGCCGGTGATCAATTGTTCTTGTCTCAACTTTGTTTCCTGGTTCACTTGGAAGCTTGCTGAGTCTTGCCTCTTCTCCTGCTCTCAGATAAGATATTTTCTGTTTTTTGTTTTTGTGCTTACCATTTGCATTTTTCTCTGCATTCCTGTGAAGTTAGCCAGGACCCCCTCCCCGGGGGGCTTGGGCTCCTCTCGTTCCTCTGGAGCCACTGTTATTTGTTCATTTGCCTTTTCCAGTTTTTTCAGTGGCTGTGCCTTAGTTTTGTTACACCAGAGAACTAATTTAGGTGGTAGAGGTCGTATGATCTCAGGTGTTTTTGCAATTAGTAGCGTTTTTTTTTTTTAGGGTTTTTTTGGATTGCAGTAAGTATCCTTCCTATCCTTTTTCTGTCTAGGCAGATTGGGCCCCAACGTTTGCTCAAACTATTTTCTGTCTGTGTCTGTATTTCCTCTTGTCTAACCGCCATTACATGTTTGGGGGCTTCCTATGTTCTTTGGGGATCTGGTCCGGGGCAGATAGCTTTCCTCTTTCTACCTTTAGGTGTAGTTAACCTCTCAGGCTGTGACGAGGCGTTTAGGACCAACGCAGGAACGCTCCACTGCTGCCTTTAGTTGTGGTGGTTAGTCAGGGTACTGCAATCCAGTAGATTCCAACCTCTCTGGTGTATTGCCGTTTTTGCCTGCTCTCCTCAGCTACCAAAACATAACAGTATCACCGGCCAAACTGAAAATTGTATGGTACACACAGAAGGGAAAAATAGTGTGGAAAGAAAAAAGGTTGTCAGAGTTGTCAGAGATTTTTTTTTTTCTGTTGGTTGCATTTTTTTCCCTCTTTTTCTCTGGGTGCTGAGGAGGATTTTTTTTTTCTCTCTCAAGGGAGTTTGCACAGTTGTCTGGCCGTGTGCATCAGCTTGCCACTGAGGTTCGGAGTATTGCTACCTATATTGCTAGGTTGCCAGTTGTGGAACCCAGGATCCCCATGCCAGATTTGTTTTTGGGGGATCGAGCTAAATTTCTGAATTTCAAAAATAAATGTAAGTTGTTTTTTGCCTTAAAACCTAAGTCCTCAGGGAACGCAGCACAGCAGGTTCAAATTGTCATCTCTCTCCTGCGCGGCAATCCTCAGGATTGGGCTTTTTCTCTGACCCCTGGGGATCCTGTTTTGAGTAATGTTGATGCATTTTTTCTGGCTCTGGGATTATTGTACGATGAACCTAATGTCACGGATCAAGCTGAAAAAACCTTGTTGGCATTAAATCAGGGCTTGAGGACGCTGAGTTGTACTGTCAGAAATTCCAAAAGTGGGCAGTCCTGACCAAATGGAATGACGATGCTTTGGCAGCCCTTTTTCGGAAGGGTCTGTCAGAGAATGTAAAAGACGTTATGGTGGGTTTTCCTGCTCCCTCTGGTCTCAATGATTCTATGTCATTAGCGATTCAAATTGACAGACGTTTGCGTGAGCGTAGAAGTATGCGTGGAATAGTGTTGCCTTGTGAACCAGCTTCTGAACCCATGCAGTGTGATAGAGTGGCTTCTGGGGCACAGCGTCATGAGTTTCGAAAACGCAATGGGTTATGTTTCTACTGTGGTGACGCCTCTCATGCTATTTCAGTCTGCCCTAAGCGGGGAAGACGTTTTGCACGCTCAGTTGTCTTGGGTAGTGTTCAGACTAAATTTCTGTTGACTGTTACCCTGATTTGCTCCCTGTCCACATTTTCTGATCAGGCTTTTGTTGATTCGGGAGCAGCTATTAACCTGATGGATTTTGATTTTGCTAAACGTTGTGAGTTTCGCTTGATACCCCTACGGAAGTCTATTCCCCTACTGGGGATTGATTCTACCCCTTTGGCTGAGAATAAACCCCAGTTCTCTACTCAGGTGATAATGAGGGTTGAACCTGATCATCAGGAGAGTTGCAAATTTTTGGTGCTGTATAATCTGCATGACATTATTGTACTGGGATTCCCTTGGTTACAGTCTCATAATCCTGTTTTGGATTGGAAATCTGTGTGTGTAACCAGTTGGGGCTGCCAGTGTGTTAGTGCCAACACTCCTGTTTTTTCTGCCTCTCCCCAGGCTCAGGATGTTCCTGACTTTTTGACTGATAATTCTGATGTGTTTAGCGAAAGTAAATCTGCATCCTTGCCCCCCCATAGGAGCTATGACTGCGCTATTGAATTAGTGCCTGGTAGTAAATTCCCTAAAGGTCGCCTTTTTAACTTGTCTGTACTTGAACATGACGCTATGCGGTCTTATATCAAGGAGTCATTAGAGAAGGGTCATATCAGACCATCCTCTTCACCCTTGGGTGCCGGTTTTTTCTTTGTGGCCAAAAAGGATGGTTCATTAAGGCCGTGTATTGATTATCGTCTCTTGAACAATATCACTGTGAAATATCAATATCAGTTACCCTTGATTTCTGACCTGTTTTTCCAGGGTGAAAAGTGCTACTTGGTTTACCAAGCTTGACCTTAGGAGGGCGTATAACCTTAATTGCATTAAGCACGGGGATGAATGGAAGATGGCGTTTAATACCCCAGAGGGGCATTTTGAGTACCTAGTGATGCCCTTTGGGGCTCACTAATGCTCCTTCCGTCTTCCAGTCCTTTATGAATGACATTTTCAGGGATTTTGTGGATAAATTTCTGATTGTTTATTTGGATGATATCTTGATTTTTTCCAATGACTGGGACTCTCATGTGAAACATGTTCGGACTGTGTTCCAGATTTTGAGAGAGAATGCTCTGTATGTGAAGGGATCAAAGTGTCTTTTTGGCGTACAGAGGATCTCATTTCTGGGATTCATTTTGTCTCCATCTGTTATTGAAATGGACTCGGTCAAGGTTCAGGCCATCTGTGATTGGGTCCAACCTGCTTAATTAAAGGCTCTTCAGAGATTCTTGGGTTTCGCCAATTTTTATCGTAAATTTATTGGTAATTTCTCTGTTATTGTTAAACCATTGACTGATTTGACCAAAAAGGGTTCTGATGTGGTGAATTGGCCTCCTGAGGCAGTCTCTGCGTTTCAGGAACTTAAGCAGAGATTCACTTCTGCTCCTGTTCTACGGCAGCCTGATGTTTCTCTGCCATTTCAGGTGGAGGTTGATGCCTCTGAAATTGGGGCAGGTGCCGTTTTGTCCCAAAGAGATCCTGAGACCTCTAAAAGTAACCCTTGTGCTTTTTTCTCTCGAAAATTTTCTCCTACTGAACGTAATTATGACGTGGGTAATCGGGAGTTATTGGCCATGAAGTGGGCTTTTGAAGAGTGGAGACATTGGCTGGAGGGAGCCAAACATCAGGTGGTGGTCCTCACGGACCATAAGAATCTGGTGTATCTGGAATCAGCCAAGCGACTTAATCCTAGACAGGCCAGGTGGGCCTTGTTTTTCACACGTTTTAATTTTGTGGTTTCCTTTCTTCCTGGCACTAAGAATGTTAAGGCGATTGCCCTCTCGAGGAGTTTCCTTGCGGACTCTCCTGAGTTATCTGATCCTGCTGTTATTTTGAAAGAGGGTGTAGTTCTTTCCGCCATCTCGCCCAATTTGAGACTGGCTCTGGAAGGGTGTCAGGAGGATAAACCCGAGCACTGCCCTATTGGGAAATTGTTTGTCCCAGACCAGTGGAAGAAGAGTGTGATGTCTGAGATTCATTGTTCCGCGTTGGCCGGTCATCCCGGAATTTTTGGTACCAGAGACTTGGTGAGTCGGTCCTTTTGGTGGCCTACTTTGTCTCGTGACGTCAGGGAGTTTGTGCAGTCCTGTGGGACTTGCTCTCGCTCTAGTGGTTTGTTGATGCCATTGCCTGTGCCCAAGAGACCATGGACCCATATCTCTATGGATTTTATTTCCGACCTCCCTGTTTCTCAGAGAATGACCGTTATCTGGGTGATTTGTGATAGGTTTTCCAAGATGATACATCTTGTGCCATTACCTAAGTTGCCTTCCTCCTCAGAATTGGTGCCTTTGTTCCTTCAGCACGTGGTTCAGTTGCACGGCATTCCTGAGAACATTGTGTCTGACAGAGGAGTCCAGTTTGTTTCCAGATTTTGGAGGACTTTTTGTTCTAAACTTGGTGTTCAATTGTCTTTCTCTTCTGCTTTTCATCCTCAGACCAATGGACAAACTGAGAGAACAAACCAGACATTGGAGACTTATCTGAGATGCTTTGTGTCTGCTGATCAAGATGACTGGGTCTCTTTTTTGCCTTTGGCTGAGTTTGCTCTTAATAATAGGGCAAGCTCTGCCACTTTGATATCTCCATTTTTCTGCAATTTTGGGTTTCACCCTCGATTTTCTTCGGGACAGACGGAGGCTTCTGTCTGTCCGGGTGTTGACTCTGTATTGGAGCGTATGCAGCAGATTTGGGACCAGGTAGTGGAGAGGTTGTCCCTCTCTCAGGAGAAGGCCGAGCGGTTTGCCAACCGGCATAGGACTGATGGTCCTCGGTTTAAAGTGGGGGAATTGGTCTGGTTGTCCTCAAGAAATATCCCTATGAGAGTTGCATCTCCTAAGTTTAAGCCTAGGTTCATTGGACCTTATAAGATCATGGAGATTCTTAATCCTGTTTCCTTTCGTTTACTTCTTCCAGGGACATTTAAGATCCATAACGTGTTCCACAAGTCCTTATTGAAGAAGTTTGTCGAGCCAGTGGATCCTATGGCTGCGCCTCCTGACCCTGTTTTGGTTGAGGGCAATCTGGAGTATGTGGTTGAAAAAATATTGGATTCTCGTTTTTCTAGACGGAAACTCCAGTATTTGATTAAGTGGAGAGGTTATGGTCAGGAGGACAATTCTTGGGTGTTTGCTTCGGACATCCATGCTAGGAGACTGATCCGTGCATATCACAGAGCTCATCCTGACCGACCTGGTGGCACAAATGAGGGTTCGGTGACCCCTCCTCAAGGGGGGGTACTGTTGTGAATGTTCTAGAAATGAATTCTGAGCAGAAGCTCCCTCTGGTGGTTACAAACAGTACTGAACCATTCAATGAGGATTGGCAATCAGGAATCACAGACTGGTCTTATATAAGGGAGGTTCCCTCCCATCATGGTTGCCGGTGATCAATTGTTCTTGTCTCAACTTTGTTTCCTGGTTCACTTGGAAGCTTGCTGAGTCTTGCCTCTTCTCCTGCTCTCAGATAAGATATTTTCTGTTTTTTGTTTTTGTGCTTACCATTTGCATTTTTCTCTGCATTCCTGTGAAGTTAGCCAGATCCCCCCCCGGGGGGCTTGGGCTCCTCTCGGTTCCTCTGGAGCCACTGTTATTTGTTCATTTGCCTTTTCCAGTTTTTTCAGTGGCTGCGGCTTAGTTTTGTTACACCAGAGAACTAATTTAGGTGGTAGAGGTCGTGTGATCTCAGGTGTTTTTGCAATTAGTAGCGTTGGTTTTTTTTTAGGGTTTTTTTTGGATTGCAGTAAGTATCCTTCCTATCCTTTTTCTGTCTAGGCAGATTGGGCCCCAACGTTTGCTCATACTATTTTCTGTCTGTGTCTGTATTTCCTCTTGTCTAACCGCCATTACATGTTTGGGGGCTTCCTATGTTCTTTGGGGATCTGCTCTGGGGCAGATAGCTTTCCTCTTTCTATCTTTAGGTGTAGTTAACCTCTCAGGCTGCGACGAGGCGTCTAGGACCAATGCAGGAACGCTCCACGGCTGCCTTTAGTTGTGGTGGTTAGTCAGGGTACTGCAATCCAGTAGATTCCAACCTCTCTGGTGTATTGCCGTTTTTGCCTGCTCTCCTCAGCTACCAAAACATAACAGTATCACCGGCCAAACTGAAAATTGTATGGTACTCACAGAAGGGAAAAATAGTGTGGAAAGAAAAAAGGTTGTCAGAGTTGTCAGAGATTTTTTTTTTTCTGTTTGTTGCATTTTTTTCCCTCTTTTTCTCTGGGTGCTGAGGAGGATTTTTTTTTCTCTCTCAATGGAGTTTGCACAGTTGTCTGGCCGTGTGCATCAGCTTGCCACTGAGGTTCGGAGTATTGCTACCTATCTTGCTAGGTTGCCAGTTGTGGAACCAGGATCCCCATGCCAGATTTGTTTTTGGGGGATCGAGCTAAATTTCTGAATTTCAAAAATAAATGTAAGTTGTTTTTTGCCTTAAAACCTAAGTCCTCAGGGAACGCAGCACAGCAGGTTCAAATTGTCATCTCTCTCCTTCGCGGCGATCCTCAGGATTGGGCTTTTTCTCTGACCCCTGGGGATCCTGTTTTGAGTAATGTTGATGCATTTTTTCTGGCTCTGGGGTTATTGTACGATGAACCTAATGTCACGGATCAAGCTGAAAAAACCTTGTTGGCATTAAATCAGGGGCTTGAGGACGCTGAGTTGTACTGTCAGAAATTCCGAAAGTGGGCAGTCCTGACCAAATGGAATGACGATGCTTTGGCAGCCCTTTTTCGGAAGGGTCTGTCAGAGAATGTAAAAGACGTTATGGTGGGTTTCCCTGCTCCCTCTGGTCTCAATGATTCTATGTCATTAGCGATTCAAATTTACAGCCGTTTGCGTGAGCGTAGAAGTATGCGTGGAATAGTGTTGCCTTGTGAACCAGCTTCTGAACCCATGCAGTGTGATAGAGTGGCTTCTGGGGCACAGCGTCATGAGTTTCGAAAACGCAGTGGGTTATGTTTCTACTGTGGTGACGCCTCTCATGCTATTTCAGTCTGTCCTAAGCGGGGAAGACGTTTTGCACGCTCAGTTGTCTTGGGTAGTGTTCAGACTAAATTTCTGTTGACTGTTACCCTGATTTGCTCCCTGTCCACATTTTCAGATCAGGCTTTTGTTGATTCGGGAGCAGCTATTAACCTGATGGATTTTGATTTTGCTAAACGTTGTGGGTTTCCCTTGTTACCCCTACGGAAGTCTATTCCCCTACTGGGGATTGATTCTACCCCTTTGGCTGAGAATAAACCCCAGTTCTCTACTCAGGTGATAATGAGGGTTGAACCTGATCATCAGGAGAGTTGCAAATTTTTGGTGCTGTATAATCTGCATGACATTATTGTACTGGGTTTCCCTTGGTTACAGTCTCATAATCCTGTTTTAGATTGGAAATCTGTGTGTGTAACCAGTTGGGGCTGCCAGTGTGTTAGTGCCAACACTCCTGTTTTTTCTGCCTCTCCCCGGGCTCAGGATGTTCCTGACTTTTTGACTGATAATTCTGATGTGTTTAGCGAAAGTAAATCTGCATCCTTGCCTCCCCATAGGAGCTATGACTGCGCTATTGAATTAGTGCCTGGTAGTAAATTCCCTAAAGGTCGCCTTTTTAACTTGTCTGTACTTGAACATGACGCTATGCGGTCTTATATCAAGGAGTCATTAGAGAAGGGTCATATCAGACCATCCTCTTCACCCTTGGGTGCCGTTTTTTTCTTTGTGGCCAAAAAGGATGGTTCATTAAGGCCATGTATTGATTATCGTCTCTTGAACAATATCACTGTGAAATATCAATATCAGTTACCCTTGATTTCTGACCTGTTTTCCAGGGTGAAAAGTGCTACTTGGTTTACCAAGCTTGACCTCAGGAGGGCGTATAACCTTAATTGCATTGCATTAAGCACGGGGATGAATGGAAGACAGCGTTTAATACCCCAGAGGGGCATTTTGAGTACCTAGTGATGCCCTTTGGGCTCACTAAGGGTGAGTTTCCACGGTCAGGAAACGCTGCGTGTTTGGCGCTGTGCGCTGGCGCAGCGCCAAACACGCAGCGTCCAGATGTTACAGCATAGTGGAGGGGATTTCAAGAAATCCCGTCTCCACTATGCGTAACAATACGCAGGTGGCAAACCTGCGTAAACGGACATGCGGCGCGTCTTTTCAGACCGCAGCATGTCCTCGCGTATTGCGGCGACGGTGCGTCGCCGCAACATAATTAACACAGGGCTATGTAGCCCTGCGCTCTTTCCGGAGGTGTTCCGGAGGTGTCCTGAACACCTCCGGAAAGATCGCGCGTCATAAAGGGGGCGGGGCTTAGACGGAGCGGAATTTCCGCTCCGTCAAAAGCGCTATGGTTCCGGACCGTGGAACCATAGCCTAATGCTCCTTCCGTCTTCCAGTCCTTCATGAATGACATTTTCAGGGATTTTGTGGATAAATTTCTGATTGTTTATTTGGATGATATCTTGATTTTTTCCAATGACTGGGACTCTCATGTGAAACATGTTCGGACTGTGTTCCAGATTTTGAGAGAGAATGCTCTGTATGTGAAGGGATCAAAGTGTCTTTTTGGCGTACAGAGGATCTCATTTCTGGGATTCATTTTGTCTCCATCTGTTATTGAAATGGTCCGGTCAAGGTTCAGGCCATCTGTGATTGGGTCCAAACTACTTAATTAAAGGCTCTTCAGAGATTCTTGGGTTTTGCCAATTTTTATCGTAAATTTATTGGTAATTTCTCTGTTATTGTTAAACCATTGACTGATTTGACCAAAAAGGGTTCTGATGTGGTGAATTGGCCTCCTGAGGCAGTCTCTGCGTTTCAGGAACTTAAGCAGAGATTCACTTCTGCTCCTGTTCTACGGCAGCCTGATGTTTCTCTGCCATTTCAGGTGGAGGTTGATGCCTCTGAAATTGGGGCAGGTGCCGTTTTGTCCCAAAGAGATCCTGAGACCTCTAAAAGTAACCCTTGTGCTTTTTTCTCTCGAAAATTTTCTCCAACTGAACGTAATTATGACGTGGGTAATCGGGAGTTATTGGCCATGAAGTGGGCTTTTGAAGAGTGGAGACATTGGCTGGAGGGAGCCAAACCTCAAGTGGTGGTCCTCACGGACCATAAGAATCTGGTGTATCTGGAATCAGCCAAGCGACTTAATCCTAGACAGGCCAAGTGGGCCTTGTTTTTCACACGTTTTAATTTTGTGGTTTCCTTTCTTCCTGGCACTAAGAATGTTAAGGCGATTGCCCTCTCGAGGAGTTTCCTTGCGGACTCTCCTGAGTTATCTGATCCTGCTGTTATTTTGAAAGAGGGTGTAGTTCTTTCCGCCATCTCGCCCAATTTGAGACTGGCTCTGGAAGGGTGTCAGGAGGATAAACCCGAGCGCTGCCCTATTGGGAAATTGTTTGTCCCAGACCAGTGGAAGAAGAGTGTGATGTCTGAGATTCATTGTTCCGCGTTGGCCGGTCATCCCGGAATTTTTGGTACCAGAGACTTGGTGAGTCGGTCCTTTTGGTGGCCTACTTTGTCTCGTGACGTCAGGGAGTTTGTGCAGTCCTGTGGGACTTGCTCTCGCTCTAGTGGTTTGTTGATGCCATTGCCTGTGCCCAAGAGACCATGGACCCATATCTCTATGGATTTTATTTCCGACCTCCCTGTTTCTCAGAGAATGACCGTTATCTGGGTGATTTGTGATAGGTTTTCTAAGATGATACATCTTGTGCCATTACCTAAGTTGCCTTCCTCCTCAGAATTGGTGCCTTTGTTCCTTCAGCACGTGGTTCAGTTGCACGGCATTCCTGAGAACATTGTGTCTGACAGAGGAGTCCAGTTTGTTTCCAGATTTTGGAGGACTTTTTGTTCTAAACTTGGTGTTCAATTGTCTTTCTCTTCTGCTTTTCATCCTCAGACCAATGGACAAACTGAGAGAACAAACCAGACATTGGAGACTTATCTGAGATGCTTTGTGTCTGCTGATCAAGATGACTGGGTCTCTTTTTTGCCTTTGGCTGAGTTTGCTCTTAATAATAGGGCAAGCTCTGCCACTTTGATGTCTCCATTTTTCTGCAATTTTGGGTTTCACCCTCGATTTTCTTCGGGACAGACGGAGGCTTCTGTCTGTCCGGGTGTTGACTCTGTTGTGGAGCGTATGCAGCAGATTTGGGACCAGGTAGTGGAGAGGTTGTCCCTCTCTCAGGAGAAGGCCCAGCGGTTTGCCAACCGGCATAGGACTGATGGTCCTCGGTTTAAAGTGGGGGACTTGGTCTGGTTGTCCTCAAGAAATATCCCTATGAGAGTTGCATCTCCTAAGTTTAAGCCTAGGTTCATTGGACCTTATAAGATCATGGAGATTCTTAATCCTGTTTCCTTTCGTTTACTTCTTCCAGGGACATTTATGATCCATAACGTGTTCCACAAGTCCTTATTGAAGAGGTTTGTCGAGCCAGTGGTTCCTATGGCTGCGCCTCCTGACCCTGTTTTGGTTGAGGGTAATCTGGAGTATGTGGTTGAAAAAATATTGGATTCTCGTTTTTCTAGACGGAAACTCCAGTATTTGGTTAAGTGGAGAGGTTATGGTCAGGAGGACAATTCTTGGGTGTTTGCTTCGGACATCCATGCTAGGAGACTGATCCGTGCGTATCACAGAGCTCATCCTGACCGACCTGGTGGCACAAATGAGGGTTCGGTGACCCCTCCTCAAGGGGGGGGTACTGTTGTGAATGTTCTAGAAATGAATTCTGAGCAGAAGCTCCCTCTGGTGGTTACAAACAGTACTGAACCATTCAATGAGGATTGGCAATCAGGAATCACAGACTGGTCTTATATAAGGGAGGTTCCCTCCCATCATGGTTGCCGGTGATCAATTGTTCTTGTCTCAACTTTGTTTCCTGGTTCACTTGGAAGCTTGCTGAGTCTTGCCTCTTCTCCTGCTCTCAGATAAGATATTTTCTGTTTTTTGTTTTTGTGCTTACCATTTGCATTTTTCTCTGCATTCCTGTGAAGTTAGCCAGGACCCCCTCCCCGGGGGGCTTGGGCTCCTCTCGGTTCCTCTGGAGCCACTGTTATTTGCTCATTTGCCTTTTCCAGTTTTTTCAGTGGCTGCGGCTTAGTTTTGTTACACCAGAGAACTAATTTAGGTGGTAGAGGTCATGTGATCTCAGGTGTTTTTGCAATTAGTAGCGTTGGTTTTTTTTAGGGTTTTTTTTGGATTGCAGTAAGTATCCTTCCTATCCTTTTTCTGTCTAGGCAGATTGGTCTCCAACGTTTGCTCATACTATTTTCTGTCTGTGTCTGTATTTCCTCATGTCTAACCGCCATTACATGTTTGGGGGCTTCCTATGTTCTTTGGGGATCTGCTCCTGGGCAGATAGCTTTCCTCTTTCTATCTTTAGTTGTAGTTAACCTCTCAGGCTGTGATGAGGCGTCTAGGACCAACGCAGGAACGCTCCATGGCTGCCTTTAGTTGTGGTGGTTAGTCAGGGTACTGCAATCCAGTAGATTCCAACCTCTCTGGTGTATTGCCGTTTTTGCCTGCTCTCCTCAGCTACCAAAACATAACGTCGTGGAGCTGGATTTTTTTCTTCATTTTGCTATGTGGTTAAAGTGCAATGAGTGCCTTTAAACAACATTATAGGATATCCCTTCTTGAAAATTAATAAGCTACGGATGCTACAAAAGTAATTTAAAATAACATATCACATCTCAGGATCTAACCAGAGAGGGTATAAGTGAAAAAGTGACATTGCGCACATTAATTTGTTGTTAACAATTTGAATAAAAATCAGATAGAATTAGGCATCTGATTATAGCGGAGGTAAGGTAAGAAGAGTTCTAACATATTTTATACATGTCATACTACTAGAGAGATATCTGGAAACTTTTATGAATAGTCCATAAAAATTTGTATATATACAAAAGTTATTTGAGATATCTTCACTGTCTTCGTTTCTTGTGAGCAATTCCATCAAGTGCCTCAAAAACTCCACCAGATGACCTTCCTCCCATGGACCTATCAAAACCACACACAGCCAGAAATAATCCCAACTGAATTAAAAATGAGTAAACAAAACAAACAATTAAAATCAAATAAACTGACAAGCATAATTAAATTAGCCCAATGCTTCATTAAGGCCATTAGGTGTCATTGTGCCCAGTATGGTAATCCACCTACATTCTTTTTGGCAAGGAGGCGTCTAATATCACCTCCCCTTAAGCCACATTGGACATGTCCGATGCCTTTAACATAGAGGAACGTAGGGTTGCATTTGAGCAATGATTTAAAATGGTGGGGCATTGTTTTTAGCTGTGTGATGTCTGTCTCTGTGTGTGCAGCTATGATGTCTCGCACATGATCATGTGTACGAGTTCCCAGGCACCTAGATGTCAGGCTGATGTATATTTTAGGGCAGCTACTGGTAGCATAGTAAATGACCTGAGTCGTGTTACACGTAATGTGCTGTTTGATGGAGAATTTCTTCTTTGCATCAGCTGAATTGAAGACTGAGCTAAGGCAGATGTTTTTACACGAAATGCCATTTCCACATTGAAAGCAGCCAGAATTATGTGCTTTTGATCCAAAAAAGTTTTTATTGGTAGCAGGAATATAGTGGCTACTCATCAAGTATCCCCTAGATTTCTGCTTCTCCTTGCTGTCATGAGAGCGTAGTTAGATGCTTAGTGAGCATGAAATCAGTTTTAAGGATACCCCAATGGTTTTGGAAACAAGATCTCATAGTATAGCCCACTCCCCATTGTAGGTGGAGATGAAACTAATTGTATCATCTTTGTTCTTTTTTGCTTGGTGACGCAATAAGTTGTCATAGGTATATTGTCTTGCTCAAAAGTATCCCGCCTTTTTACAACCAATTGCTGTATGCCCTTACCTTGCATCTATTGCTTAGATCCAGTGCTCTGGATTCAAATTTAGGCTTAAAGGAACAGATTCGTCTCATCCTAAGGTATTGACAAACTGGGATGGCTTTTATAGTACAGTAGGTATGGCCAGAACTCAAACACAGCAAGGAGTTAACCGAGGTGAACTTCCGAAATACATCTGTTTGCAAAAATCGGTGTTCGTCAGTTTCAATTTTGATGTCTAGGAAGTCCATCGCGGCTCTGCTCATAAAATAAGTGAGCTTGATGTTAAACATACTAGAATTTAGTTGTTGCATAAATTTATGTAATTGATGTTCTGACACCTGCCAAATGATGAACAGGCCATCATTGTAGCATAACTAGCACTGCACATGGTCTGCGGTCCTGGCGCCAACCCCACCAAAAACCTCCCTCTCCCAATATCCTAGGAAGAGGTTGGTGAAGGATGTCGAGCAGGATGCACCCATGGCAATGCATGCTGCTGCAAGTGAAATGCATCCCTGAATCCAAAAAATTCCGAGTTAGAATATAGGTCAATAATTCCATAATTAAATCACAGATGTGGCCATCCCAGTAGCTCATCCCCAGGAGTGGACTGCCTCCAAGCCATCCTCATGGCGAATGCAAGTATACAGTACAGCATTTCAATATGAGCTGAATCCCATTGATCCTGGTCAGGACGTCCGCTGTATCTCTGGCATAGGAGGGGAGCGACTCAACCAAAGGTTTGAGGTAGTAGTCGACAAATTTGCATATAGAGTCGTATAACCCTCCCATGTCAGAGACAATCGGACGCCCCAGGGGATCATAGGGGTTTTGTGTACTTTAGGAATAAAGTACAATGTGAGGATTTTGAGGGATTTGGTCAGAAGTCCATCAAGAATTTGTTTGGGGATAATTCCCCTCTCAAAGGCTTATGTCAAGTTCTCTTCAAGTTCATTTGAGAAAGTGCTCAATGGGCCATGGTCTAATTTGAGGTAATTATTCCTATCTCTGAGATGTTTATATGCTTCCCTCTCTTACAGGATTGTAAGCCATAGAACAATGTTCCCCCCATTGTCATTTGGTTTTATCACAGTGTCATCATACATTTTTAATTCTTTCAAAGCCTGCCTCTGTTTGGAGGTTAAATTATCAGACCTGCATTTGTTGTCTCATGGAAATCTTGAATCACAAGTCTTGTGAATATTCCTACTGCTGGACATACTGACAAGGGGGGAAACCTTGTAGATTTAGGATAAATGCCTTGTGGGAACATACCTATTGTGCTTGGTTTCTGTTTGTCCAGGAGATCCACGAGGGCCCTCAAAGCCTCCAATTCCGCCTTGTCATTCATCAATATATTTGTTGCCTCTTTATTAAATATTTTTGTCAAGATCAGTTTTCCTGAAAAGAGGTACAAGTCCTTAGTGGCTGTGAAAAGAAAGAAAATTTGAGTAGGGGAAAAGGTCAGTCCTTTTTTCTAGGATTTCCAATGGATACTTAGTGAAGACATGGTGTGACAAGTTAAGTACCTCTAACCCATCTTGTTCCTTTTATCTTGATGGTTAGCCTGAGATGTTATGCATTTGGTAGCATGTCTCACTCGATTAAATTCCGAGTTGCGGATTTCAAAAGATTTAGGTTTTGATTTTGTTGATTTTTCACTTGATGCTAATGAGATGGTGGAGACTGATCGGGTACATGAGGATCTCCTGAACTGATTCTGTCTCCGATTCCATTTATAAGTGCAATCGGATTGATGGTCACCAATGTCCCGCTGAAAATTTTTGGCCTTATTCTCATAGATATTTTTCTCCCACTTATTAAATTCGCTGTCAAATTCCTTATTGAGTGTTACTAAGGTTTCATTATGCAAATTGCCTCTACAAAAAAAGAGGACTTGTACTCTATAGCGCCACCTATTGGAAGTGGCGATCCTACAAGTCACAATCAACCCTTTAACGAGTCTTGTAATATGACTTAGGATAAAAGCCAAATCAGTATCTCCATTTGCAGACACGGTGTTTCGGACTATTGGTCCTCGTCAGTGCAAAGTAGGAGAGATCTGATTTGGCTAGATGAGAGGCTCTGGACTGAGGTCTAAGGGGTAAGGTCTCTCCTTGTGGAGAGTGACATACCAGCTCTGGCGTGTCAAGGTAAGGAGGCTTATTCGCCGTGCAATGCTCCTCTGGGAAATTTAATATGCAAATTGCCTCTACAAAAAAAGAGGACTTGTACTCTATAGCGCCACCTATTGGAAGTGGCGATCCTACAAGTCACAATCAACCCTTTAACGAGTCTTGTAGTATGACTTAGGATAAAAGTCAAATCAGTATCTCCATTTGCAGACACGGTGTTTCGGACTATTGGTCCTCATCAGTGCAAAGTAGGAGAGATCTGATTTGGCTAGATGAGAGGCTCTGGACTGAGGTCTAAGGGGTAAGGTCTCTCCTTGTGGAGAGTGACATACCAGCTCTGGCGTGTCAAGGTAAGGAGGCTTATTCGCCGTGCAATGCTCCTCTGGGAAATTTAATATGCAAATTGCCTCTACAAAAAAAGAGGACTTGTACTCTATAGCGCCACCTATTGGAAGTGGCGATCCTACAAGTCACAATCAACCCTTTAACGCGTCTTGTAATATGACTTAGGATAAAAGCTAAATCAGTATCTCCATTTGCAGACACGGTGTTTCGGACTATTGGTCCTCGTCAGTGCAAAGTAGGAGAGATCTGATTTGGCTAGATGAGAGGCTCTGGACTGAGGTCTAAGGGGTAAGGTCTCTCCTTGTGGAGAGTGACATACCAGCTCTGGCGTGTCAAGGTAAGGAGGCTTATTCTCCGTGCAATGCTCCTCTGGGAAATTTAATATGCAAATTGCCTCTACAAAAAAAGAGGAATTGTACTCTATAGTGCCACCTATTGGAAGTGGCGATCCTACAAGTCACAATCAACTCTTTAACGAGTCTTGTAATATGACTTAGGATAAAAGTCAAATCAGTATCTCCATTTGCAGACACGGTGTTTCGGACTATTGGTCCTCATCAGTGCAAAGTAGGAGAGATCTGATTTGGCTAGATGAGAGGCTCTGGACTGAGGTCTAAGGGGTAAGGTCTCTCCTTGTGGAGAGTGACATACCAGCTCTTGCGTGTCAAGGTAAGGTAAGGTAAGGTTTCATTAGACAGTTCTTTTTTTAGCTTAGTTGGGATTTCTTCTATCTCCTTATCCATTTCCTCCATTGTTGTCTGATTCATTTGTGCTAATAACTCTATGAAACCCCTAGAGCAATTATTGGCCAAGTCCTCTAATTTTTCTTGAAAGTTGACATCATCAATCTCAAAAGAGGGGAAGATCTGGACCATAGGTCCTCTCGGTATTAATCCTCTTTCCAAATATTTGTTTAAAAAGGCTCAATTCCACCAGGTTTTTGTGCATTTATTTAGCATATCTTTTAGCTTTTTAATAAGTTCCTGTGTGTCTTTACCATCTCCCATCAGTAACACCTTAGGATCATCACAAAACACATCTTTTAGTTGTGTCAGCCACGTCTGTTCATGGGCTTTATAGTCCATATTAAGACTGGATTTAGCTGCTGTGAACAACAC
Organism: Oophaga sylvatica; assembly: GCA_033576555.1. Classification (NCBI taxonomy): domain Eukaryota; kingdom Metazoa; phylum Chordata; class Amphibia; order Anura; family Dendrobatidae; genus Oophaga; species Oophaga sylvatica. Next base: position 279,645,380 of record JARQOD010000005.1, read on the forward strand.
AGAAAAATTTAAGATAAAGAAAAAATACCAGTTCCAAGATAACTATGTACCCATCTAGTTATAGAATCTTATAACTCTATATATCTTCTTGAATGAGTCATTGCTGAGCTCTTGGGGTAATTTTGGTCAGCCGGCCACTCCTGGGAAGCATCAATACTGTTCCATGTTTTCGCCATTTGTGGATATTGGTTCACACTGTGGTTCGCTGGAGTTCTAAAGCTTTAGAAATGGCTTTATAGCCTTTTCCAGATTAATAGATCTAAATTTCTTTGTTTCTCATTTGTTCCAGAAATTCTTTGGATCGCGGCATATTGTCTAGATTTTAAAGAATCTTTTGGTCTACTTCACATTGCCAGACAGGTCCTATTTAAATGATTTCTTGATTGAGAAAAGGTGTGGCAGTAATCAGGCCTGCATGTGGCTAGGTAATTTGAACTCAGCTTCCCAAAGATGTGATAAACCACAGTTAATTTATTTTTTAAGTGTATGTTTTCACACAGCACCCTGTAGGTTTGGATTTCCCTTAGTAATAAAAACCTTCATTTAAAAACTGCATTTTTTAATTGTGTTACCATTCTCTAATATTTAAATTTGTTTGGTTATCTGAAACATTTAAACATGCAAAAGAATAGGAAATCAGGAAGAGGGAAAACAAACATCTTTTCACACAACTTTGTGTTTACACCTTTCTCAAGCATATATAGAGTGCACACATGCATAGAAGCAAATATAAAATATGTATGTTAACAACAAGTACATACTGTATGTACAATTAATAATAATTTTTAGTTTTATAGCGCCAACATATTCCACAGAACTTTTCAATTTTAGAGTGGACTTGTACAGACAATAAAGACATTACAGAATAAGCATAACTCAGAAATCAAAAGCAGTGAGTCCTGCTTGCAAGCTTAGAATCTATGAGAAAATAGGGAAGGCATGAAAGGTAAATAGTAAAATGTGCTAATAGTGTACAATACAGCCATGATATACTCAATTGGGTATGCACATAAGGGTGCATGAATTGGTCGCCAGCACAGTACAGACACAGAGTGCTATTAAGTGAATGGTTGGTGTGAATAAATGCTACTGGGGTCATGATTGTGAAGAAAATTTTGTATGGGCCAAACGAGGATAGTTACATAAGTGATGTGCGGTGATAGTCCAGTCTAAAGAAATGTGTTTTTAGGTGACGGTTAAAACTGCGGGTATTGGGAATTATTTGAATCATCCTGGATAGTGCATTCTAAAGAATTGGTGCAGCACGCAAGAAGTCTTGGAGATTTGAAAGGGAGGTTCAGATTATTGAAGATTTTAGTTTAAAATCATTATCAAAACAGAGCGCACCAGTAGGGTCATAGATTGAGAAGAGGGAGGAGATGTAGGGAGGTGCTGAACCATAGAGCACTTTGTGGGTGAGAGTGATAAGTTTATATTAAACTCTGTATTGGATTGGCAACCAAGGAAATTACTGGCACAGGGAAGAGGCATAGGCATAGCGGTTGATGAGGAATATGATCCAGGCTGCTGCATTCAGGATGAAGTGGAGAGGGGAGTGTTTAGTAAGAGGGAGACAGATTAGTAAAGAGTTGCAATCATCCAGATGGGAATTAAAAAAAGCTACAGTAAGCTACAGAAATTGTTCTATGTACCAGCACAACATGCCTGCAATGAAGAATACCACTTAGATTTAAGACAGAAAAAAGTCTCATATTCTTAGCAGCTTTTACTTTCCATGCTAGATGTTCAAAAATCAGGACAGACAACATTTAAAAAAAAAAAAAATAATGTACCACTTATGAAAGCATCTACTGAGCAGTGAGAAGTACAGGGTCCTTTCCTTCAATGTCCTGAGTCTAAAGGTACTGCCACACTTAGCGATCTGGTTAGCGATCTCAATAACGACGCAAGCTAATGAGATCGTTGGTGTGATCTCTTTTAGGTCGCTAGTAGCTGCCAAACAGGAGATCTCATAAACAACTCATCAGCGGTCAGCGATCTCTTTAACGACTTTGGCGGTCGTTAGGATCTATTAGCATGTACTGAGCGCTTCTGATTCATAGGAATTTCCAGCATCGCTCCTGCTCTCTGCGTCCTGCTAGCCTGCTTTGCAACTTCTGCGATCCTCTCTGTGACGCAAAAGAGAACTTACAGATATTGCGATCCACTCCGTGACGCAAAACAGTCATGCGTCACAAACGAGGTCGCTCGTCGTTCGCAAAAGGTGCCAAGCACAGCGATTTCAGGCTCACCAGCGGGACGCCAACGATCAAAAAACGGTCCAGAACTCTAGTGAACGATCAGTGACATCACAGCAGGGGCCACATCGTTGCTACATGCCACACACAATGAGGTCGCAAACGAGATCTCAAAATAGTGATGTTTTAGTGATCTCGTTTGCAATCTCGTTTGCGATCTCGTTTAGTGTGGCATACCCTTAAGAAGGATAAACTACTTGGTAAGTAAATGAAAAGATCAGGATAGCATCTTATTAAGCTGCTGTGAGACTGAACACACTTAGCACTGCTGCTACTTATCTCTACTACTAAGCAACACTCATTGCATATAGCATTAGTACAGATCCAATGATTTCTGTTCAGTTTGTAATGAGCACTCACTGCTGGACTAGATGAGGACTTCCCCACCAGTGCAGGACTGAGCACTAGTCAGCAATGTATTAGTAAAATAACTCACTTGTGAGGTAGGCAGAGCAGAGAAGCGTTCCTGGAGGCAATATTGACTGAAGTTGGCCAATTTGCATACTAGGCTTATGCCAAGATAGGGAATTTTTCATAGCTTTGTGAATTCATTTCAAGTCAAATCAATTGTTTTATTACATCAGCTTTACAAGTAAATAATTCAAATTTAGTATAACTATTCAAGTCAATTAATTTTTATTCTTTGTTATGTTTTACTCTATCCATATCCTAATTGAAATTAATATATTCATAAGTAAGAATAACCAATATGAATATGGGAATTTAAAGCATTCTCAGATTACTTGTGTGTTTTGGCGAGGACACATATATACTATTATTGGAATAAGTTATTATTAGAAGCTGAGCATTGAAAATTCTATTCATTATTCAAAGCTCCTGAAACAGTTAGAATATTTATATTGTGTATACTATTAATGATAAAACATAATTGTCAGGTAAATATTACATACTTTCATAACATTATGATTACAATTTAGAATAAGTCCTTGGGGAAGACAAACGTGTGTTTTCCTAAGTTTTGCCCTTTCATTCCATTTTTTTTTAAATGTAATTCTTGTTAGTTTGTTTTAACATTTGAAATATGATGTTCCACAAAGCTTTTAGAAACTATAATAACAAAAAAAATAATTGTGAAAACTGAAATACTAAACATTTAAAAAACATAATAAAATATGCAGAATATAAATCATTTTTTAGAATTTATCTCCTTGTGATAGATCTCTTAAAATATGAATATTTTTAAAGCAGAAAAGTCAAAATATTTGGTCTGATATCATAGTAGAAGAAAGGAATTAGAATACTTTCAGGGTCGATACTATATGTCACCTAGGGGGATTACAAAAAGATCAAAAGAATTGCCAAGGGCAAACTGTGCATAGGTATACTGTCAGACACAGAAAATCAATATTCAGAAAGTCTGATTCCCTTACAGATATTCCCAGACATTGAGAGCATGGTTATTGTTACAACTAAAAATTCTTCAAATTATTATTTTCATTTAAAAAGGTTAAGCATACATAAATTATTACTATTTTATTTTTTTTATTGTGCACAGAGGTGGTCTATGAAATGAACCATAAAATAGAAATAGTAGGATGTGATATCTGTATGAAATAAAGACTTGTATTTAAACTGGTAATCTGGGGAGAACAGATAAACTTGAAAGAAATGTGCATTTCTCAATCTATTATATTCTGATTAAGTTCCACAAGGACACATCACTATTATCAATGGTGAAAACATCAGTTTTAATCAAAGATTTTGTGATTGTTTCACTAATAATACATTAATTGTCAGCATTGTATATTTTCGAGTACTGTTAACTTTGTTTCACTAATAATACATTAATAAATTATCCGCGTTGTATATTTTTGAGTACCGTACTGTTAACTTTGCTCATTTTTTCCTAGGGAGGTGCATTGTTCAATCCACAGAGGATAGAGGCAGATTTGCGAATTTCCTAGTTTCACCTGAATTTGAACAATCTGCCATAAGATTCCCTATTTGCACTTAAAAAAAAGATTGTTCTCAGTTGGAGAAACAAAATAATACTCAGAGAAATAATTAAATAAGTGGTTTTACAAAGCAAAATTTTGAAACTTCACATGCCTTTTCATCAGACATGGTATAACAAAGTTTAAATAATAAATAATAATAATCTTTATTTTTATATAGCGCTAACATATTCCGCAGCGCTGTATAGACATTATCATCGCTGTCCCCAATGGAGCTCACAATCTAATTTCACTATCAGTATGTCTATGAAATGTGGGAGGAAACTGAAGAATCACAAATATATACGCAAAAAGAGCAGAGGTATGTTATAATAAATGGACATCTAAAAACACAAGCTGTGCTTAGACAGTGAATCCTTCATGAGCTTAGATAAGTGATGTGAAAGTTTTATTGTCCCAATCGATATCCATGTAAGATCAGAGATCTGATGCCCTCACTGTCTCTGAAGAGATTCATCAGATTTTGTAAGTCATTAATCCTTGTGACACATTTAGTCCTGTGTGGAGGGTATCAAAGACTGTCATAAAATTTTGTTGTTTCTGTGACTTGGCGTTGCCTTTTAATATAACAACTTTTATATGATTTATGTTGTGTCCTGGACAACAGAAATGTTTAGCCACAGGTTCATGGGTTTTTCAATCTGTAATCCTGTGTCAATCAGTTTCTTTCACATTTCTCCAACATAGAGACCCCCAGTAAGATCAATAGTGCACAAAGTTAAGTACACCACATTGGAAGAAGAACATGTGAATGTCCCGGAAATCTTATAGTCCTGCTGTGAATTATGGATCTGTATCTGGTCTGTGGTTGCTTTGCAACTCTTCACATTTCAGGACATGTTCTTCTTGTTGTATCAGATGGCATTGAGCTTGAACAGGACATAACATAACCAATATGAAATGATGTCATGTTTCTGATCTTTTTGTGCATCTATTTGTGTTTCTTCAGATACAGTTATATGAAAAAGTTTGGGCACCCCTATTAATCTTAATCTTAATGTTTTATAAAAATTGGTGTTTTTGCAACAGCTATTTCAGTTTGATATATCTAATAACTATTGGACACAGTAATGTTTCTGCCTTGAAATGAGGTTTATTGTACTAACAGAAAATGTGCAATCTGCATCTAAACAAAATTTGACAGGTGCATAAGTATGGGCACCTCACCAGAAAAGTGACATTAATTTTTAGCAGTTCCTCCTTTTGCAAAAATAACAGCCTCTAGTCGCTTCCTGTAGCTTTTAATGAGTTCCTGGATCCTGGATGAAGGTATTTTTGACCATTCCTCTTTACAAAACAATTCCAGTTCAGTTAAGTTTGATGGTCGCCGAGCATGGACAGCCCTCTTCAAATGATCCCACAGATGTTCAATGATATTCAGGTCTGGGTACTGGGATGGCCATTCCAGAACATTGTAATTGTTCCTCTGAATGAATGCCTGAGTAGATTTGGAGCGGTGTTTTGGATCATTGTCTTGCTGAAAGATCCATCCCCTGCGTAACTTCAACTTTGTCACTGATTCTTGAACATTATTGTCAAGAATCTGCTGATACTGAGTGGAATCCATGCGTCCCTCAACTTTAACAAGATTCCCGGTGCCGGCATTGGCCACACAGCCCCAAAGCATGATGGAACCTCCACCAAATTTTACTGTGGGTAGCAAGTGTTTTTCTTGGAATGCTGTGTTTTTTTGACGCCATGCATAACGCCTTTTTGTATGACCAAACAACTCAATCTTGGTTTCATCAGTCCACAGGACCTTCTTCCAAAAAGAAATTGGCTTCTCCAAATGTGCTTTTGCATACCTCAGCCGACTCTGTTTGTGGGTGCTTGCAGAAACGGCTTCTTTCGCATCACTCTCCCATACAGCTTCTCCTTGTGCAAAGTGCGTTGTATTGTTGACCGATGCACAGTGACACCATCTGCAGCAAGTTGATGCTGCAGCTCTCTGGAGGTGGTCTGAGGATTGTCCTTGACTGATCTCACCATTCTTCTTCTCTGCCTTTCTGATGTTTTTCTTGGCCTGCCACTTCTGGCCTTAACAAGAACTGTCCCTGTGTTCTTCCATTTCCTTACTATGTTCCTCACAGTGGAAACTGACAGGTTAAATCTCTGAGACAGCTTTTTGTATCCTTCCCCTGAACAACTATGTTGAATAATCTTTGTTTTCAGATCATTTGACAGTTGTTTTGAGGAGCCCATGATGCCACTCTTCAGAGGAGATTCAAACAGGAGAACAACTTGCAAGTGGCCACTTTAAGTAGCTTTTCTCATGACTGCATACACCTGGCTATGAAGTTCAAAGCTCAATGAGGTTACAAAACCAAAAAAAGTGCTTTAGTAAGTTAGTAAAAAGTAGGTAGGAGTATTTAAAACAAGAAAATGATAAGGGTGCCCATACTTATGCACCTGTCAAATTTTGTTTGAATGCAGATTGCACATGTTCTGCTAGTACAATAAACCTCATTTCAAGGCAGAAACATTACTGTGTCCAATAGTTATTAGATATATCAAACTGAAATAGCTGTTGCAAAAACACCAATTTTTATAAAATATTAAGCTTAAGATTAATAGGGGTGCCCAAACTTTTTCATATAACTGTAATTTGTTATAGTATGCCTGATGAAGAGACCTAAGAAGCCTCGAAAGCTTGCTTTGTAAAATTACTTATTTTATTTTTGTCAGCCATTAAAAGGTATCATAACTACAAAATTATTATTTTGTTTCTCACACTGAGAACAATCAGTCTTTATTCAACTGGCTAACAAAAATAAAACTTTTTTTCTTTAAGTTAAAAATAAATGCCCAGTGCCATTTGACACATGCTGCACAGGCTAATGACATCTGGCTTGGCGGTGTAGGCTTCCCCATAATGCCCTGCAGCTGTCCGATTACATGGTGTAGCACAGGCAATCAGGGGGACCATCACAAGCAGCATAAAACATAGGGGAAGTCAAGGGAGTACTACTTCAGTGCTGATACTAAAAATAGTAGTGATCATCTCAGTCTGTGAATGGAAGTCCAAGATTCAAGTGATATCAACGAACTGCTGTATTAATTCATCATCACCACTCAGAGTGTGAATGTGAATTAATACATCTGTGATATCCAGTAGCAGCAGCACATTAATGCTTGTTATTTTTTGTTTTCACATAGTGACAGAGAGCAAGGGTAGTATTAATCCACTCATTGCATATTTTACAACTAAATTTAATTTCAAGGGTTGCTTCTCCTTGTAAATTAAAGTGTTATGTAATACGCCGTTTTTTAACCCCTTCACCCCCAAGGGTGGTTTGCACGTTAATGACCGGGACAATTTTTATAATTCTGACCACTGTCTCTTTATGAGGTTATAACTCCGGAACGCTTCAACGGATCTTCGCGATTCTGAGATTGTTTTCTCGTGACATATTGTACTTCACGTTAGTGGTAAAATTTCTTCCATATAACTTGCGTTTATTTTTGAAAAAAACGCAAATATGGCGAAAATTTGAAAATTTAGCAATTTTCAAACTTTGAATTTTTATTCCCTTAAAACAGAGAAATATTTCACACAAAATAGTTAAGAAATAACATTTCCCACATGTCTACTTTACATCAGCACAATTTTGGAATCAAAATTTTTTTTTGTTAGGAAGTTATAAGGGTTAAAAGTTGACCAGCGATTTCTCATTTTACAACAAAATTTACAAAGCCATTTTTTTAGGGACCACCTCACATTTGAAGTCACTTTGAGGGTCTACATGACAGAAAATACCCAAAAGTGACACCATTCTAAAAACTGCACCCCTCAAGGTACTCAAAACCACATTCAAGAAGTTTATTAACCCTTCAGGTGCTTCACAGGAACTAAAGCAACGTGGAAGGAAAAAATGAATATTTAACTTTTTAGCCACAAAAATGATCTTTTACAAACTTTTTTTTTATTTTCACAAGGGTAAAAGGAGAAAATGGACAGATAAGGTTGTTATGCAATTTCTCCTGAGTACGCCAATACCCCATATGTGGGGGAAAACCACTGTTTGGGCACACGGCAGAGCTCGTAAGGGAAGGAGCGTCGTTTGACTTTTTCAAACTAAAATTGGCTGGAGTTGAGATTGGACGCCATGTCGCGCTTGGAGAACCTCTGATGCGCCTAAACAGTGGAAACCCCCCACAAGTGACACCATTTTGGAAACTAGACCCCCTAAGGTACTTATCTAGATCTGTTGTGAGCACTTTGAACCCCCAAGTGTTTCACAAAAGTTTATAATGCCTGGGTGTGAAAAAAAAAAAAAAATTCCACAAAAATGATTTTTTAGTCCTAAATTTTTGAATTTTCCCAAGGAAATTGGACCCCAAAAGTTGTTGTCCAATTTGTCCTGAGTACGCTGATACCCCATATGTGGGGGTGGAAAACTGTTTGGGCGCACGGCAGGGCTTGGAAAGGAAGTAGTAACGTTTTGGAATGCAGACGTTGATGGGGGTCATGTTCCGTTTGCAGTGCCCCAGATGAGTCTAAACAGTGGAAATCCCCCACAAGTGACCCCATTTTGGAAACTAGACCCCTAAGGAACTTATCTAGATCTTTGGTGAGCACTTTGAACCCCCAAGTGCTTCACACAAGTTTATAATGCCCGGGCATGAAAATAAAAAATCCTATTTTTTTCCCACAAAAATTATCTTTTAGTCACTAATTTTTTATTTTCCCAAGGGTATCAGGAGAAATTGGACCACATAAGTTGTTGTCCAATTTGTCCTGAGTACGCTGATGCCCCATATGTGGGGGGAACCACTGTTTGGGCGCACGGCAGAGCTCGGAAGGGAAGGAGCACCATTTGACTTTTTCCAACCAAAATTGGCTGGAATTGAGATTGGATGCCATGTTGCATTTGGAGAGCCCCTGATGCGCCTAAACAGTGGAAACCCCCAACAAGTGACCCCATTTTGGAAAATAGACCCCACAAGGAACTTATCTAGATGTGTGGTGAGCACTTTGAACCCCGAAGTGCTTCACAGAAGTTTATAACGCACAGCCGTAAAAATAAAAAATCCTTTTTTTTTTTACAAAAATGATTTTTTCGCCCCCAATATTATATTTTCACAAGGGTAACAGGAGAAATTGGACCCCAAAAGTTGTTGTCCAATTTGTCCTGAGTACGCTGATACCCAATATGTGGGAGAAAACTACTGTATGGGCGCATGTCAGGGCTCGGAAAGGGAAGTAGTGACGTTTTGGATTGCAGACTTTGATGGAATGGTCTGGGGGCGTCATGTCGCATTTGGAGAGCCCCTGATGCGCCTAAACAGTGGAAACCCCCAACAAGTGACCCCATTTTGGAAAATAGACCCCACAAGGAACTTATCTAGATGTGTGGTGAGCACTTTGAACCCCGAAGTGCTTCACAGAAGTTTATAACGCACAGCCGTAAAAATAAAAAATCCTTTTTTTTTTTACAAAAATGATTTTTTCGCCCCCAATATTTTATTTTCACAAGGGTAACAGGAGAAATTGGACCCCAAAAGTTGTTGTCCAATTTGTCCTGAGTATGCTGATACCCAATATGTGGGAGAAAACTACTGTATGGGCGCATGTCAGGGCTCGGAAAGGGAAGTAGTGACGTTTTGGATTGCAGACTTTGATGGAATGGTCTGGGGGCGTCATGTCGCATTTGGAGAGCCCCTGATGCGCCTAAACAGTGGAAATCCCCAACAAGTGACCCCATTTTGGAAAATAGACCCCACAAGGAACTTATTTAGATGTGTGGTGAGCGCTATGAAGCCCCAAGTGCTTCACAGAAGTTTATAATGTACAGCCGTAAAAACAAAAAAATCTTATTTTTTTTACAAAAATAATATTTTCGCCCCCAGTTTTTTATTTTCCCAAGGGTAACAGAAGAAATAGGACAAATTTCACAATAACTCTTGGGGTCCAGAGTACGCTGATACCCCATATGTGGGGATCAACTACTGTTTGGACGCATGGCAGAGCTCAGAAGTTAAGGAACACCGTTTGACTTTTTCAACGCAGAATTGGCTGGAATGGAGATCAGACGCCATGTCACATTTGGAGAGCCCCTGATGTGCCTAAACAGCGGAAACCCCCCAATTCTAACTCCAACCCTAACCCCAACACACCCCTAACCCTAGTCCCAACCCTAATCCCAACCCTAACCCTAATCCTAACTCTAACCCTAATCCTAACTTTAGCGCCAACCCTAACCCTAACTTTAGCCGAAACCCTAACCCTAACCCTAATGGGAAAATGGAAATAAATACATTTTTTTTATTTTATTATTTTTCCCTAACTAAGGGGGTGATAAAGGGGGATTTGATTTACTATTTATAGCGGGTTTTTATGATTGGCAGCTGTCACGCTAAAAGACGCTTTTTATTGCAAAAAGTAGTTTTTTGCATCGCCACATTTTGAGAGCTATAATTTTTGCATATTTTGGCCCACAGAGTCATGTGAGGTCTTAATTTTTGCGGGACGAGGTGACGCTTTTATTGGTACCATTTTTGAGCACGTGACATTTTTTGATCGCTTTTTATTTCGATTTTTGGGAGGTTAGAATGAACAAAAATCAGCAATTCATGAATTTCTTTTGGGTGAGGCGTTTTTATTGTTCCGCGTGTGGTAAAATCGATAAAGCAGTTTTATTCTTCGGGTCAGTACGATAACGGCGATACCTCATTTATATCTTTTTTTATGTTTTGGCGCTTTTATAGAATAAAAACAATTTTATATAAAAAATAATTATTTTTGCATCGCTTTATTCTACGAGCTATAACTTTTTTATTTTTTTGCTGATGATGCTGTGTGATGGCTCGTTTTTTGCGGGGCAAGATGACGTTTTCAGCGGTACCATGTTTATTTATATCGGTCTTTTTGATCGCGTGTTATTCCACTTTTTGTTCAGCCGTATGATGATAAAGCACTGATTTTTTGCTTCGTTTTTATTTTATTTTTTTTAAGGGGTTCACAAAAGGGGTTAACTAGTGGGACAGTTTTATAGGGGGGGTCGTTACGGACGCGGCGATACCATATATGTGTACTTTTATTGTTTTATTTTTTTTATTTACAATAAATAATGAATTTATTGGGGAATATTTTTTTTTTTTTTAAATTTATTTTGGATTTTTTTTTACACATGTTTATTTTTACTTTTTTTTACTTTTTTACTTTGTCCCAGGGTGGGACATCACTGTATTTCATCAGATCGCTGGTGTGACAGTGTGCACAGCACTCTGTCACACCAGCGATGTGACAGGCAGTGCAGGACGCTTCCTCATGCCTGCTCTCGGCAGGCACTGAGGAAGCCGCCTCCCTCCAGGACCCCAGCGCCATCTTGGATCCGGGTCCTGGGAGGGAGGAAGCCCTCAGAGCAGCGCGATCACATCGCGCTGCTCTGAGGGTCTCAGGGGGGCGCGCAGGGAGCCCCCACCCTGCGCGATCCTCCCCTGTGCCCCCAGTACACCGCGATCATGTTTGATCGCGGTGTGCAAGGGGTTAATGTGCCGGGAGCGGTCCGTGACCGCTCCTGACACACAGTCACGGGTGTCAGCTGTGATAATCAGCTGACACCCGGCGGCGATTAGCTGCGCTCCCTCCGGGAGCGCAGCTAATCGCCTATGACGTACTATCCCGTCCATGGTCAGAATGGCACGGGTTTTATGGACGGGATAGTACGTCTAATGTCAGAGAGGGGTTAAAAAGAGATCTCCTTAAATTTGAGCACAATTTTTTACTTCCCAACATGTGGCCATTGTTTAAAACACATTTTTGAGCCTGCTTCATTGCTCCAATAATTTAATATTAGACCCTTAGGTGCGCCATGTGAATATAGCAGACGATTGCACATGCTTGCAATGTAGATATTGGAATGTGATTCTACCTACATTTCCTGCTCCTATCCTATGTGGTAAAGGCTTGTGGACTTTATATATATATAATATACAGTACAGACCAAAAGTTTGGACACATCTTTTCATTTAAAGATTTTTCTGAATTTTCATGACTATGAAAATTGTAAATTCACACTGAAGGCATCAAAACTATGAATTAACACATGTGGAATTATATACTTAACAAAAAATGTGTAACAACTGAAAATATGTCTTATATTCTGGGTTCTTCAAAGTAGCCACCTTTTGCTTTGATTACTGGTTTGCACACTCTTGGCATTCTCTTGATGAGCTTCAAGAGGTAGTCACTGGAAATGGTTTTCACTTCACAGGTGTGCCCTGTCAGGTTTAATAAGTGGGATTTCTGGCCTTATAAATGGGGTTGGGACCATCAGTTGTGTTGTGCAGAAGTCTGGTGGATACACAGCCGATAGTCCTACTGAATATAAATAAATTCGGCACTCAAGTGTAATGCTAGTGAAAAAATTTATTTATCCGTATACAATCCATAAATCGGACATAAGATGTAAGAAGAACCATCTTCCCATCCCCTACCATTTCAATACAGCAGGACACACCATAGCGCAGTTACGCTTCTTGGTGTTGGAACAGGTACACTTGAACAGAAGAGGCGGCAATCTAATTAAGAGATTACGCTATAGGGAGGCTTACTGGATACATTTGCTACAAACCCTAGAACCAAAGGGTCTGAACCGAGACTATGATACTGTCGGTCTGTACTGAGATAGCATGAATACATTCATACTCTAATTTTTTCTAATTATTGTACAATCCAGGACCCTATACCTAATTTATGATCTTACCACCTGTGATTAACGTCTCATATATGTTTTATTTATATTGCATGTTTTGATTACATTGTGCCTCCACTCTGTACATAGACCAACTCAAGGTCTGATCTAATATCAGTATAATTTTTTGATACATAATTTTTTATTTGTCTCCATATGGTTTGCTATCTTTTTCATATGTCTCCATAGTTTTTTCATATGTCTCCATGGTATTTTCCTTTATATATGGGGCTCCATATTAATATTATTAACTTATATTGTACTATCTCCTTAATTTCTTCATCATATAACAGTATGATTCTTTTATGTCTTCCAGGCAAATCATTAATCTCATTTCACTGATAGTCACCTTTACAACGTTCCAGCGCTGCATTCACCTGCAGTATTCTGTATCTGGATCACTGGGCACCTCCTACTTGCGTTCCAAGAGCGCTTCACTGACTATTTTCGTTTAGGGGAGCTTTACCATGACCTACTTCTGGTCGGCCGCCTGGTCTGAGTTCCACCTGCGTTCCACCAGCCGTGTCCCAGTCTTTAGATGTCACTTCCGGTAACACGATAATGCCAGTGTATTTCAGCACACACGTGCACTGCTTCTAACAGCGCTATTCCTCACAGCAATTCACCCATATTGCTTTACCTCTAAGCGCCGTTGTATTCTATAAACTACTTGTCTGGACATTCATGGTAAGACCTTTTTCTGGCACTAATAGGAATGGACACTTTCCTGATATATTATGGGACACTCCTCATTCCACACAGATCTAACTCCCAATTTCACTACAATCTGGTAAGATCACTATTTATATTACATTGCTGATACCAGTACGTCTGAGCATCCATATATTGATTTTCTTTTGTGTCCTATTATGTATTTTTTTCATATTTTGTACAGTTTCACTTTAGTCTATTCATGTATTGTTTTATATTGCAAAGAGATTCCTGCAGTTCTCTGATCTGATTATTCATGTCATACTTATATCTTGTATATGATTAATATATCAGCACCTGACTTGTTTGTGGCTCTTAATCATCTTATGGTGATATTTATACCGCCACTTAGTGCATTCAAGTTGATGACATTTTTTGCTTTATTATTCATGTGATCTTTTTTTCATGACTATTTGATTTTGTCTGATTATGTTATATATTTCTTTATATCCTTCAGCCTGAAGAAGGTCAGATGATTGACCGAAAGATCAAATAAATTTGGATTGTATACGGATAAATAAAATTTTCACTAGCATTACACTTGAGTGCCGGATTTATTTATATTCAGTATTATGGGACTGGCATCACTTATCTGAGCACCTTTCTTTTGATCAAGGAGTGACGTGTCTACTTATTCTATATAGGAGTCCTACTGAATAGACTGTTACAGTTATATGAAAAAGTTTGGGCACCCCTATTAATCTTAAGCTTAATATTTTATAAAAATTGGTGTTTTTGCAACAGCTATTTCAGTTTGATATATCTAATAACTATTGGACACAGTAATGTTTCTGCCTTGAAATGAGGTTTATTGTACTAGCAGAACATGTGCAATCTGCATTCAAACAAAATTTGACAGGTGCATAAGTATGGGCACCCTTATCATTTTCTTGTTTTAAATACTCCTACCTACTTTTTACTAACTTACTAAAGCACTTTTTTTGGTTTTGTAACCTCATTGAGCTTTGAACTTCATAGCCAGGTGTATGCAGTCATGAGAAAAGCTACTTAAAGTGGCCACTTGCAAGTTGTTCTCCTGTTTGAATCTCCTCTGAAGAGTGGCATCATGGGCTCCTCAAAACAACTGTCAAATGATCTGAAAACAAAGATTATTCAACATAGTTGTTCAGGGGAAGGATACAAAAAGCTGTCTCAGAGATTTAACCTGTCAGTTTCCACTGTGAGGAACATAGTAAGGAAATGGAAGAACACAGGGACAGTTCTTGTTAAGGCCAGAAGTGGCAGGCCAAGAAAAACATCAAAAAGGCAGAGAAGAAGAATGGTGAGATCAGTCAAGGACAATCCTCAGACCACCTCCAGAGAGCTGCAGCATCAACTTGCTGCAGATGGTGTCACTGTGCATCGGTCAACAATACAACGCACTTTGCACAAGGAGAAGCTGTATGGGAGAGTGATGCGAAAGAAGCCGTTTCTGCAAGCACGCCACAAACAGAGTCGGCTGAGGTATGCAAAAGCACATTTGGAGAAGCCAATTTCTTTTTGGAAGAAGGTCCTGTGGACTGATGAAACCAAGATTGAGTTGTTTGGTCATACAAAAAGGCGTTATGCATTGCGTCAAAAAAACACAGCATTCCAAGAAAAACACTTGCTACCCACAGTAAAATTTGGTGGAGGTTCCATCATGCTTTGGGGCTGTGTGGCCAATGCCGGCACCGGGAATCTTGTTAAAGTTGAGGGACGCATGGATTCCACTCAGTATCAGCAGATTCTTGACAATAATGTTCAAGAATCAGTGACAAAGTTGAAGTTACGCAGGGGATGGATCTTTTAGCAAGATAATGATCCAAAACACCGCTCCAAATCTACTCAGGCATTCATTCAGAGGAACAATTACAATGTTCTGGAATGGCCATCCCAGTACCCAGACCTGAATATCATTGAACATCTGTGGGATCATTTGAAGAGGGCTGTCCATGCTCGGCGACCATCAAACTTAACTGAACTGGAATTGTTTTGTAAAGAGGAATGGTCAAAAATACCTTCATCCAGGATCCAGGAACTCATTAAAAGCTACAGGAAGCGACTAGAGGCTGTTATTTTTGCAAAAGGAGGAACTGCTAAAAATTAATGTCACTTTTCTGGTGAGGTGCCCATACTTATGCACCTGTCAAATTTTGTTTAGATGCAGATTGCACATTTTCTGTTAGTACAATAAACCTCATTTCAAGGCAGAAACATTACTGTGTCCAATAGTTATTAGATATATCAAACTGAAATAGCTGTTGCAAAAACACCAATTTTTATAAAACATTAAGATTAAGATTAATAGGGTGCCCAAACTTTTTCATATAACTGTAGAATTTGTATTATGGCAAGAAAAAAGCAGCTAAGTAAAGAAAAACGAGTGGCCATTAGTGTTGAGCATTCCGATACCGCAAGTATCGGGTATCGGCCGATATTCGCGTTATCGGAATTCCGATACTTAATTCCGATACTTTTTCCATATCGTATACCGGAATCGGAAGTTCCCATAATTCTTTGAGAGGCAATGTGATTTTAGTCAGCCAATGAGGAATCCTACGAAGTGTGGGCACATCCTGTAATGCTGCGGTCATCTTAACTAATGGCATGGCTGTGATTGGCTGCTGAAATGATGTCAGAATGCACTATAAAAGGCGCCGCCGCCATTTTAGCGTCACTGTGCTGTGAACTCAGTAAGGGACAGAACGCTACTCTGCTCACTCTGAGGGACAGTTAGATATTGCGATTTTGTGTACTACTGTGCTTGAGGCAGGCTAGTTTACCAACCGCTGTGTAAAGCTTCATTTTGCCAGTGTTGTTTTAACAGCTCTGTGCAAGGTGTGTGTGTGACAGTGCAGGTGACGCTGCAGTTTGCTCTGCATCCACCGCTGTTTGTAGGCATCTGCACGTGTCACTGACTCTTTTTTTTTATTTTATTTAGTGGAATTGGTGCAGCTCCATTATATTAGAAAAAAATCAAATCTATTAGTGTGACGTGCTTCCATCCGTATACAATACATTGGTTGCAAACACTATAGAAGTACACAAAGGAGCTTTTCACAGATAGTGAATAGTTGTGTTTCAGTGGTCACTGCAGTCTGTGAGGTTTTGATTTTTTGAGTGCAGATCACGCTCCAGTTAGTTCTTCAACCACTGCTGGTTGTAGTCTGCTGAGCGTGTGTCACTGCCTCATCCTTCACATTTTTCTCTAATTGGTGCTGCTCCATTTTAGTGGAAAAAAATCTAATCTATTAGTGTGACGCGCTTCCATCCGTATACAATACATTGGTTGCAAACACTATAGAAGTACACAAAGGAGCTTTTCACAGATAGTGAATAGTTGTGTTTCAGTGTTCACTGTAGTCTGTGAGCTTTTCATTTTGTGAGTGCAGATTACGCTCCAGTTTGTACTTCAACCACTGCCGGTTGTAGTCTGCTGAGCGTGTGTCACTGCCTCATCCTTCACATTTTTCTCTAATTGGTGCTGCTCCATTTTAGTGGAAAAAAATCTAATCTATTAGTGTGACGCGCTTCCATCCGTATACAATACATTGGTTGCAAACACTATAGAAGTACACAAAGGAGCTTTTCACAGATAGTGAATAGTTGTGTTTCAGTGTTCACTGTAGTCTGTGAGCTTTTCATTTTGTGAGTGCAGATTACGCTCCAGTTTGTACTTCAACCACTGCCGGTTGTAGTCTGCTGAGCGTGTGTCACTGCCTCATCCTTCACATTTTCTCTAATTGATGCTGCTCCATTTTAGTGGAAAAAAATCTAATCTATTAGTGTGACGCGCTTCCATCCGTATACAATACATTGGTTGCAAACACTATAGAAGTACACAAAGGAGCTTTTCACAGATAGTGAATAGTTGTGTTTCAGTGTTCACTGTAGTCTGTGAGCTTTTCATTTTGTGAGTGCAGATTACGCTCCAGTTTGTACTTCAACCACTGCCGGTTGTAGTCTGCTGAGCGTGTGTCACTGCCTCATCCTTCACATTTTTCTCTAATTGGTGCTGCTCCATTTTAGTGGAAAAAAATCTAATCTATTAGTGTGACGCGCTTCCATCCGTATACAATACATTGGTTGCAAACACTATAGAAGTACACAAAGGAGCTTTTCACAGATAGTGAATAGTTGTGTTTCAGTGTTCACTGTAGTCTGTGAGCTTTTCATTTTGTGAGTGCAGATTACGCTCCAGTTTGTACTTCAACCACTGCCGGTTGTAGTCTGCTGAGCGTGTGTCACTGCCTCATCCTTCACATTTTTCTCTAATTGGTGCTGCTCCATTTTAGTGGAAAAAAATCTAATCTATTAGTGTGACGCGCTTCCATCCGTATACAATACATTGGTTGCAAACACTATAGAAGTACACAAAGGAGCTTTTCACAGATAGTGAATAGTTGTGTTTCAGTGTTCACTGTAGTCTGTGAGCTTTTCATTTTGTGAGTGCAGATTACGCTCCAGTTTGTACTTCAACCACTGCCGGTTGTAGTCTGCTGAGCGTGTGTCACTGCCTCATCCTTCACATTTTTCTCTAATTGGTGCTGCTCCATTTTAGTGGAAAAAAATCTAATCTATTAGTGTGACGCGCTTCCATCCGTATACAATACATTGGTTGCAAACACTATAGAAGTACACAAAGGAGCTTTTCACAGATAGTGAATAGTTGTGTTTCAGTGTTCACTGTAGTCTGTGAGCTTTTCATTTTGTGAGTGCAGATTACGCTCCAGTTTGTACTTCAACCACTGCCGGTTGTAGTCTGCTGAGCGTGTGTCACTGCCTCATCCTTCACATTTTTCTCTAATTGGTGCTGCTCCATTTTAGTGGAAAAAAATCTAATCTATTAGTGTGACGCGCTTCCATCCGTATACAATACATTGGTTGCAAACACTATAGAAGTACACAAAGGAGCTTTTCACAGATAGTGAATAGTTGTGTTTCAGTGTTCACTGTAGTCTGTGAGCTTTTCATTTTGTGAGTGCAGATTACGCTCCAGTTTGTACTTCAACCACTGCCGGTTGTAGTCTGCTGAGCGTGTGTCACTGCCTCATCCTTCACATTTTTCTCTAATTGGTGCTGCTCCATTTTAGTGGAAAAAAATCTAATCTATTAGTGTGACGCGCTTCCATCCGTATACAATACATTGGTTGCAAACACTATAGAAGTACACAAAGGGGCCTTTCACAGATACTGAACAGTTGTCTGCAGGGTTCACTGTAGTCTGTGAGGAATAACCACACTTAGGCCTTAACTTTTCTGACTTTCTTTATCAATCTACCAAGATGAAGAAGTCAGTGAGTAAGGCACGTGGTCGTGGTCGAGGCCGTGGATTTGCAGCAGGGAGAGGACGTGGGGATTCTGTGGCTGCTGCCGCACCCAGTGACACAGCATCCACCAGTTTTCCCGTGAGCGTTCCTTTATGCGCACTTTTGTAGGAGCTCAGCGTACCCCCCTGCTGCGTGAAGAACAAATTGAAGCCGTTGTTGGTTGGATGGCAGCCAATGCATCGACTTCAATACCTTCCACCTCCTCTCAGGACCACAGCACTGTTGAACAACCATCAGTCTTTTCACCGCCTGCCAAATTGCCCAGGCAGTCAGAGAGCTCTGTACAGGAGCCAGCTGAGTCTCTGCTTCTGTTCTCAGAATCTGTTGGCTTGGAAACAGGGCCCAGCCAAGCAGCATTCTGGAATGTGAAGAAAAAGGCAGTATGCAGTGGATGGCGCAACAGCTGTGTCTCTCTGAATCTGAAGAGGCGGGTGAGCCAGTGCCGATGGTCAGCACACCGCAGAACGCATCTGATGATGATGAGACTCAGTTGCCAGTTTCTGTTGAGCATTGGTGCTGGCCAGACCACCCAACAACAAGCAGGTGATGGAAGAGGGTAGTGGTGGAGATGATGAGGTCCAAGACCCAACATGGCGTGAGGAACAGGAAGGTGGTGGGAGCAGCTCTGAGGAAGAGATTGCACCAACGGTCCAAACAGTAGGGAGAGGTAGGCTGCAAGACTCGCTTGCCTGTTGCCTCCAGTTTGGCACCCGTTCGGAGCAGTTCTTACAACAGCCAAGCCGGGCGCTCCCAGGACTTGCTCTGCGTGGTCCTTTTTTGATACAGTTGCAGGATGATATTTGCTATGTAAAATGCAAGCTGTGTAATCAAAAAATTAAAAGAGGTAAAGTGTCAGTAACCTTAATACAACAAATAGTGGAAACATGTGCGGTCAAAGCACTTTGTTGAGTTACAAAGACACATGGAGATGTAGGCCAACCTACAGCAGCACCTACATCTTCAGCCCCTGTTGGAGCCTCTTCCTCCAGTTCACACACAGCTGGTAAGCTTCCTCAAAGGATCGCCATGGAAGAACCTCTGTCACTGTTGTCCAGAGACACAGTGTTATTCCACCCACAGCTGCAAGTTCCCTGTCATCCTCACACACCCAGGCCACAAAACAGCCATGGGTTTAGCACAGGCATGGGATAAAAGACGGCCATACTCGGCAAACCATCCACGAGCACAGGCTCTGAATGCTGGCATTGCAAAACTCCTGTCCCTTGAAATGCTGTCATTCAGGCTGGTGGAGACTGACAGTTTCCGTGAATTAATGGCATTGGCAGTCCCACAATACAATGTGCCCAGCCGATTTTATTTCAGCAGGCAAGCCGTCCCTGGTTGCAAAAGCATGTTGAGGCAAAAAATTAAACATGCGCTACTAAACGCCGTCAGTAGCAAGGTCCACCTGACCACCGATGCGTGGACCAGTACCCATGGCCAGGGACGATACCTTTCACTCACTGCCCATTGGGTGAATGTTGTGGAGCCGGGTAAGATCTTGCGAAGTGGCGCTGTACGTGTTCTGCCAACTCCAAGGATTGCCGGAATCAAGTCTGTCCACATTGACTCCTCCTCCTACTCCAGTTCCTCAGAATCATCGCTGCAGGAGCCGTCACGGTCTACCTCCACATGGACCCGTGGACGCTTACCTGATGCGACCGATATGAGCACAGCCGTGGCCAAAACGGCAAACAGGCCGTTCTGAAATTAATTCCCATGGGGAATCGAAGCCACACAGCGCAGGAGGTCTGGAATGCCATCAAGCAGGAGAGCGACGTGTGGTTTTTGCCAGCGAATCTCAGCCAGGCTTGGTAGTGTGTGACAATGGCCGAAATCTGGTGGCAGCTCTGGGCCTTGGCAACCTCCTCACATACCATGTCTGGCACATGTGCTCAACTTGGTCGTGCAGAGTTTTTTGAGGGACTATCCGGATCTTGATGCACTGCTGCACAAGGTTCCGCCTAGAGTGCGCTCACTTGCGACGTTCCAGCATGGCCAGATCGCGCATTGCAGCTCTGCAACGCAGATTGCGCCTTCCTGAACATCGCATCATATGTGACGTATCCACCAGGTGGAATTCAACGTTTACATATGTTGGAGCGGTTGTGTGAGCAGCAGCCAGCAGTTATGGAGTATCAGCTGCATCAGGCGCAATCAACACGCAATTTGCGCCGTCCACACTTCCCATTAATGAGTGGGCCACTATGAAGGACATGTGCCACGTTTTGCGTGCGTTTGATGAGTCAACGCGGATGGCGAGTGCAGATGATGCACTAGTCAGCCTGACTGTCCCCCTTTATCTGCCTGCTTCAAAAAACACTTGCAAGCAATAAGGGATGAGGTTTTGGAAGAGGTGGAGGATGAGGAGTCACAAATTCCATCACCTTCTGGAAAGTCAGCGCAACGTGGTTCCTCACAAAGGGCTGGGCAGGGCTCACTTTGTGAGGAGGATGAGGAGGAGGAGTCAATGGAGGAGGAAGACATCGCTCCAGAGGGAGGTACACAACGCTCTAGTCAGTATGTGAGCGAGGGTGGGTGATGCAGAGCAGGCAGAGATAACGCCTCTTGCAGAGGACAGCGTTTCTTTGCCAGTTGGGAGTCTGCAGCACATGGTTGATTTCATGCTGCAGTGCCTAAGAAACGACCGCCGCATCGCCCACATTCTCACGACGTCTGATTATTGGGTGTACACCCTCCTAGACCCTCGCTACCGGGACAACGTCAAAAAGCCTCATCACACCGTTGAACCGGGAGCGTAAAATGCGGGAGTACCAAGACACACTGGTGCAATCCCTAATGTTCTACCTTACTGCGAGAGCACTGCTGCTGCTACTGCTTTACAAAGCAGCTCTGTGCGTCGAGGCAGTGTAGAGAGCTCTGCAACAAGAGGGAGCACACGCAGTGCCTCTGCACAGGGAAAGACCAGTATGTTCAAAATGTGGCAAAGTTTTTGTGCAGCGCCACAAATGGTCTACACCATCCGAGAGGGCTCCAGTCAGCGGGAGGCAACGTATCCGTCAGATGGTGACAGACTACTTGGCTTTGCCTCTCAGTGTACTCCCGATGGCTCTTCCCATTCAAGTTTTGGGTCTCTAAGCTGGATACATGGCCAGAGCTTAGCCAGTATGCATTGGAGGTGCTGGCTTGCCTGCTGCCAGTGTATTATCGGAGCGCGTCTTTAGTGCTGCAGGTGGTGTACTAACAGACCGTCGCATGCGACTATCCTCCGATAATGTAGACCGGCTTACTTTTCTGAAAATGAACAAGGCATGGATCTCGCCAGAATTTCTCTGTCCGTTTTCAGATTAAATAACTGGTTCGCAACGTTATCCATGTCTCCTGTTATGTTCATCTTTCTACCACCTGAACTCTACTCCCTGGGCTCCAACACTGCCAGTTGCTGCTCAGAAGTGTCGTGTCCACAGAACAAAACACAAGCTCTACTGTTAGTGGGGTTCAGTAACGCCAGCTGTTCCCTGCTGTGTCAACGGCAAGAAGTGTCCTGTTCCCGACACATGGACAGAAAAACACATGACCAACATGCTCCAAATAGGGAAGAGCCGTCACCCTGCTTGTTTATGCTGAAAACATGAAATTGTGAAGTTTTGCAGGCCTAGAATGATAAATTTTTATGACAAATATGGACAAATAATAATTTGTCATCACAGCGCATATCTGCACATGTCTATTAGAAATGGTAACAAAAAATTAAAACATAGTCTACTCTTCACATTTTTAAATTAATGCATAAAGTACATTTCAGACTTATGAATTAATGCTTTTTAAGGAACTTTATCTGTACCTGTAAGATAATGCACTCAATGGATGTACGAATCATTAAATCCTCATCATCATCATCACGAGGTTTATTTATGACAGACATTATAAAATCACATACTGATGCCAACTGTAACTTCAAACACCATATTATGAAATGGCCAGCATGTAAACATGGTAATAATGTCCAATAATAAATTATTACATCTAAAGTGCATCATGCATACTGACAATAGGTACTTATACCTGCAAGTGCTGTTGAAAACAACCACAAGAGATATAAATTAATACTGGTATATAGGTATCACAGTGCATAGTTACTCATGGACAATGTTGATGTAATACTGTATCTCAATTAAGTCAGCGTCAACCATTAGGCTTGTTAGTCTTGTACATTGTTAAAGAGGGAACGTAATTTTTTGGTTTGTCATAGGTGTAGTATTACACATTAAATTATTACTGCTGTATTTTTTTTTGCGTCCCTAGTGCGCAATAACGCAGCCTAACCTCACATTTGATAGTCAGCTAATTGCCACACGCTACCCTACCCTACGCGTTGACAGTAGGAAGGTAGTGTTGACGGATAAAAGCTTTGCGCAACCAGACATTCTTTTACCTCTTCAACACTCTACAAGCAAAAAAATGCATGATTTCAGCCGCAGACTTTATTGACGTACAGTATAACATCGGCATTACCCATCAGAGGCTGTCCACTGTCTGATACAGACAAGAATATACCTTTGCTATCCGTAGCCTTTGTTTCACCTACACTTGCAGGCACACACTTAAATTGTGACAAACAATGCCTAATGTTTTTTTAAATGGTTATTTTTTTTATTGTACATTATTGTGTCATCAATCACATTGATGAGTCCATGCTGGACATGTCATACATGCTATAGAAAGTTACGATTTTATGAACTTAAATAATTGAATTGTCTGTGACTGTCACATAAAATTTGCGATGATGATGATGAGTGACTATTACAAAATCCATTGTCTTCACTATGTTATGGTTTAACATAGCGTTCCTTAAGCATTATTCATAAAAAAAAACATTTACTTTATTCTTAAATTTACAACACTATATTTTGTTACCAATTTTTTGGGTGTTGTGTTGTTCCATTTATTTTTGGCATGTGCATATATGCGTTTATATTTGTATTTTCTTTATTTTTCCTTCTTGAAATTAGAAAACATGTGTATCTTTGTACGTGTTAGCCAGTAGATAGAAAAATATTTAGACTTCAGAGTCAGCAGTGGTTGTTACCTTTTTATGGATAACTGAAAAGATGGAAACAAATTGCAAGCTTTCAAGGCTACTCACGTCTCTTCATCAGGGAAAGACTAACTAAAAAAATTAAGCATCACATATTTCTATACACAACAGGACACAGGAATAGTGCAATAGGTAAGACAAGTAAGTGACGTGTATCAGAACTGTCATTATCTCACAGGGATGAACATAAATATTGGAACAGTTCCTAGATAAGGATAGAAAGTTTGATTGCCCTCTCATTGGCGTATTTTTTGGGGTTTTCATGACCCTGGAAGGTCATAGACGCAGATTCCTTAATTGATATAGAATGACATAAATCCATGTGATCTATTCATTCCATCACTAACAGTGTCAAAGGTCATGATGACTTATATTCTGAAACCTTTGTACGTTTCTCATATTTGAAGTTATATTTTAATACCAGTAATTCCATATCCATGATGCTATGACGGGCATACAAAAGTCTTTTGCCACAGGTAAATTCATTAATTTATCTGTGATTGTGTGGCGCTGATAATTCATCCTTGTTCTCCTTTTTGTTGCCGGTCTCCCCTCACTTGTCCCTCCCTCACTTGTCTTAGCTATTCCTGTGTCCTGTTGTGTGTAGAAATATGTGATTCTTCATTTTTTGGCTTTACTCTTAGCCTGATGAAGACACCTGAGTAGTCTCGAAAGCTTTGAATTTGTTACCATATTTTCAGTTAGCCATTAAACGTTATCAACCACAGAGGACTGTCAAGTATAAATATTTTTCTATTCTTGTAATTGAAATTCATCATTTTATTGTCGTAGTAAAACTTCATTTATTCTTGTTTGAAGTACATACATTTGCAATGGCCACGTAACAAGGCAATAACTCAATATTTTGTGCCTACACCCTCCTTGACCCTGGCTTCAACAGCGCCAGTTGCTGCTCAGAAGTGTTAGATGCACAGATGAAAACAATCGCTGATGTGTTTGTGGGGTTCAGTAACCCTGCTGTTCCCTGCTGTGTGTCTGGCAAAAATTACTGCTGCTAAACTACAACTTCAACTTCAAACGTCTCATACTAGGCCTTGCCTACACCCTCCTTGACCCTGGGCTTCAACAGCGCCAGTTGCTGCTCAGAAGTGTTATGATGCACAGATGAAAACAATCGCTGATGTGTTTGTGGGGTTCAGTAACGCCTGCTGTTCCCCTGCTGTGTGTCTGGCAAAAATTACTGCTGCTAACTACAACTCAACTTCAAACGTCTCATACTAGGCCTCTGCCTACACCTCCTTGACCCTGGGCTTCAACAGCGCCAGTTGCTGCTCGAAGTGTTAGATGCACAGATGAAAACAATCGCTGATGTGTTTGTGGGGTTCAGTAACGCCTGCTGTTCCCTGCTGTGGTCCGGCAAAAATTACTGCTAGCTACCTAATCATGGTGAAAAAAAACATGACATCTCAAAGTGTCTAGTGCTACACATAGATATGAGGCTACACCATGATTTCTAAGCTGTAAACATTTGAAAACGTCAACTTTCAAACCATAAAATGATTTGTCTGTCACAAATCGGTAACAAAATAATTGTGACATATTATTACAGATATGCACATGTCGAAAACAAATGCAAACACAAAAGCCTACTTATGCTATAGGATACTGATGGTCAACCTTGTCACTCCATAGCTTAGACAAATCCAACTCACATCATGATGACTCAAATACTGCAATGTTGGAAGTGCATAATGTGGGTTGAACTTTGACAACTGCTGCAGTGCGAAGGTTATACTTCAGTGTTCTTGCCTTTGAAATAAAAGCATACAAGTAAATATAATATCCAATGTTGATTAAGGGACGTGATGTACACCTGTAATATTGTGCAAACAATGCATGTAGGAATAGTCCTCTTCAACATTACTTATATTTGTGTCATTTTAAAAAATACATATTTGATTAGAAAGTTAACAGCCCATATCATAAAGTCCTTCATGTAAACATGATATCGCTAACAAAAATCATGCATTACCTTGGTAAAGTCAATAGTGCATAGTCACAATAGCAAAAATATATACCTGTAAGTGGTGCTGAAAGAACGACAACTGATAGAATAGGTGAATGATATCTATTTATCAGACTGAATAGCGACACCTGTACAATGTCGATATAATACTGTACCTTAACAAAACAGCTGTGTCACACCTCACACCATTTTCTTGTAGCTTGTTATGTAATAGGGCACATGCGTGTATGTTTCATCATAGGTGCATGTTTACTGAGTAAAGCAGTCATGACAACGCCTTTGTGTTGTCGGTACGCTTGCGATGATGAACGATGCGCACCGTGAATGTTAGTCTGCGTCATAAGACGCACAGACGCTCCAATACCCAACGCGTCACAGCAGGAAGCCAGTCTGTGCGTCCAAACAAGGCGCAAGCATACATGCACGTACCCTTTTATAAAGCTATATAAAAAAAAGGATGTAGTTAGTAAACGCACACTTTATTGAGGTACAGTATTACATCGCCATTCACCATCTGTGGCTATGCAGACTCATCTATATATACCTTATCTATCCGTTGTCATGCTTGCAAGTCCACAGTCAGGCATAAATAGCTGTTTTCACTATGCACTTTTTAAAGGTTTTTTTTTTGTTAATATAAATGATTGGCACATATTATCAGTATTACATGATGGAAAATTTTAGATATTTTTAAAAACTTTTAGTGATATTATTCAGCAAATGAAAATGGTTTGTACATACTGTTACTTATCCATCATTAATGGATTCTGATATGTACTTGTATGCTTTTATTTAAAACCGTTATAGCAGATTATTTAACCGATTTTTATTGTGGTTTGCATTGCTTTTCAACATGTTAATGTATGCGTTTATGTTTGTCAATTATTAATTTACATATATTTTTTAAAGTAAAATCATCATCTTATGGTACTAAAGGTTTATTTCTCTTGTTTGGAGTATAGACATTTTTAATTGACACGTAACAAGGAAAATACTTGATCTAGTATTTAAACATCCTCCTTGACCCTGGGCTCCAACACCGCCAGTTGTTGCTCGGAAGTGCTGTTAGCACAGTTAACACTGCTCCCGTGTTACTGGGGTTCAGTAATGTCAGCTGTTCCCCTGCTGTGTGAACGGCAAAAAGTCCTGCTGCTCCCCCTGTTCTCTTCTCATCCCTGGGTTACAACACCGCCAGTTGTTTCTCGGAAGTGCTGTTAGCACAGTCTACACTTGCTCCTGTGTTACTGGGGTTCAGTAATGTCAGCTGTTCCCCTGCTGTGTGAACGGCAAACAGTCCTGCTGCCTCCACCATGTTCTCTTCTCATCCCTGGGTTACAAACACCGCCAGTTGTTTCTCGGAAGTGCTGTTAGCACAGTCTACACTTGCTCCTGTGTTACTGGGGTTCAGTAATGTCAGCTGTTCCCCTGCTGTGTGAACGGCAAACAGTCCTGCTGCCTCCACCATGTTCTCTTCTCATCCCTGGGCTACAACACCGCCAGTGTTCTCGGAAGTGCTGTTTAGCACAGTCTCACTTGCTTCCCGGTGTTTACTGGGGTTCAGTAATGTCAGCTGTTCCCTGCTGTGTGAACGGCAAAACAGTCCTGCTGCCTCCACCATGTTCTCTTCTCATCCCTGGGTTACAACACCGCCAGTTGTTTCTCGGAAGTGCTGTTAGCACAGTCTACACTTGCTCCTGTGTTACTGGGGTTCAGTAATGTCAGCTGTCCCCTGCTGTGGTGAACGGCAAAAAGTCCTGCTGCCTCCACCCTGTTCTTTCTCATCCCTGGGTTACAACACCGCCAGTTGTTTCTCGGAAGTGCTGTTAGCACAGTCTAACTTGCTCCTGTGTTACTGGGGTTCAGTAATGTCAGCTTTTCCCCCTGCTGTGTGAACGGCAAAAAGTCCTGCCTCTCCCCTGTTCTTTCTCATCCCTGGGTTACAAACCCGCCAGTTGTTTCTCGGGAAGTGCTGTTAGCACAGTCTACATTCCTCCTGTGTTACTGGGGTTCAGTAATGTCAGCTGTTCCCCTGCTTTGTGAACGGCAAACAGTCCTGCTGCCTCCACCATGTTTCTTCTCATCCCGGGTTACAACACCGCCAGTTGTTTTCGGAAGTGCTGTTAGCACAGTCTACACTTGCTCCTGGTTACTGGGGTTCAGTAATGTCAGCTGTTCCCCTGCTGTGTGAACGGCAAACAGTCTGCTGCCTCCACCATGTTCTCTTCTCATCCCTGGGCTACAACACCGCCAGTTGTTTCTCGGAAGTGCTGTTGCACAGTCTACACTTGCTCCTGTGTTACTGGGGTTCAGTAATGTCAGCTGTTCCCCTGCTGTGTGAACGGCAAACAGTCCTGCGCCTCCACATGTTCTCTTTCATCCCTGGGCTACAACACCGCCAGTTGTTGCTCGAAGTGCTGTTAGCACAGTCAACACTTGCTCCTGTGTTACTGGGGTTCAGTAATGTCAGCTGTTCCCCTGCTGTGAACGGAAAAACAGTCCTGCTGCCTCCCATTTCTCTTCTCTTCCCTGGGCTACAACACGCCAGTTGTTTCTCGGAGTGCTGTTAGCACAGTCTACACTTGCTCCTGTGTTACTGGGGTTCAGTAATGTCAGCTGTTCCCTGCTGTGTGAACGGCAAACAGTCCTGCTGCCTCCACCTGTTCTCTTCTCATCCGGGTTACAACACCCCAGTTGTTTCTCGGAAGTGCTGTTAGCACAGTCTACACTTGCTCCTGTGTTACTGGGGTTCAGTAATGTCAGCTGTTCCCCTGCTGTGTGAACGGCAAAACAGTCCTGCTGCCTCCACCTTGTTCTCTTCTCATCTGGGCTACAACACCGCCAGTTGTTTCTCGGAAGTGCTGTTAGCACAGTCTACACTTGCTCCCGTGTTACTGGGGTTCAGTAATGTCAGCTGTTCCCCTGCTGTGTGAACGGCAAACAGTCCTGCTGCCTCCCACCATGTTCTCTTCTCATCCCGGGTTACAACACCGCCAGTTGTTTCTCGGAAGTGCTGTTAGCACAGTCTACACTTGTTTCCGTGTTACTGGGGTTCAGTAATGTCAGCTGTTCCCTGCTGTGTGAACGGCAAACATCCTGCTGCCCTCCACCATGTTCTCTTCTCATCCCTGGGTTACAACACCGCCAGTTGTTTTCGGAAGTGCTTTTTAGACAGTCTACACTTGCTCCTGTGTTACTGGGGTTCAGTAATGTCAGCTGTTCCCCTGCTGTGTGAACGGCAAACAGTCCTGCTTCCTCCACCATGTTCTCTTCTCATCCCTGGGTTACAACACCGCCAGTTGTTTCTCGGAAGTGCTGTTAGCACGTCTACACTTGCTCCTGTGTTACTGGGGTTCAGTAATGTCAGCTGTTCCCCTGCTGTGTGAACGCAAAAAGTCCTGCTGCCTCCACCATGTTCTCTTCTCATCCCTGGGTTACAACACCGCCAGTTGTTTCTGGAAGTGCTGTTAGCACAGTTACACTTGCCCCTGTTTACTGGGGTTCTGTAATGTCAGCTGTTCCCGGCTGTGTGAACGGCAAACAGTCCTGCTGCCTCCACCATTTTCTCTTCTCATCCCTGGGTTACAACACCGCCAGTTGTTTCTCGGAAGTGCTGTTAGCACAGTTACACTTGCTCCTGTGTTATGGGGTTCAGTAATGTCAGCTGTTCCCCTGCTGTGTGAACGGCAAAAAGTCCTGTGCCTCCACCATGTTCTTTCTCATCCCTGGGTTACAACACCGCAGTTGTTTCTCGGAAGTGCTGTTAGCACAGTCTACACTTGCTCCTGTGTTACGGGGGTTTTCAGTAATGTCAGCTGTTCCCCCTGCTGTGTGAACGGCAAACAGTCCTGCTGCCCTCCACCATGTTCTCTTCTCATCCCTGGGTTACAACACCGCCAGTTGTTTCTCGGAAGTGCTGTTAGCACAGTCTACACTTGCTCCTGTGTTACTGGGGTTCAGTAATGTCAGCTGTTCCCCTGCTGTGTGAACGGCAAACAGTCCTGCTGCCTCCCACCATGTTCTCTTCTCATCCCTGGGCTACAACACCGCCAGTTGTTTCTCGGAAGTGCTGTTACACAGTCTACACTTGCTCCCGTGTTACTGGGGTTCAGTAATGTCAGCTGTTCCCCTGCTGTGTGAACGGCAAACAGTCCTGCTGCCCTCAACTTTAATTTTCCATGGGTACCTTCTGCTACCCATCCGGGTTTCCAGTACCGTCAGTGGTTCTCCGCAGTGCCTTTGGCCTAGGTGCCTCCATGTCGGTACCCCGAGTTCCAGCAACGTTTGCTGGGTCCTTGGTAGTGCTTTGGAGCACAGGTACCTCCTGCTTGTAACCGTTCCCATAACGCAGCTGGTCCCGGTTGTGCCATTGGCTCTTTTCCTTCTGTGACCCTCGGGTCCAGCACGTCACTGGTCCCATTACTTTCATTGGCTTTGTCCTTTGCTACCCAGGGTTCAGTACCGCAGCTGGTTCTCCGCATTGCCTTTGGCCTAGGTGTCCTGTCGGTATCGAGTTCCAGAAGTCTGCTGGTCCTTGGTAGGCTTTGGAGCCAGGTACCTCTGCTTAGTAACCCTGTCCCATAACGTCAGTTCCTCGGTTGTGCCATTGGCTCTTTTCCTTCTGCTGCCCCTCCGGGTTCCAGACAGTCGGGCCTCGTTATTCCATTGTTTTGTACCACCCACCAAAGGACAAAGAAGGTTAAGCAAACTACAAGATACGAACAAGAGACAGAAGAAACAATAAGAAGATCAAAAAGCAGAAGAAATTAAGATAAGACCAAATGAAGAGCAAAATATATGCTTAAATTCTAAGCAAAAAGAAACTAAAGCGTGTATGGGGGTGAGTCCGTTCCTCCTGTGGTGCCCCTGGAAAAGCCTGATCTGTGAGGCTAAATGAACGGGACAAATATGTTGTAATAAAATCTTTCGTGAAGCAAGAAGGAAGGATGAAAATTAGAGTTTTACAGATTACAAGTCGGAATGCTGTCACAAATAAGAATTGTGAAAAGGATGAATAGGAAGAACATGAAAAGTAGAATATGAAAAATAATTACTGTTTAATAAGAACAATATAAGTAATGTTAACAAAAAAAGAATACAAGAAGTTTTGGAAGATTAATAAGGTGAAGATGAAGAATAATTTATGAGAAAGATGATCTGCTGAAAATTAGAAGGAGAAAGTGTGTGAAAAGTTAAAAAGGTGAAGACCTGGAGTTGTGAAACAGACATATTTGACAAAATAGAAAAAAGGTTAACAACATTGTCATTTGTTCTCAATCCGAATTATTTCCTAAAAAAAAAAAATTTGCTATTCCATTTTGGGTCCAAAATCTAGCCTTTAAATGTCTCCTCAACCTCCCCCAATAATTTACATTACTCTTTCTTGTTTTCCTTCATGTACAATAACCAAAAGGCAAGAATGGGTTTTTTTTTAATTTTCGATTTTTTGTTCCATGCTTCATGGGACTTTCGGTATCGGTATGGGTTCGCCGTATTTTAGTATATCGGCGTCCATTCGATTCGTTACTTTGGAATCGGAAAGATCGCTCAACTCTGTGGCCATCATTCTTTAGAAATGAAGGTCATCAGACCGAAAAATTGGGAAAACTTGAAAGGCCCCAGGGCAGTTGCAAAAACCATCAGCGCTACAAAGAAATTGGCTCCATGAGGACCGCCCCAGGAAAGGAAGACCAAGAGTCACTCTGCTTTGAGGATAAGTTTTATCCGAGTCACCCCTCAGAAATGCAGGTTTACAGAGCTCAGATTGGAAGGTCAATGCCCACAGGTTTAGAGCAGACCATTCTACAAAATGTTAAGAGGAGACTTTGTGCGCAGGTCTTCATGGTACATAGCGGTAGGAAACCATGCTAAGGAAGGCAAAAGCAAAGAGACTTGTTTGGGCTAAAGAACAAAGGAATGGACTTTGCCATGGAAATCGTGCTTTGGTTGTGAGTCCAAATTTGAGATTTTGGTTCCAACCACCCGTGTCTTTGTGTGAGCAGAAAAGGGAACGGAGGACTCTACTGCCTGGTTCCCACCGTAGCATGGAGGAGGAGGTTGTTGATGGTGTGGGGGTGCTTTACTGGTGACATTGTTGGGGTTTTATTCAAAATTGAAGGCATACTGAAACAGCATGGTACCCCCAAGCATCTTGCGTGCATGTATTCAATCCGGTTTGCGTTTGTTGGACCATATTTATTTTTAAAGGGGCAATACCCCAAACCACCTCCGGCTGTGTAAGGGCTATTTGACAAGGGAAGTGAGGGGTGCTAGCCAAGACCGGCCCCACAGTCACCAGACCTGAACCAATTGAGATGGTTTGGGGGAGCTGGACCTCAGAGTGAAGGCCAAAAGGGCCAACAAGTGCAAGCATCTCGGGAACCCTTCAAGATTGTTGGAAGACCATTTCCGGTGAATCCTCTTGAAGCTCATCAAGAAATGCCAAGAGTTGCAAACAGTCTCAAAGCAAAAGGTGGCTACTTTGAAGAACCAGAATAAAGCTTAATTTCATTGTTACCACTTTTTTGTTAATATATAATTCACATGTGTTAATCATAGTTTTGTGCCTTCAGTGTGAATTACAATTTTCAAGTCAGAAAATTAAGAAAAATCTTTAATGAGAAGGGGTTTTCCAAACTTTTGGTCGTAGTATATATTTTTTTTTTCTAAAGAAAAAAATAAATAATCTTGAATCTTAAACACAAGTGTTTTCACTAAAGTGTGTCTTGTTTTTAAAATTTTTTTGAGCCCTCTCTATTGTCCATTGTCTAATATTAAATGTGCACCGTTAACTGTGAAAGCACCCCCTGCTTGTGGCAAATAGAGATGAGGAATCCTGGGTTTTGGGTTTTGGTTTGCTGAATGACCTTATTTTCCGAACATGTTTACCAACGTTTGACGAAGTCCGAATCCAATAAACAATGGACTTGCTACTGAAACACGTTTTATCATAATGATTTTGGAAAATGCAATTGGTTCCTCTGACTGAATACGTTGGTGCAAAGATCGATTTCACACAATACAAAATCCTATTCCTTTTAGCAGCAGCACTAGCGCCAAGAAGCGCCTTCTCACGTGAACTGGACAATGATCCAGCAAAACAAATTCTGCTTTTTAAGGCCAAGGACTATGACTTTAGCAGCCAATCACAGAAGCCTTGTGTTATTACTTGTGTATGGTTTGTGCCCCGATTGGCTGCCGAAATAACACAATAAAATTAAGGGAAAAAAAACGCGACGTCCTTAACCTCTCCAAAACAAACCCCCTCTACCCTACACGCCCCCCCATTAAGCTCGTTCCCCCATCCACCCCGATCACACACAGCACCACTAACTAACCAAAGTAATAACAAAAGAATCAGTGGAGACAATGATTTACTGAACTGTGACGAATTTTCCCCGACTTGAGTTTAAATGCTCGTGAAAGTGAAACGAATCCAAATGTGCTACATTCGTGCGAATTTTGAGATTGGCAACGTTTTTTCTGAACCGTTCACTCCTCTGCTCTATTCCAACTGTATGGCATCTGCCCCTGTTAGGACACTTTGCACAAGGCTGTTAGGGTTCAACACCATGTGTATGAAACTTACACCAGGCATTAATCACTCTGTCCGCTGTTATAGCACCCTACCAGGCTGTTAAAGTACACTGCACCAGGCTGTTAGGGCTGCTAACAAGGTGTTACCACCTTCCCTGATGTTAGGGCATTTTGCCAAGGCTGTTAGGGCATTCTACCCATGCGCTATGAACTCTACACCGGCTATTAGTCACTCTTACCAGGCTGTTATAGCCCCTCACAGGTGTTAAAGTACACTGCACCAGGCTGTTAGGGCAGTCACAAGGGGTTTTGCACCTTATTGACTGTTAGGGCCACTGCCCAGGCTTTTTTTGGCACTTTACTCAGGCTGTTGGGAACCTTGTCCAGGATGTTATTCACTTTACACCGGCTGTTAGGCAACTGCCCAGGCTGTTAGGGCTGCGCACCAACTGTTTGGCACTTTATATCGGTTGTTAGATCATGCTGCACCGGTGTTGGGGACGCGCACCTGGTGTTAGGGAACTCGCACCAGGCTGGTAAAGGGCTTTCACCAGGTGTTATGGTACTCTAACCAGGTGTTATGGCACTTTAATTTGACTGTTATAGCATCTGCACCATGCTGTTTGGACTCTACACCAGGCTTTTTATGACAATTTCACTAGGCTGTTAGGGCACTGTGCACCACTTTTATGGCACTCTACAATGAGTTTTAAAAGGCCATTCTACGCCGGCTGTTATGGCATTCTTCCCCAGGTTGTTAAGGCTGCTGCCTTGTTGTTATGGCATGTGTCGGGTGACCTGGTATCGGTTTCCTTCCCTGTCCTAACATAGGGGCACCCTTCTCGTTGTTAGGCATCGGTGGGTCCGAACCTGGATCCGAGGGTCTGTGGTCTCCATCCAGACCCAGCTTGTCCGCGTCTAATGATATGTATACAATGTCAGTAAACTATTAAACAGGAACACTTCTATCAACAACTGTTAGCAACCATCCATGTAAGTATAGAATAGATTTACCTGACACATATTGCTGAACTCAGGGTTAATTTAGGGATTTTGAGCTGAAACAGGAAAGAGGTGGGGGACCGGGAATCTAACCTGACCCAAACTGGGGTCAATAATCCCTCCCTTGGAGGTACTGATAATGGTTCAGGGTCCAAGTCTCCAACCTAACCTGTTCCTATCCCTGAACCCCTGTAACAGTCCTAAGAAGGATCCGACTACCACCAAA
The DNA here is from genome assembly GCA_033576555.1 of Oophaga sylvatica. Lineage (NCBI taxonomy): Eukaryota > Metazoa > Chordata > Amphibia > Anura > Dendrobatidae > Oophaga > Oophaga sylvatica. The sequence continues at coordinate 279,680,140 of JARQOD010000005.1, forward strand.
GGGATATGGGTGATCTTAGCTAAATACACGATTAGACATATAAGACAGACAGGGATACACTCGCTTCATACCACTCAAAACACCAAAGAAAAAATGGTCGGGAAATAAACTCTAAACCATTAGTTAGAACAAAATAAGGACTCACAACTAAAGTCTATACAGATTCATTCCTTCTGTGGTCTGCATGAAGGTTTCACTGGCAACTCCCCAAGCAGACAACAGGATTTAAAGGAAACCAATCAACAAATAATCAATTGCAGCGGGAGAAAACTGCACCCGTCCCGAACCGAGCCAGACAGAATTAATCCCTAGCTGCCAAACACAAAAAACGCGCTCACTGTGAGTAATCAATTGGGCAACCGCGACGAATCTTCGGGCAATGCACACATGACAGTACCCCCCCTTTCAGGGGCCCCGGACCCAGGGCCAGGCCTGCCCCCGGGGGGTTTGTGGAAGGTCCGAACCAAACGATCTGCGTTAAATCAGACCAGGGACCCACGTCCCTCCCCTGGACCATACCCTTCCAATGCACCAATATGAGGGACCGGGATTAAACGTGGCAATATCTTTGATACTTGAAATTCAAGTTACCATTGACCAAACCAGGGGAGGAGGTGAGGTGACGGTATGACTGGTGCCACATTTACCTTTTAATTTGACTTGTGGAAACTTTGAAATTTTAAACGAGGAGGGAGGTCCAGCGAAATGCCACAGGTTAATTATGGAACTGATCTGTCGGCCCGAGAATCGGACCCAGTTTCCGGAGGGCATTTAAGGGTTTTTTTTTCCTGGTAGACAACCATACCCAGAAACGTTCAAATTCAGTCGGACCGAAACCTCCTCCTATAGCCATCGTTTGTAACGGTTCCCCTCGCACTCAGATTATTCATACACCTCTCCCACAGAAGCAAGTGACAAGAGAAATGTCCCCTCAGGAACCCAAAGGGCCCCCCCCATTAAAGTAAAAACTGGGATGAAAACCTATGCCCCAAAAAGGGGCTTACCAGTGGACTGCCCCCGCTGTTTTAAGAGCGAAAACTTGCCAAGGCAAGAAAGAGGACCATCCTCTTGGTTTCTGAGACAAAACACCGGAATATTCTTTAAGTCTGATTCAGCGCTCTGTCTGACCATTGGTCTGCGGATGAAAAGCCGAGGAAAATGACAATTGCATCCCCCGACGTAAACAAAATGCCCTCCAAAATTTGGACACAAACTGAGACCCCCTATCTGACACCACATCAGAAGGCAACCCATGAAGTCTAACGATCTCCCTAATGAACACCTGCGCCAGAGTTTTAGCATTAGGGAGTGCAGGAAGAGCAACGAAATGTGCCATCTTACTGAACCTGTCAACAACCACCAGTATGACAGTACTCCCTGACGACGGAGGAAGGTCCGTAATGAAGTCCATAGATAAATGAGTCCATGGACGCTCCGGAAGTTTCAAGGGTAAAAGGGTCCCAGACGGACGGGTATGAGGGGTTTTAGAGCGAGCACACACCCCACATGACGCGACAAAAGTTATAACATCTTTATTAGCATTAGGCCACCAAAACCGGCGAGAAAGGAGATCTAAAGTAGCCTTACTCCCTGGATGTCCTGCTAGAGCAGAATTATGATGTGCCTCAATAACCTTTTGTCTCAACAGATTTGGGACAAACAGTCTCCCTGGAGGTCCTGCAGGGGCGTCCCCCTGAGCCTCTAACACCTCCTCCTCAAGCTCAGAAAATACAGCCGACACTACCACCCCCTCCTGAAGGATAGGACTCGGGCCATCCGTTTTCCCGGCCCCTGGGAAACTGCGAGACAAGGCATCAGCCTTTACATTCTTAGACCCCGGGCGATAAGTGACGACAAAATTAAACCTGGTAAAAAACAACGACCATCGAGCTTGTCTGGAATTCAGACGCTTAGCGGATTCCAAATACAACAGGTTCTTGTGATCAGTAATAACGGTAACCGGGTGGACTGCCCCCTCCAAAAAGTGACGCCATTCTTCAAAAGCTAACTTAATGGCCAAAAGTTCCCTATTGCCGATATCATAATTCCTTTCGGCGGACGACAATTTCTTAGAAAAGAAAGCGCACGGATGCCATTTACCAGGGGACGGACCCTGGGACAATATAGCACCCACCCCTACGTCAGACGCATCCACCTCCACAATGAACGGCTGAGATGCATCTGGTTGGATGAGAACGGGTGCCGAAGCAAAACATTTCTTCAAAGAGGAAAAGGCTTGGCAAGCTTTGTCCGACCATTTAGAAAAATCCGTCCCTTTTCTTGTCATGTCAGTGAGAAGTTTGACGACAGATGAGAAATTACAAATAAATTTCCGGTAGTAGTTAGCAAACCCCAAAAAACGCTGCAGAGCCTTAAGATCCCCTGGCTGATCCCATTCAAGCACTGCTCTCACCTTTTCAGGGTCCATACGGAAACCGGAGGCTGACACCAAAAAACCCAAAAACTGAAGTTCCTGTACGGCAAATACACACTTCTCCAGTTTGGCGTATAATTTATTGTCTCGCAAGATCTGCAACACCTGTCTCACATGCTCCTGATGAGACACAAGATCTGGCGAGTAAATTAAAATGTCGTCCAAATATACAACCACAAACAGCCCCACAAGGTGACGAAAAATGTCATTAACAAAATGTTGGAATACTGCTGGTGCAGTAGTCAGACCAAAAGGCATGACTAGGTTCTCATAATGTCCCTCCGGCGTGTTAAACGCCGTTTTCCACTCATCCCCCTCTTTTATCCTAATCAGATTATACGCCCCCCTGAGATCCAATTTAGAAAACCATTTGGCGCCAACAATTTGATTGAAGAGATCAGGAATAAGAGGGAGTGGATACGGATCTCGAACAGTAATCCGATTAAGTTCGCGGAAATCCAAGCAAGGGCGTAGGCCTCCATCTTTCTTCTTCACAAAGAAGAACCCCGCGGATACTGGGGAAGATGAAGGTCTAATATGCCCTTTGGCCAGACTTTCAGAAATATAATCTTTCATAGCCTGCCTCTCAGGACCAGAAAGATTATACAACCTAGCTTTAGGCAACTTAGCATCAGGAAGGAGATTAATAGAGCAGTCATACACGCGATGAGGAGGCAACTCCTGACACCCCTCCTCAGAGAAAACATCCCCAAAATCCTCCAAAAAAGGAGGCAATGTACTAGGCACGACCGCACTGATGACTGTGTTCATGCAGTTGCTTTTGCAAAACTCACCCCATTGGCTTATTTCTCTGGACTGCCAATTAATCACAGGGTTATGTTTAATCAACCAAGGAAGTCCCAACACAATGGGAGTAGGTAGACCCTCCAACACATAACAAGATAATTGTTCCCTATGTATTGCCCCTACCCGAAGGTCAATGTTATGAACCTCATGAACAAAGCTACCTTGGCCGAGAGGCCTGGCGTCAATGGAGAATATAGGGATCGGTTTGACCAATACACTCAGATGCATACCTTGAGCCTGAGCAAACTGAGCGTCAACCAGATTAGCCCGGAACCACTATCAAGAAGAACAGACAATCTCTCCACTCTCGTACCAACTACCACCTCCACTGGTACAAGGAACTGAGAAGAACTGGCGGATGAAATACATACTCCCAGGTTGTCGTCCACCACACAACCTGGGATTAACAGTTTTCCGGCGACTTTTGGCTCAACAAGGCACAGGATGGACATTCTCCAACAAAATGTCCCTCTTTCCCGCAGAAAAAACATCTTCTAGTCCTGCGGCGTACCGCCAATCCCCTCCTACGAAATGATGTCCCTCCCAACTGCATAGGCTCATCCGAACAGACAAGGGGAACCTCAACATAAGGGACTTTAGTGGTAGGTGGAGAAACAACAGGGAGTGGGGTTACCTCACCCCTCTCCCGAAGCCGTCTATCAGTACGGATAGCTAAGGCCATAGCAGCCTCCAGAGAAGGAGGAGACTCATACTGAGCCAAAACGTCTTTTAATTTATCAGAAAGCCCATGACAAAACTGGCTCCTAAGAGCTGGGTCATTCCACTGAGTATCTGTGGCCCATCTACGAAACTCAGAAGCAAATTCCTCTGCCGGACGATCTCCCTGCTGTATCTTACATAATTTTGTCTCAGCAAGAGAGACCCGATCTGGGTCATCATATACCAATCCCAGGGCAGTAAAAAATTGATCTACAGACAGTAGAGCCAGGGATCCCGGAGGAAGGGAAAATGCCCAGGATTGAGGGTCCCCTTGCAGAAGTGAGATAACAATTCCCACTCTCTGCTCCTCACTCCCTGATGATCGAGGCCGAAGCCGAAAATACAATTTACATGCCTCCCGGAAGGTGAAAAATTTGTCTCGCCCACCAGTGAACCTGTCCGGGAGAGCAACCTTAGGTTCAACTCTGGTTTGCTCCAGGGGAGACAAAACTTTGGACTTAATGTCCGTCAGCTCCATGGATAATCCCTGCAACTGCAGAGCCAGCTGGGCTACTGGATCCATGGTAACTGGAGATAATTTTTATGGCCAGTGAAAATGTCACGCTGTCTAATGATATGTATACAATGTCAGTAAACTATTAATACAGGAACAACACTCTATACAACAACTAGTATAGCAACATCAGCATGTAAGTATAGAATAGATTTACCTGACACGATATCTGCTGAACTCAGGGTTAATCTTGAGGACTTGATGAGCTGAAACAGGAAAGAGGTGGACCGGGATCTAACCTGACCCTAAACTGGGGTCCTAACTAATCCCTCACCTTGGAGGTACTGATAATGGTTCAGAGGTCCAAGTCTCCAACCTAACCCTGTCTCCTATCAGACCCTGAACCCTGTAATCAGTCCTAAGAAGGATCCTGACTACCACCAAAGGGATATGGGCTGATCTTAGCTAAATACACAGATTAGACATATAAGACAGACAGGATAACACTCGCTTGCATACACACTCAAACACCAAAGGAAAATAAATGGTCTGGGAAATAAACTCTAACCAAGTTGAGCTTAGAACAACTAAGGAGCTCACAACTAAAGTCTATACAGATTCATTCCTATCTGTGGTCTGCATGAAGGTTTCACTGGCAACTCCCCAAGCAGACAACCAGGAATTTAAAGGAAACCAATCAACAAATAATCAATTGCAGCCGGGAGAAACTGCACCCAGTCCCAGAACCGAGCACAGACAGAATTAACTCCCTAGCTACCAAACACAAAGAAACAGCAGCTCAGCTGTGAGAAGTCAAAATGTGCAACCGCGACGATCTTCGTGGCAATGCACACATGACACCAGCCAAGGCAGATGCTGCTCCGCTTCGCCGTTGTCCCAACACCTAGCCAATACCCGAGAGGCACAAGTAGTTACTCGGGTCTTTGTTCATAGTAGCCTTAAACCTAGGTTACAGAACAGGAAAAGGCTGTTGTAAACCTAAGTCCAGAAATGCCTGCACTGAGCATGTCCGTGACATGGCAAGCCATTATTGGTGGTTAATGTCAGCTGATCCTCTGACCTGGCACCGCCTGATTGGTCACGGGTGAAGTCACCGATGATGAGATTGACGAGATGGCTGGGGCGGAGCTTAGCCCTTAAATAGCTTGTCTGTCTGCAGCGCGGCGCAGTCAGATCATACTATTATAGGCAGTGCTCTTGTGTGGACGTACCAGAATCTGGGCTCCACGTGCTCTCTAGCTTTGCTCTCCCGGACTTGCCTATGCCAAAGTACGCTCGGCTTATTAGCACAGGTCCTTCAGGCAGGTTCAGCTTATGCCAGACAGGTAGCCAAGGTGGCGCAGTCTTGCTACGAATATAGGGTAGCTATACACCCTGAGCAGACTGTGGGGCGCGTAACCTGGGCATTGCTTGCCAAGCTGAACAGAGAGTTGTTCAGTCCGGTCTCACGCCGGCTGGTAGCACGTACGCCTGCCGTTAGTCGCACGCACTTCCTAGCAGCTGGCACGTAGCTTCTGTACAGTCAACAGGGCTACGTCTATACCAGCTTGCAGCACATAGTGCAAACCCAATATCTGGCAAGTGGCTTCTGTGCCATTAACAGGGCTACATCTACGCCAGTCGATAGCACATCTCCCGTGACGTTAACGGAGATAGTGCCAATTCTACATCTCCCCTAGTGTGAAGTAACACAGGCGACATCTAATGTTAGATTTCTATTGTCAGTTTGACCCTCATACTCTAGGGGTGTTCGGCAGCAGTGACTACAAACTGCATCGCGGACCCCGTGTTCGGTTGCAATCCATTACACAATAAAGTTGTTGCAATTCAGTGCATATCAGTATCTTACCGCCAGAGTCTAGCCGATCATGGCTGACAACCAGCAGCTGCAGCGCTACGTTCAGCAACTAGAGGCCAGACTTAAGTCTCTGGAGCAGGCCGCTCCAGTTGCTTATCTCACTGCAGTAGCTACTCAGGCGGCCGCACAAGCAGCAAATCTCGTAAGCTCTGCTGCTGTGAAAGCTGCGGTAGCTACTAAAGTGTCATCATTACAGCATTTCACTCTGCCGGAAAATTTTTCTGGTGACACTAAATCCTGCAGAGAGTTTATTAATTAATGATCCATTCAGCTAGAAATGATGGAGGCATGGTTCCCCTCCGAAAGCGCTAAAGTGGGTTTCGTTATCCTATTACTTACCCGCAAGGCCTTGGACTGCACTACTCCTCTGTGGGAACGGAGTGATCCGGTAGTGGCCAATGTGGGTCTCTTTCTTAGAACCCTAAAAAGTGTGTTCCTCAGTCCTCAGGTTACACATGATACAGCTCTTAAGCTGCTTACATTAGTGCAGGGTTCGACCACCGCCAGTCCAGTTCAGGACATTAGTGGCAGAACTGGATTGGTCTGAACCATCGCTAATCCCGGTGTTCTGGAAGGGTTTGGCTGGGCATATAAAAGATGCTCTAGCCACTAGGGAGATTCCAACCTCCCTGGAAGAGTTAATGGCCCTCGCCAACCGCATAGATTTACGTCATGCAGAAAGCAAGTTGGAGCTGAAGGTCTCTAAATCTCTGTTTCTGCTGGCACCGGCATTTTCTAAATCTATTTCCGAATCCGTGGTTCCAGACACGGAACCGGAGCCAATGGATATTTCCCAGACCAGGAGATGGTCCCCTCATTCCCGTCCTACGCATCTCTTGGAGTACCCCTATGGTAAGGGTTCCAAGCGCACGGGAGAACGAGAGTGTCTAACCACCATTGGAGGAGGTATGTTAGACTCAGAGACTTCTTCCTCCAGACTAGCCTATGAGGTGACGTTGCTCTTCGGAACAACCACGGTTGCTGCCAAGGCGGTGGTGGATTCTGGGGCTGATGGAATTTTTTTGTCATTAACCTTTGCCCAGAAGCACGCCGTTCCTATAGAATTACTGTCCAGACCCATAAGCATCAGGGCAGTCAACGGTTCCATGTTAGACACACAGATCACCCACCAGTCTATCCCCCTCACCATGTCGTTTCCTCAGGGTCACCGGGAGGATATCCCGTTCCTTATCCTACCCAGAGGATTGAATGAGGTGCTATTGGGTCTTCCATGGTTACGTTCTCACAATCCACATATAAACTGGAACACGGGGACAGTTTATTCATGGGTGAGAGATGTACTACCCAGTATATGGTGGCATCAACCCAGAAGGTAGTCTTCCAGAGCAATATTGGAGCTATGCCAATGTGTTCTCTAAAAAGGCTGCAGAGACCTTGCCTGCCCACCGGCCGTATGACTGCACCATAGATCTGATCCCCGGATCAGAGCCTCCTCGCGGAAGGGTTTATCCCCTGTCTGTCCCCGAGACCCAGGCCATGTCCGATTACATCAAGGAGAACCTGGCTCGGGGGTTTATCAGGAAATCGGTCTCTCCTGTTGGGGCGGGGTTCTTCTTTGTCCAGAAGAAAGGAGGTGACCTACGTCCGTGCATTGATAACAGGTGATTAAATGCAATCACCATCAAAAACAAATATCCCCTGCCCCTGATCTCTGAATTGTTCGACAGACTTTGAGGGGCTAAAATAAAGTTAGAACTTCGTGGGGCCTATAACCTCATACGAATTTGTGAGGGTGACGAGTGAAAGATGACCTTTAATACTCGTAATGGCCACTACGAGTACCTCGTCTTGCCCTTTGGGTTATGCAATGCCCCCGCCGTATTTCAGGATTTCGTCAATGATATCTTTCGAGATTTGCTACTGTCCTCCATGGTAGTATATCTTGACGATATCCTGATCTTTTCCCCGGACCTCTCCACACACAGAGAGGATGTTCTCAGAGTTTTTGAACGTTTGCGTGCAAATTCTCTGTATTGCAAGCTGGAGAAATGCCAGTTCGAACAAGAGTCATTAAAATTCTTGGGGTACATTGTATCCAGTAAGGGCTTGGCCATGGATCCCCAAAAATTGGTAGCTGCACAGAATTGGCAGGAGCCCCATTCTCTGAAGGCGGTACAGCACTTCATGGGGTTCATCAATTATTATCGGCAATTTATACCGCATTTTCCCACACTGGTGGCTCCCTTGGCCGCGCTAACCAAGAAAGGTGCCAACCCAAAAAACTGGTCTAAAGAGACATCTGAGGCTTTCCGGGAGATCAAGTCTTATTTTTTGAAAGCTCCAGTCCTACATCGGCCAGATGTCAATAAGCCATTCTTTCTGGAGGTCAACGCTTCCTCTGTAGGAGTGTAGGAGCAGGTGCTGTCCTTTCTCAAAAGAATGGGCAGGGTCGGAGAAGACCTTGTTTCTTCTTCTCCAAGACCTTTTCTCAAGCGGAGAGGAATTATACTATTGGGGATAAATAATTACTCGCAATAAAATTGGCTTTTGTTGAATGGAGGTGTCTTTTGGAGGGAGATAAACATCCATTTGTGGTGTATTCCGACCATATGAATCTCTCATACCTGCAGACGGCGCAGCATCTCAACCCGAGGCAGGCTCGGTGGTCCCTCTTTTTTGCCCTATTCAATTTTACCATTAATTTTCTAAAAGGGGAGAAGAATCCTCGGGCGTATGCTCTATCTCGGTCTATGGATACGACGGAGGACGATGACGAGCCCAGACTTATTGTTCCTCCTGAGAGTATGCGAACGGTGGCACCGTGACTCTACACCAGGTTCCACCCGGGAAGACGTTTGTTCCTCCGAACCTACAGAATGAGGTGCTCTCATGGGCACATGTCTCTAAGATTGGAGGTCATTTCAGAATCAAATGCACCACTGAGTTCCTCCAACGCTCGTATTGGTGGCCTTGGTTGTCCTAGGACGTTAAAGAATACGTCCAAGCATGTATTTCCTGCGCGAGAAAAAAATCGTCTCAACAGAGTCCAGCGGGTCTTCTACACCGTTACCCGTGGCGGATAGACTTTGGGAGCTGATTGGGATGGATTTTGTGGTTGAGTTACCTAAATCCCGGGTAATACGACCATATGGGTGGTTTCTGACCATTTTTCTAAGATGGTTCACCTGGTACCTCTTCCTAGGGTTCCTTCTTCCCGGGTTCTGGCATCACTGTTTATCTGTCATGTTTTCCGTCTTCACGGTATGCCTGATAGGATTGTTTGTGACCGAGGTCCTCAATTCACCTCTCGGTTTTGGAGAGAATTGTGTAATTTGTGTAGTATTGAACTGAACCTCTCTACTGCTTATCACCCGGAGACCAACGGCCTGGTGGAATGCACTAATCAGACGCTCGTGATATACATTTTGTTTCTGCCTATCATAATAATTGGGCAACTTTGCTTCCTTGGGCAGAGTTTTCTCTAAATAATGCAGTGGCGGATTCCACAGGTCAGACCCCTTTCCTTTTGAACAATGGTCAGCACCCACGTGTGCCAGTCCCTATGCCAGTTAACTCTGGGGAGCCTGGGGGCAGAGAGTGGGCTATAGAGGCCGGGACGTCTGAGATCAGACGCAGGTAGCGTTATTGGCCTCCAAAAATCGGATGAGACAGTCTGCTAACACTCATCATCGTCCAGCTCCCGTATTATCTCCGGGCGACAGGGTCTGGCTCGCGGCTCGCAATATCAGAGGTCGCGGGGAATGTGCTAAATTCACCCCTCGGTTTATTGGTCCTTTTAAAATTCTGGCCCAAGTAAATCCCGTGGTGTATCGTTTGCAATTGCCTCGACACTTGAAGATACATGACACATTCCATGTGTCACTCCTGAAACCCGTTCGCCTAACCAAATTCTCGAAAGCTCAACACGCCTCTGACACCGGGGTGAGGATTTCGAGGTGGAGGAGATTGTGGAGTCTAAGGTGGTTCGTGGCAAAAAATTTTATTTGGTGCACTGGAGGGATCACAGTTCTGAGGATCACACTTGGGAGCCCGTGGACCACATTCATGCTCCCCTGCTCATTGAGGAATATGAGCGTCAAGTGGGGGAGATAATGTTAGGCATCAGGTGAACGGTGGGATCCGAGGAGTCTGTGGTCTCCCAGCCAGACCCAGCCGAGGCAGATGCTGCTTAGCTTCACCGTCGTTCCCAACGCCTAGCCAATACCCGAGAGGCACAAGTAGTTACTCGGGTCTTTGTTCATAGTAGCCTTAAACCTAGGTTACAGAACAGGAAAAGGCTGTTGTAAGCCTAAGACCAGAAATGACTGCACTGAGCATGTCCGTGACATGGCAAGCCATTATTGGTGGTTAATGTCAGCTGATCCTCTGACCTGGCACCACCTTATTGGTCACGGATGACGTCACTGATGATGTGATTAACGAGATGGCTGGGGGCGGAGCTTAGCCCTTAAATAGCTTGTCTGTCCGCGGCGCGGCACGGTCAGATCATACTATTATAGGCAGTGCTCTTGTGTGGACGTACCAGAATCTGGGCTCCACGTGCTCTCTAGCTCTGCTTTCCGGGACCTGCCTATGCCAGAGTACGCTCGGCTTATTAGCACAGGTCCTTCAGGCAGGCTCAGCTTATGCCAGGCAGGTAGCCAAGGTGGCGCAGTCTTGCTACGAATATAGGGTAGCTATACACCCTGAGCAGACTGCGGGGAGCGTAACCTGGGCATTGCTTGCCAAGCTGAACAGAGAGTTGCTCAGTCCGGTCTCACGCCGGCTGGTAGCACGTACTCCTGATGTTAGTCGCACGCACTTCCTAGCAGCTGGCACGTAGCTTCTGTTCCCGTGACGTTAATGGAGATAGTGCCAATTCTACATCTCCCCTAGTGTGAAGTAACACAGGCGAGATCTAATGTTAGATTTCTGTTGTCAGTTTGACCCTCATACTCTAGGGGTGTTCAGCAGCAGTGACTATAAACTGCATCGCGGAACCCGTGTTCAGTTGCAATCCATTACACAATAAAGTTGTTGCAACCGAGCCATAACACTCGTCCTATTCCCCAGGATACTTCTGAAGGTGAAGACGCCAGGACCTCAATGCTTACTGTATCTCCGAGTCCGCACTCCGTCTGTTCTCTTCCCCCACCCTACTATGCACCGTAGTACAGTCATGGCCAAAAGTTTTGAGAATGACACATATATTAATTTTTACAAAGTCTACTGCTTCACTTTTTCTGATGGCAATTTGCATATACTCCAGAATGTTATAAAGAGTGATCAGCTTAACAGCAATTACTTGCAAAGTCAATATTTGGCTAGAAAATGAACTTTATCCCCCAAAACACATTTCAACATCATTGCAGCCCTGCCTTAAAAGGACCAGCTAACCTCTTTTCAGTGATTGCTCCACTAACACAGGTGTGGGTGTTGATGAGGACATGGCTGGAGATCAATCTGTCATGAGTAAGTAAGAAAGACACCACTGGACACTTTAAAAGGAGGCTGGTGCTTGGCATCATTGTTTCTCTTCTGTTAACCATGGTTATCTCTAAAGAAACACGTGCAGTCATCATTGCAATGCACAAAAATGGCCTAACAGGGAAGAGTATCGCAGCTAGAAAGATTGCACCTCAGTCAACAATCTATCGCATCATCAAGAACTTCAAGGAGAAAGGTTCCATTGTTGCCAAAAAGGCTTCAGGGCGCCCAAGAAAGACCAGCAAGCGCCAGGACCGTCTCTTAAAAGTGTTTCAGCTGCGGGATCGGGCTACCAGCAGTGCAGAGCTTGCTCAGGAATGGCAGCAGGCAGGTGTGAGTGCATCTGCACGCACTGTGAGGCGGAGACTCTTGGAGCAAGGCCTGGTCTTAAGGAGGCCAGCAAAGAAGCCACTTCTCTCCAGAAAAAACATCATGGACAGACTGATATTCTGCAAAAGATACATGCAGTGGACTGCTGAGGACTGGGGTAAAGTTATTTTCTCTGATGAATCCCCTTTTCGATTGTTTGGGACATCAGGAAAACGCCTCATTCGGAGAAGACAAGGTGAGCGCTACCACCAGTCTTGTCTCATGCCAACTGTTAAGCATCCTGAAACCATTCATGTGTGGGGTTGCTTCTCAGCCAAGGGAATCGGCTCTCTCACAGTCTTGCCTAAAAACACAGCCATGAATAAAGAATGGTACCAGAATGTCCTCCAAGAGCAACTTCTCCCAACCCTCCAAGACCAGTTTGGCAATCAACAATGCCTTTTCCAGCATGATGGAGCACCTTGCCATAAAGCAAAGGTGATAACTAAATGGCTCAGGGAACAAAACATAGAGATTTTGGGTCCATGGCCTGGAAACTCCCCAGATCTTAATCCCAGTGAGAACTTGTGGTCAATCATCAAGAGACGGGTGGACAAACAAAAACCTAAAAATTCTGACAAAATGAAAGCATTAATTGTGCAAGAATGGACTGCTATCAGTCAGGATTTGGTCCAGAAGTTGATTGAGAGCATGCCAGGGAGAATTGCAGAGGTCCTGAAGAAGAAGGGTCAACACTGCAAATATTGACTTGCTGCATTAACTCATTCTAACTGTCAATATAAGCTTTTGTTACTCATATGTTTGTAATTATATATTTCTGTCTGTGATAAAAACATCTGTCAAACACACATAAAAACCAGAGGGCAGCAGATCATGTGAAAATATAATATTTGTGTTATTCTCAAAACTTTTGGCCATGACTGTACACCAACCCGACAAACAAGGCAACACAAACAAGGGTTAATAGATAACTCCAGGCATACTAAATATTCACTCACATATTACAGAGAAATGCACCGGGGCGTGGAGGTAGGGGATAAACTAAAATAGAGAAGGATAGGGAATTATCACACATAAAAGCCAAGCAACAGTCACAGATAATTCCTCCAACACTATTTCTCATATGAACACCTCTCCCATGCAGCAAATGCTAGCTCTGACCCGGATTTGCAACAGATCCCAGATTATAAAGGGGAAAGGAGTGGCTAACTGAGTTCAGCTGAGAGCACAGAGATTTACAACATGGCCGACTAACCCCTGTTCTGCCAGAAGGAATAAATACCATTAAAATGATGGAGAAGTGCTTCTTTTCAGCGCCTGAGTAGGAGCAATAAGATGCTTTGGTCTTCTGGCTCCACACTGTCTCGGTAACCCCGTGACAGGCATGATGCACAAGGCTATTATGGCACTCTACACCATGTTGTTTATTACTCTCTGTATATCTGTGTGTTAGGGCCCGCTACACAAGGTTGTTAGGGCACGCTACACCAGGCAGTTAAGACACTGCACCCGGCTGTGATGACACTCTACACCAGGCTGTTAGGGCACTTTACACCAGGTTTTTTATCACTCTATGCCAGACTGTTATTACACTTCACTCCAGGCTGGTATGGCATGCTGCACCAGGCTGTTATGGTACTCTACACCAGGCTGTTATGGCACTCTACACCAGACTGTTAGGGCACGCTGCACCAGGCTGTTAGAGCAGTCTACAACAGGCTGTTAAGGCAGTCTACAACAGGCTGTTAAGGCACTTTTCAACAGTCTGTTATGGCACTATTAGGGCACGCTACAACAGGCTTTTATGGAACTGTGCACCAGGCTGTTAGGGCTTGCTGTACAAGGATGTTAGAGCATGCTGCACCAGGCTTTTAAGGCACTCTGCACTAGTGCTGAGAGTAAAATGATGGTGCAACACATGATCTGGCTTTCATACAGGTCTTATCACATGTTGTGCCATGCAGTGGGCCTCAGGTATGCATTAAAATACATCCAGAGGTGTGTCTCTAATTACCTCAGAAGCTTCCAAACACATGACATCATCATATGGGCAGTCTTAATTGTTTAAAGGCATAGTAATCTTAGTGTATGTAAACTTTTGACTTTGCAGTAAATAATAAAAATACTTTAAAACATTCTCTCTCTCATTAAGGCCCCGTCTCACATAGCGACACACCAGCGATCTCGACAACGATCAGCATCGCTGGTGTGTCGCTACATGATCACTGCTGAGCTGCCAAACAGGCAGCTCTGGCAGCGATCAGGACAGCGACACTGCGGGTAACGTCGCCTAGTTACCCGCAGTGTACGTTGGATACCAGCGCACTGATGCAGGGAGCTGGGTACACGTCGAGTTTCCAGGCACAGCCCCGCGCCTGGAAACCCGATGTTTACCTTGGTTACTAGCTGATCGCTGGTCTCCTGCCTGTCACACGCAGCGATGCGTGCTGGCCAGCGGAGACCAGCGATCAAAAAAAGTCCTGACATTTCTGACACGACCAGCGATTCACAGCAGGGGCCTGATCGCTGGTACGTGTCAGACATAGCGAGATCGCTGCTGAGATCGCTATTTAGCAGCGATCTCGGTAGCGATCTCGCTATGTGAGACGGGGCCTTTATTCAGGCATTTGGTAAATATTAATAATTATGGTAATCCTAATTGACCTAAAACAGGAAAGGTTTATTCTGATTTCATGTCAGATATTGAGAAAAATATGTATATGTTTATTTTTATATATTGTATGTACACTTCTAATTTCAACTGTATCTGACCAGGACCACACTTTTTACTCCATGCAAAGTCAATACTTCCGTGTATGTGCAGCTCATAAAGAGAAGAATTGACCGAAAAGGCAAAATTGTTCAAAATGTTTGAGATGGTGGATTTGGCATATTTAAAGGGAAATATCAGTTCCCTAATTGGTGAAGCTTTTGCACAGTGGACAGTTGCAGACTGCATGTATGACCAGGTAACCCCTATGCATTTTCTACAGGGTCAACATGTCCCTTAGTGTTTGGCCCTTTCTCAGGGAAGGACAAAAAGGAAAAATTATCAGGATAGTCAAAATTATTTAAAAATTTCAAACTCAATTTTTTTAAATCCTATAAGTGCAATTTTCTTTCACAGAATTAACTATTTGACAAATAACTCATGCAGTAGCAGCATCAATTACAATATACAGTATATTACAATACATATCATATGATGGCCCAGATGGTTTATCTGCTGTTTCAGAAACTGATGAAGATACCCAAATCCATGGATTTCTGGGCCAACAAATTGGACCACTGGTAAGTACTATTTGTTACACCAAAGCGGACCACATTAACCACTATAAATGTGAAAAACCTAATATTTGTCCAAATGAATCAGGCAGAATTTGGGAAATACTTTCATGCACCATCAGCTGATGCCGATGATTAAGATGATTAAATCAGCTGTAATATCTATTGCTACAAACAATTTGAGCATGATAAAACATGTCAGGTATATTGCATACAAAGGACACACAGAACTACCATGTATGTAAATACTACATATGAAATTGCACATACTCATGGGCAATCGTGCATGGTGGTAATTAGATAGTACTATTACTTGATGCCAGTTTCAAAGTAAAAATAATGGGATCAGGTATTAGTGTACCAATTAGGTTTCCCAAAAATTACTATGTAACATCATATATAAAGCATATCACCATCCATATACATGATACCGTCCCATGCAAAAAACTGGCATACAAATTAATGCACGTGCCCAATATAGATCACATAGAGAAAAAAAAAGTTGTGATCTATATTTTAAGAAGTTGCCTACAAAACGGAGATTTGATAATCTAACTCATAAAGAACGGCAAGCCCTGACACAACTACAATCGCTGGATGACGTTGTGATTAAAGCAGCAGACAAGGAGGGAAACATCGAGATCTGGCCCAAGATTAAATATGAACATGAAGCTTTACGACAACTTAGGGATGTTCATACATACAGTAAGTTGTCTCGGAATCCTACAGCCTCCTTCTCGGCTGAACTTGAATGTATTCTTTTTTCGGCATTTGAGTGTGGCACCATCACGAAAGGGGTCCTTGATGACCTTTTGGTCAAGACTCGCAAGACTTCAACATTCTACCTACTACCTAAAATCCACAAGGATGCCCTCGACCCTCCAGGGCGCCCCATCGTGTCTGGAATCGGTGGGTAAATGATCCAATATGCAAGTTTATTGATCATTATTTGAAACCCATTGTAGCAATATTGCCATCTTATATAAGAGACACTGGGATCGCCCTGGCTAGGGTCGATGGCATCATTGTGGATACTGACACCTGGTTAGTTACGGCAGATGTTGAAAGCCTGTACACGTTGTAGAGTGGCAAAGGGTTGTGTTATAGACTGGAGGTATCTGGCTCAGAGATGCCTTGTATCTGTTATGTAGCCCAGTACACATTAGCCCTGGGTAGTGGCATCACTATAGCAGTGTATGTGGTTAAAGGACCTGGGATGATGTCACTACTACATGACCAGTCATGTGTTCTGGGGAAACTGGGTGTCTGGGATATAAAATTAGGCTCAGGCTGACAACAGGTGTGAGTGGCTAGAGGTGTGGAAACCTCCAGTGTGGGAGTTCTGAGGAGACCTCCAGAGTGTGTGCTGAAGAGAGTACTCAGTTAGAGTACAAGGACTTTTATCTGTTTTCTGTTACTTTGTGCCGAAGAAGGCTGTTTTGTTTTCTGTTTGACAGCAAGTTTATGAAGTTTTAATAAACTTGCTTAAAGAACCAGGAAGAGTCGCCCTCCTGCTTACTTCCGGTCGCACACTAGCGAGACCACATCCCTACAATTGGTGGAGACGTGCGAGCAGCGTTCCCAGCAGAGAAGTGGGTGCTGCATGTCGTGGGAAAAGGTCATAGCAACCCAGCCAGCATTGCAGGAGAAAATGGAGGACCTGCTGAAGCATTTGGTCCAGGCGCAGGCACAGCAGCAAGAGACCAACAGGTTGTTGGTGCAGCAAATACAGCAAAGCCAGCAGGAACAACGGCAGCAGTTGCAGCTTCTGACAGCCGCCATCCAGGACAGGACGAGTGCCCCAACCCCAGGTCGGGACAATGACAACCACATCAGGAAGGCGGTAAGACGCACCATACAGAAAATGACCCCCGGGGATGATGTGGAGGCCTTCCTGTCTGTTTTTGAGAGGGTTGCTGAAAGGGAAAGACTTCCCCCAGAGCAGTGGGCAGAGGTACTGGCCCCATACCTGACAGGGGAACCCCAAAAGGCGTACTTTGATTTAACTGTGCAGGACGCTCAGGAGTATCCTAAATTAAAGGTGGAGATCCTTGCACGGTTGGGGGTGACAATGACTGTCAGGGCACAGAGAGTGCACCGCTGGGAGTATCACCGGGACAAACCACCGCGTTCCCAAATGTTTGACCTGCTGCACCTCGTCCAGAAATGGCTACAGCCAGAGTCCGCCTCGCCGGCACAGATGGTGGAAAGAGTCCTAATGGATCGGTTTGTGCACTCCCTGCCCAGGCCCCTGCAGACTTGGGTTGCCCAGGGTGATTCCCGGAGTGCCGATGAACTGGTCGGACTGGTCGAGAGGTACCAGGGGATGGAAGGTACCTTGGGGAAGCAGCCCATTCCATACTGGGGGTCCCAGCAGGGGGCGGAGTCTCAAAAACGGGTGGCGCGTCCAAGGTCAAAAGGGGCGGGGGAGGTGGTGCCCAAGGTCCCTACGGGTGATGTTATCTGTTGGAGGTGTCACAGGCCAGGACATATAGCTGCACGGTGTCCCCAGACTACCGAGCAGATGGACTGCAGCATGGGACGCCGTATCTCATTCTATGCCGATCCAGTCTGCAGTGTGGATTCTATCCTGAACGAGGGGCCCCAAGCATGTCCCGTGAGGGTGAACGGTCGAGTAGTAACGGCGCTGCTGGACTCCGGGAGTCTTGTGACCCTGGTGAGGGCGAATCTGCCTCTCAAACTACTCCCGGGGAAAAAGGTTGGCGTGCGATGCATACACGGCGATGCAAAGGACTACCCTATGGCCAGAGTGGACATTGAGACTGCGCTGGGCACTGAGTCCCATGAAGTCGGGGTGGTTGCACCCTATAATTATAGGCCGAGATTTTTGTTTATTCTGGGATCTGTGGGGAAAGTCTGCTGAGGTCACTAGCCAGAATAGGGATCCAGTAAGCCCTAATCAGGTAGCACCATACCCAGAGGAAGACAGGTTTCCTTTTTGTGTCCTGGTAGGAGATGAGGAAGAAGTGTCTCCTGTATCTGACATTCCAGAGTTAGGGGTGGCCAGTGAGAATTTTGGGACTGCCCAACACAGGGACCCAACTCTGAAGGAAGCCTTCAACAATGTCACTGTCATTGATGGGGTTGCACAGGAACCGGGGGCCGACACCAGATTTCCATACTTTATGCTGAGTGGGGAGCTGTTGTATCGGGTCACGAAAATAAGGGAGGAGTTGGTGGAGCAGTTGCTAGTACTCGGGTCCTATAGACGGAAGGTGTTGGATATGGCCCATTCACACATCTTGGGGGACACCTAGGGGTAGACAAAACACAGGAATGAATTATTCAAAGATTCTATTGGCCTGGATGTCACCGGGAGATAGTAAACTATTGCAGGTCCTGCCCTATATGTCAGTTAACTGCCCCTACCTCTCATTTCTGGAACCCCCTGGTGCCACTGCCCATTATTGAAGTGCCATTTGAGAGAATTGCCATGGACTTGGTCGGTCCCCTAGTTAAATCAGCCCGGGGCCATCAGTATATATTAGTCATCCTGGACTATGCCACACGCTATCCGGAGGCAATTCCCCTGAGAAATTCTTCAGCGAAGAGCATAGCCCGCGAGTTGGAACATGTGTTTTCCCGGACAGGCTTGCCGAAGGAGATCCTGACCGACCAAGGGACACCGTTCATGAGTAAAGTAATGAAGGAGTTGTGCAGGGTCCTGCAAATCTCTCAGTTGAGGACCTCGGTGTACCATCCTCAGTCAGATGGCCTTGTGGAGAGATTCAACAAGACCCTAAAGAGCATGCTAAGAAAAGCCATAGAGAAGGATGGTAGAGACTGGGACTGTCTCTTACCCTACCTGATGTTTTCCATCCGTGAAGTTCCTCAGGCCTCCACGGGGTTCTCACCGTTTGAGCTTCTGTATGGCCGACATCCGCGAGGTCTCCTGGATATCGCCAAGGAAACTTGGGAAGCCGAAGTGACGCCCCACCGAAACGTTATTGAGCATGTGGCCCTGATGCAACAGAGGATTGCGAAGGTGATGCCAATCATGAAGGAACACCTCCTCCAGGCACAAGAAGCCCAGGCCAGGGTTTACAACCGATCAGCCAGAGTGAGACAGTTCAATCCGGGAGACCGAGTGCTCGTGCTAGTTCCGACGGTGGAAAGCAAGTTCTTGGCCAAATGGCAAGGGCCGTACGAGGTGATGGAGAAGCTGGGTGAAGTAAACTATAGGATTCACCAACCCGGAAGACGGAAACCAAACCAGGTGTACCATGTCAACCTCCTCAAGCCATGGCATGATAGAGAGTCAGCTGTAACTCCGTGCTTGCTGGCCACTCAGAAGGTGACGTTGAAGGGGTTACGATAGCAGAGACCCTATCAAAGGACCAGAAACAGCAATGCCGGGAGTTGCTCCAGAGGAACAGGGACCTGTTTTCAGAGTTGCCAGGGCGCACGAAGGTCATAGAGCATGAAGTTCTGACAGAGCCACATGTGCGGGTGAATGTGAAGCCCTATCGAATCCCTGAGGCCCGTCGAGAAGTAATCTCCAAGGAGGTGGAGCGTATGTTGAAGCTCGGAGTCATTGAGGAATCCAAGAGCGGTTGGGTGAGTCCTATCGTCTTGGTCCCGAAACCTGATGGAGAATGGAGATTCTGCAATGATTATAGGAAGCTGAATGAGGTCTCCAAGTGTGACGCATATCCCATGCCATGCGTTGATGAGCTCATCGAAAGACTTGGACCCGCCAGGTACATAACCACCTTGGATTTGACGAAAGGATACTGGCAGATTCCCATGGCCCAGGAAGCCAAGGAGAAAACGGCGTTTTCAACACCAGACGGATGCTTCCAGTATGTCCGGATGCCGTTCGGCCTGCAGGGAGCGCCAGCGACTTTTCAGAGAGCCATGGATAGGATTCTGGCACCTCATAAGCAATACGCCGCTGCGTACCTGGATGATATCGTTATATTCAGCCCGGACTGGAGAGTCATCTGGGAAAGGTCCAAGCAGTGTTTGATGCTCTAAGAGAAGCAGGGTTTACAATAAACCCGAAGAAGTGTGCCTTGGGAAAGGAAGAGGCCAAGTACCTTGGATATGTAGTAGGTCGTGGTGGAATAAAACCCCAAATCAATAAAATCGAGGCGATTCAAACATGGCCAAGACCGTTGTCCAAGAAACAAGTGAAAGCCTTCCTGGGGATTGTCGGGTACTACAGGAGGTTCATCCCAAACTTCGCCACGAGGGCTGCCCCTCTGACTGATCTGCTGAAAGGGACCAAATCTGTAATGTATGTGGTACAGTTCATATAGCGTCTTGTGCTTGGGTGCGATGAAAATACTTGAGACACAGGTTGATAAAGAAAGTCTTGTATTGCTTCATACAAATTGGCAAAAATAAACACACAGGTTGCAAACACAGAAGCAGGAGACACAGCAGGCCAGAGTAATCTAAGCTCAGCAATAACTCTCCACAACAGATTCAGATCTTCTTCTCTGTTACCGCAAGTCCGTGCAAACGTGAGGCTCTCAAGAGCAGAGTTCAGAGTCCACAAGTGCTTCAGAGTTCCTCAGTAGGAATGGCTGGAGTACAAGGTCCAAGGCTTCAGGAGTCAGAACACAGGTTCACTGCAGGCTAGATTCTGAAGCACTGATTACTCAGCTGTGGCTGTTTAAGAAGCAAACGGAGAGAATCAGGGCGGGAACATGCAAGCTGGAAAACTCCATTTTGACTGAGGGCAAGATAGCTGCAGCAAAACAGAAAGCAAAATGGCAGACGAACAAACTGAGTTTCAGAAACAGATACACAGAACCTTACATTACTCCCCCCTTAGGGACAACCTCCGGATGACCTCAGACCAGGCTTGTGTGGGTACCTCTGATGAAACTGACGGAGCAAGCGAGGAGCATTAACGTTATTGACTGGCTCCCATGAGTTGTCCCCACTGGGTAGCCCTGCCATTTAATCAGATATTGTAACTGATTTCTATACAACCTGGAATCTAAAATCCTTTCCACCACAAATTCTTCCTGACCATCGACTAGCACTGGGTCAGGGCAAGGAGAAGAACGTCCAGGAAACGTATTGGGTGTCGCAGCCTTTAGTAGGGATACATGAAAGACAGGGTGGATTCTCATAGTTCTGGGCAGTTGAAGACGACAAGCAACGGCACTTATAATCTTACTGATTTTATAGGGTCCAATGTACTTATGTCCCAACTTAGACGATGGAATCCTTAACTTAAGATTTCTGGTTGACAGCCAGACCAGGTCTCCTACCTTAAAAGCTGGTGCAGGTTTACGAAATTTATCTGCTGCCTTCTTGTACCTTTCCTGAGCCGATTCCAGATTCTCCTTTAGAAGATCCATATTCTTCTGTAAAGTCGTGACTCTTTCAGCCACTGCTGGCAAAGGCGTCTCTATGGGAAATCGTGGTAGAATGTTAGGATGATAACCTAGATTAGAGTAAAAAGGAGACTGTTTAGTGGAGGCACTCTGAGAGTTGTTGTAAGAGAACTCAGCCAATGGAAGTAGATCCACCCAATCATCCTGTAGGTGGCAGATAAAGCAGCGGAGATACTGCTCCAGGGTTTGATTGGTTCGTTCGGTTTGTCCATTAGTCTGGGGATGAAAAGCAGAAGAAAGGTTTACTTTAATGTCCAATGCTGCACAGAAATTTTGCCAAAACCTAGAAGTGAATTGCACCCCTCGATCCGAAATAACCTCATCCGGTACTCCATGTAAACGAAACACATCTTTAATCATCAAATCTGATGTCTGTTTTGCAGTGGGTAATCCGACACAAGGGATAAAATGAGCTGCCTTTGTTAAACGGTCAACCACCACTAGAATAGTGTTCTTCCCTTGAGAGGTTGGTAATTCCACAATGAAGTCCATAGAAATGGATCCCCACGGGCGGGACGGGGTGGGAAGAGGCTGTAACAGACCAGTTGGTGAAGAGCGAGGTGTTTTGCATCTTGCACAAACCTCACACGAAGTGACATAGTCCAAAACATCCTTCCTACAAGTGGGCCACCAAAAGAAACGAGAAAGAAATTCCTGTGTCTTTAGAATTCCTCTATGCCCGGCTATTTTGGAATCGTGAATGAGTTGCAATACTCTCAATCTGACTGTTTCAGGTATATACAGACGTTGTCCCAGAATCCACACACCATTCTTAAAGACAAGACTTACGTCCCTTGGGGGTTGAGCCAAAAAAGAATCCGCATGGTATGCTTCCTTGATGTCTTTAATTAGGTCTTGATGATGAATCACTCCTAGGAATCTAGAGTCAGGAAGAATAGTCTTAGGAGGAGTAATTGGACGTGTCTGTGCTGAGTAAATCCTAGAGAGTGCATCAGCCTTTCCATTGCGCGATCCTGGTCTATAAGAAATAATAAAATTAAATTGGTTTAAGAAAAGATTCCAGCGAGCCTGGCGAGGAGTCAGGCACTTAGCCGACCTGATAAACTCAAGATTACGATGGTCTGTCAGAACGACTATTTGCTGTGCAGCTCCTTGAAGAAGGTGTCTCCATTCTTTGAAGGCGGCAATAATGGCCAACAACTCTCTATTGCCCACATCGTAGTTCTTCTCAGCCGAAGACAACTGCTGGGAAAAGAAGGCACAGGGATGCAAGACATTCTTCTCACCTGTTCTCTGAGAGAGTATAGCTCCCACGGCACAGTCTGAAGCATCCACCTCTATTATGAAGGCAAGCTCTGGGTTGGGATGTACTAGGATAGGTGCAGTGGTAAATTTATCTTTTAGACGGGAAAATGCTTCCTGGGCTTGGGGAGTCCAGGAGAACTTAGACTCTTTCCGGGTAAGTTGGGTGATAGGTGACACTACCTCAGAGAAATTTCTAATGAAACGTCTATAGAAGTTTGCAAACCCGATGAAGCGCTGTACCTCCTTCACATTTCTAGGACTTGGCCAATCATTGATGGCTTGGGTTTTACTTCCATCCATACTAATTCCTTTGTGTAGACAGTACATACCCCAGAAATTGAATTTCGGTCTTATGGAATTCACACTTTTCAAGCTTGATGTAAAGATGATTTTGTCTTAGACGTTCCAAGACCATTCTCACATGTCCATGATGTTCCTCTGTGGAGTTAGAAAAAATTAAAATATCATCCAAATAAATTACCACGAATGTATCTAGGAGATCCCTGAAGATGTCATTCACCAAGTGTTGGAAAGTGGCTGGGGCGGTACTCAGACCAAAAGGCATAACCAGATATTCAAAGTGTCCATAGCGTGACCTGAATGCAGTCTTCCATTCATCCCCAGGTCTAATACGGACTAAGTTATAGGCCCCACGAAGATCTAGTTTAGAAAAAATTTTGGCATGTCGCACTCTCTCCAATAACTCAGGGATTAAAGGCAATGGATAACGGTTTCTAATAGTAACCTTATTGAGTTCCCTATAGTCTACGCATGGTCTCAGGGATCCATCTTTCTTCTTTACAAAGAATATGGGTGCCCCTGCAGGAGATGAAGAGGGGCGTATGAAGCCCTTGGCTAGATTTTCGTCTATGTACTCTTTTAAAGCCTTCAGCTCGGGCCCCGCCAGGGGGTAGATCTTACCAAAAGGTATCTCTGCTCCAGGCAATAATTCAATTGGACAATCATATGGACGGTGAGGAGGAAGCTGGTCAGCGTTCTTCTTGTCACATAAATCCACATAGTCCTGGTATACAGCTGGTAGTTCAGGGACTGATATGGTTCCTTTAGGAACAGAGCAAGCTGAAATTTTTGGACTCATCTGTTTCTCTGGAAAGTGTAATTCCTTGGTCTCCCAGTTAATGGTAGGATTCTGAGCCTGCAGCCATGGTAGCCCTAGAATAATGGGAAAGTGAGGAGAAGAGATAAGCATAAAGGACAGTTTCTCTTGATGATCTTTACCCATAAGAACCTTTAAAGGCTCTGTTTCCTGATCCACTGGTCCAGAGGTCAGCAGGGAACCATCCACAGTTTCCATCTGTACTGGAGCAGCCTTCTTCACTGAACGTATTCCCTGTTTTAGAGCAAAGGAGACATCCATAAAATTTCCACTTGCACCTGAGTCGATCATAGCAGAGCTAGACACCCAGGCTGAGTCAACCCAGAGTTTGATGGAAAGAAAACAGTGAGAATTGTTTTTCTTACAACTCAGCTGGGACACCGCTGAGGAAACTTGAAAGATGGCAGCATTTACACAGTCAACGTCCTCAGAGGTAACGGAGTTTAAGTCCGAGAAATCAAGATCTGTTGCTGCAGCTCTCTCTGGAGCCTGAGGCTCGGACCTGACAGATCCCCTCTCGCAACACTCACAATGAATGAGTGCTGCAGTAGTCTTGCGAGAACGGCTGGGACAGTTAATAATAAAGTGCCCTGACTTACCACAATAAAAACATAGATTCTCCTTAAAACGATGTTCCTTGCGTGCATCACTAACCCGTCGTAGTAAAGAGTCTACCTGCATGGGTTCAGGTTCAGGTTCCCGTGTAATCCTATTCAAAGGTTCCTTAGCTGGAGAGGAAGGTAGGAAAAGGTTAGTACGATTGCTTTCGAACCATCTCTCTTGCCTGCGTTCAGTTAAACGAGTATCAATACGGATGCAGTAGTTAATAAAGTCACCTAACGCAGTGGGAGGGTCGGCACGAGCAAGTTCATCCTTAATTAGTGGGGATAACCCCTTTCGAAAAATAGATTTTTTGGCGGAATTGTCCCAGGTGGTATCAAGGGCCCATCTCCTGAAGTCCAAGGCATATTCAGCTACCGAGTGCTTACCTTGGCGCAAAGCTAACATGGCTGCTTCAGCTGTTGCACCTCGATTGGGTCATCAAACACCTGCCCCATGGCTGAAATAAAATCATCAAGGTGATTCAAACAATCATCCTCAGTCTCAATCAGAGGGTTTGCCCATATCAAAGCCTTGTTGGTAAGCAACATAATTATAGTAAGCACCTTAGATCGTTCAGTAGGAAACTGTGAAGCATGTGCAGAAAAAAAAGATTGCATTGATTAACAAATCCCCTGAATTTTTCACGTTCACCACCAAAACGAAAAGGGGGCAACTTGGGAATCCCAGAACTCGGGGCCACGGCAGGAGCCTGGACTCGCCCCTCCAGAACCTCAATCCTGGCTCGCAAATCCTGGGTAGTCTGTCCAACCACTTGCAAATTGTGATTATTTAGGTCCTGAAGATTTGTAAGAGGGTCTTTATATTCTGCAAATCTGCAAGGATATTATCAGTCACTCCGCAAAGTTCCTTTATGCGGGCCTCCATTTTCCAGATCTTTTAAGACAGGATACTGGAAGAAGAGGAGAGAAAAAAAAAACAATAGTGTTCACCTGTGGCAACACTGAAGAAAGAAAAAACTTTAAGGGAACTGCTCACCTGGAATGGTTGTGAGAAGTCACAACCACTATCATACAGAAAGCTTTCAACCAGACATCTGATATCCAGAGTTTCAGCAGACAAAAAGAGAAGAGAAAAAAAAAAAAAAAAAAAAAACAATAGTGTTTACCTGTGATAACACTGCAGAAAAAAAAAACTTAAGGGAATTGCTCACCTGGAATGGTTGTGAGAAGTCACAACCACTGTCATCACAGAAAGTACAACCGGACATCCGATATCCACAGTACAGCAGACAAGCCTTTCCAGACCCAGCAGACACTAACGTTTGGCTTCAGAATCTTGTAATGTATGTGGTACAGTTCATATAGCGTCTTGTGCTTGGGTGCGATGAAAATACTTGAGACACAGGTTGATAAAGAAAGTCTTGTATTGCTTCATACAAATTGGCAAAAATAAACACACAGGTTGCAAACACAGAAGCAGGAGACACAGCAGGCCAGAGTAATCTAAGCTCAGCAATAACTCTCCACAACAGATTCAGATCTTCTTCTCTGTTACCGCAAGTCCGTGCAAACGTGAGGCTCTCAAGAGCAGAGTTCAGAGTCCACAAGTGCTTCAGAGTTCCTCAGTAGGAATGGCTGGAGTACAAGGTCCAAGGCTTCAGAGTCAGAACACAGGTTCACTGCAGGCTAGATTCTGAAGCACTGATTACTCAGCTGTGGCTGTTTAAGAAGCAAACGGAGAGAATCAGGGCGGGAACATGCAAACTGGAAAACTCCATTTTGACTGAGGCAAGATAGCTGCAGCAAAACAGAAAGCAAAATGGCAGACGAACAAACTGAGTTTCAGAAACAGATACACAGAACCTTACAAAATCAGTGATGGTAAAATGGTCTGAAGAAGCAGAATTGGCCTTCCAAGAAATGAAAGGGGCCCTGTGTAAACAACCGGTCCTGATAGCCCCAGACTTTAAGAAGGAGTTTGTTCTTCAAACAGATGCCTCAAATGTCGGATTAGGAGCAGTTCTGTCACAGGAGATACATGGGGAGGAGCATCCAGTCCTTTACCTGAGCAGGAAGCTATCTTCGTGTGAGAAGAATTACTCTGTCGTGGAGAAGGAGTGCTTGGCCATAAAATGGGCAGTGGACACCTTACGATACTACCTAGTGGGTCGAAAGTTTAGATTGATATCTGACCATGCCCCACTCAGATGGATGAGGGAAACCAGGGGTAGAAATGCAAGGGTCACCCGCTGGTTCTTAGCCCTGCAGGACTTTAGTTTCCAGGTAGAACACAGGGCCGGGAAGCTACACGGTAATGCTGATGCCCTCTCAAGAATCCCGTGTCTAGTGGGAGAAAGTGCCAAGCCCCACGGCTTTAGGTAGAGGGGGGAGGTATGTAGAGTGGCAAAGGGTTGTGTTACAGACGGGAGGTATCTGGCTCAGAGATGCCTTGTATCTGTTATGTAGCCCAGTACACATTAGCCCTGGGTAGTGGCATCACTATAGCAGTGTATGTGGTTAAAGGACCTGGGATGATGTCACTACCACATGACCAGTCATGTGTTCTGGGGAAACTGGGTGTCTGGGATATAAAATTAGGCTCAGGCTGACAACAGGTGTGAGTGGCTAGAGGTGTGGAAACCTCCAGTGTGGGAGTTCTGAGGAGACCTCCAGAGTGTGTGCTGAAGAGAGCACTCAGTTAAAGTACAAGGACTTTTATCTGTTTTCTGTTACTTTGTGCCGAAGAAGGCTGTTTTGTTTTCTGTTTGACAGCAAGTTTATGAAGTTTTAATAAACTTGCTTAAAGAACCAGGAAGAGTCGCCCTCCTGCTTACTTCCGGTCGCACACCAGCGAGACCACATCCCTACAACGTGCATTAGCCACTCTCATGGTCTTGATGTGGTTCACCTCTTCCTGGAGACCTCCGACCTGGACAGCCCTTTGCGTGAGTTTATGAGTTGATGCACTACGTCCTAATCCACAATTTTTTTGTATTTAAAGACGTGTTTTACCATCAGATACGCGGCACAGCCATGGGCGCGGCCTGCGAGCCCTCGTATGCTAATCTCTTCCTTGGTGCATGGGAGAAATCCTTGTTTGGCGACGGGGACATGCAGGCCGCCTCCCATGTGCTGTGCTGGTATCGGTATATTGTGTCAGGAACACCGCACTGACCAAAGAAAAAGAAAAAGAAAAGCACTGCCGTACTTGAACGCACACTACACCAACAATGATATATGTGAAAAAGGTAACAAACTTTATTTAGCAAAGCACATCAAAATCACATAAAAACAGAATAAAATCAAGGGGACACATGTCCAAGAACCCTGTCGTGTACAAAAAACGGGTATGATATACAGCATATGAAAATGACATTCAGCATATATTTCACCATCATATATAGCACATAATCATGCCCAAAGATCGTAAATATAGCACATGCCTGTAGTGTGAAATCAGCATTGTACTATCTGACATGATACTCCAGCCGATATAAAGATGAACCCCCATGTCCCTTTTGCATCTGGATAAATAATAACCTGGAAAAATGCCAGAGCACTAATGGAGAAAAATAATACATGCAAAGCATGCCACACACAAAAAGGGAGGAGAGAACAACAAGGAATGGATGTAAAATACGGCTGGCCACAAATCCAAATGAAATTAGCTGGGGAGAGACCAATAATTACCCGAGAGATGCCCTCATAATAGAGGAAGCAGGACACTGGCAGGGATCAAGGCTGTGGCCCCGGAATGTAACCCCACGCGTTCCGCCGTAACCGGTACGGCTTCATCAGGGAGGGTAAGGAATTGCTGTCGGAGAGCTTGTTAAATACCTGAATCTTGAGCACAAGACCAGCTGCACCTGTGAGTCACCACCACGCAGCCTGGACCGGAAGCGGAAGTGCCCAGGAGGGAATAATGAAAGCAGATGTCTCTGCAGTGTGCAGCCAGGCGCGCCTGCACTCAATTGAGCACAGGATACGTAGGCTGTACTGTGTGTGAGAAAACGAAACCAAACCAAAATACCGTGAGGGAGTCAGTGCATCAGACTAAGTAGACACTGATGTGCATTGATCCCGGGAGTCTAGACCATACAGAGGAAGTGCGTGCATCATAGCATTCAGTCAGACCGCAGTTAAACCCATCCACAGCACGGTTCACACCACACATAACAGGTGAAGACATGACAACATACATGTACTATTCCTAAGACCATTAATTATAACAATGATCTGAAAATACATACCTCATAATCCAAGATAGGGAGATTGAATTATTAACAATTCGAGAGTGGAAAGAGAAAAGACCTTTAAAATTGGCAATGAACCAAAATATAAGCGAACAATCCAGAAAAGAATAAGAAAGGTCCAGTGACCAATAAGAAGCATACACCCGGTCTCCCAGAAAAATCCCATAACGGGAAAGAAATCCATGTTACCAAATAATCATGGACCATGTCATAAGGTGAACCAATAAACTGGGTAATAGTTATCCCTTTTTTTTTTTTTTTATTATTTTACGATAACCATAAAGAGTAGATTCCCTCCTTGTAAACCTAATAAATCCAGATGAGAAAAAAGGGAATGGCATCTATCCAAGGTCCAATACCTGGGGTTTAAAGAAAGTGATCAATCGAGTAATTCCCCAATATCCTCAAAAGCCATGACAATAATGGGGGTCAAAGAAAACAGAATAATCCTTTAGAATGCAATAACATTGAAGCCCCAAGAGGGCAGAAAGTAGGGAAAGATTCCCCACTTAAAAGCCTGTCAAGGAGATATCAAACCCCCTCATGTTGGATGACACAGCCAGATCCATACAGACCAATGATCCCTGCCAATTTAGCCCAGGGATAATAAGTCATATATCCCAAAGGTATTTGATTGGCTGGAAAAGAACAGAATAATCCTTTAGAATGCAATAACATTAGAGCCCCAAGAGGGCAGAAAGTAGGGAAAAAAATCCCCACTTAAAGCCTGTCAAGGAGATATCAAACCCCCCATGTTAGATGACATAGCCAGATCCATACAGACCAATGACCCCTGCCAATTTAGCCCAGGAATAATAAGTCCATAAATCCCAAAGGTATTTGATTGGCTGGAAGTACCGTACACAGACAAGTATATAGCAGAATAAAAAATGGTACATTAAGGGGCGGTTGGTAATATGGCTAATCAGAAGATGATGTACAGCATATAAAACGATATAAAAGATTTCCATCCATGTGGATCCCAAATTTTCCACCAAAGTCAGGACAATCGGTAATGTTATATGTGTCGAAAGTCCACATCCAAGTAGTCCGAGTATCTCCATTCTTGGCCCATAACTCCATAAAATGAATAAAGTCCCATTTGTGCGAAAATAAGTGTCCACAAGATCCGGATACTTCCATGCTAAATCCAGGTTAGCCCAAAAAACCAGAGAAGAGGAGCTCCTCATTTAAACCTGTTGGAGTAACAGAATTCAAATTAAAGATCCATCGGGATTCAATTTGCAGCAAGAGCTCTTGGGACAACCCCCCCTGTTGGAAACTATGACCCTATCAAGCCCCACTATACGGGTACGGCCTATCCTGCCAGAGTGGTGTGTCAAAAAGTGGCTTGCCACTGAGGACAGGACCTTACCCTTTGCAAGATCTGACGATGCACTGCACATGCTCACTGAGCCAGTGCACGTGTCCTGAATAAAACAAACTTGTGCTCAAAGATACCTGGATGAGGCAGCAGCGGTGAAAGATGTGTACTTCAGACTAACAGGTCCTGAAGCACCTGACTGCTGGGGGCGTGGCCTCAGCTCCAGAGATCTAAGAGCTGAAGGAAAACTCCAAGCAGGGTAACGACGGGATAAAGTTACCGAGGGGCATAGACAGAGACGAAAACCAGGTCAAGCCGAGATCAGAGCACAAGATAGCACGACAGTACCAAAGTATTAGACAGAATGGATAGTCAGGACGTAGCAATAGATCAGTAAATCAGAACGGACAATAGACGGTACAATAGGGACAAAACTGTAACGGAGTATCGATAGCCAAGCCAGGAGGTCAGAACCGGAGAAGACAATATTAGCAAAACGTGAGACAGAGAGCAGAGTGAGCAAACAGACCGGGTCATACACAGGAATCAAACAAGCAGAGCAGTAGACAAGCAAACCAGGGGGGTCAGACACACAGTGAAAACAACAGTATAGCTGACAGAGAATCTTCCTCTGGAGTGGGTATAAATACCCCTCCCAGATCCAAGGTGAGGCCAGCAAAAGTTAACCCTGAGTGGACAGGACATTAACCATGTCCAAAACCATGACAGTACCCCCCCTTAAAGGGGGGCCACTGGACCCCCAGGCCTCTCAGGGTATCTGGCTGTCAAGATCCCGTCTGGGTTGGAGCCGATGTTACTGCAAACACTAGGGAAGCAGAGGCAGGTAGCGTAGTCAGATGGCAGCCGGAGGTCGGTACACAGGAAAGCAGTGTTTGTAGCAATGGATCAGGCGGATAACGTAGTCAGGTGGCAGCCGGAGGTCGGTACACAGGAAAGGCAGTTCGGTAACAGAGGAGCAGGCAGATAACGTAGTCAGGTGGCAGCCGGAGGTCGGTACACAGGAGAGCAGTGTTTGTAGCAATGGATCAGGCGGAGAGCGTAGTCAGAAGGCAGGCCGAGGTCGGTTCACAGGAGAGCAGTGTTTGTAGCAATGGATCAGCAGGAAACGCTTGACTAAAGGCTTGGAGCTCAATAATCTCGCAATGACACACCCACAGGGCCAGGTTTTATATAGGGTGTGTAATTGGCAATCAGAGGCCCAATCAAGAGAGCACTAGGTGTAGCCAATCAGGAAGAACAGTCAATGGTATCTGGATTCAGCAAGGAACTTTGCAGCCAGCAGAATAGCTCAGATGGTAGAGCTGCTGGCCAGTGGACAAGAGGTACTGGGTTCGACTCCTGACAGTACTCCCCTCCTTCCAGGATGGCCTCTGGACATCTCAGGAGCTGGCTTATCCGGGTACCTCTGATGAAAGGCTCTTGTTAGTCTAGGAGCATGTACGTTGTCCCTTGGTTCCCATGAATTTTCCTCTGGTCCGTAACCCTTCCACTGCACCAGATACTGCAGTTTACCTCTGAATTTTCGGGAGTCCAGAATCTTATCCACAATGTATTCTTCTTCACCACGGATCCTTTCTGGTGGAGGAGGTGGCTGAATTCTTCCTGGAAACGGGTTTTCACAGAAGGGTTTGAGCAAGGATATGTGAAACACTGGATGAATCTTTAGATTGTTGGGAAGTTTTAAACGAAAAGCAACCTGGTTAATTTTTGCAGAAATTTGAAAAGGTCCAATGAATTTCTGACCCAATTTGGAGGATGGCACATGTGTCTTAAGGTTTTTAGTGGACAGCCAAACTTTGTCTCCAACCTGAAGAGCAGGGGGCACTCTCCGATGTTTATCTGCTGCTTCCTTATATTCTTCCTGGGTCTTGAGCAATATCTCTGATAATTCCTTCTGGGATTCCTGTAATTTTGTAAGCCTGTCATTAACAGCAGGAATGGGAGTGTTCACTGGCAGATTAGGGATAAATACTGGATGTACTCCATAATTAGCAAAAAATGGGGTTTGAGATGTAGCGCTATGTATGGAGTTGTTGTAGGCAAACTCTGCTGTTGGTAAATAGTCCACCCAGTCATCCTGAAGATAGGAAATGAAGCAACGGAGGTATTGCTCCAAAGTCTGGTTCGTTCTCTCCGTCTGGCCATTGGACTGAGGATGGAAAGCGGTAGAAAGATTCACCGTGACTCCCAAGGCTGTACAGAAACTCTTCCAAAATTTTGATGTAAACTGAACGCCTCTGTCAGACACCACGCTGTCAGGAATTCCATGTAACCTGAATACCTCTTTGATCATCAGTTCTGCAGTTTTTTCAGCAGTAGGAATTCCTTCAGTTGGAATAAAGTGGGCCATTTTTGTGAGTCGGTCCACTATGACAAGGATGACGGTCATCTGTTTGGAAGGGGGTAGTTCCACAATAAAATCCATGGAAATAGATCCCCAAGGCCTGGATGGAACTGGGAGTGGTTGTAAGAGTCCTAGAGGAGACGATCGTGGGGTCTTGTTTCGTGCGCATGTTAAACAGGTTGAAACATATTTCCTCACATCCTTCCTACAATTAGGCCACCAAAAGAAACGAAGTAGTAAGTCTTGTGTTTTTGCAACTCCAGGATGTCCTGCCAGTTTAGAATCATGGACACTTTTGAGGACTTCAAGGCGAGAAGATTCAGGTACATATATTTGGTGTTTCTGCATCCAAAACCCCTCTTTGAATGAAAGATCGACGTCTTCCGAAGGATGATTAAGGAAAGAGTCCTCTTGATATCCATCTTTAATTCTATTACCTAGTCCTCTAGAGTGCAATATTCCCAAAAAATTTTTAGGGCCTAGAATTGTATCATCATTACTAGACCTCTCCTGAGGTTCCGAACACATCCTGGACAGGGCGTCAGCCTTGCCATTTCTTGAACCAGGCCGGTAAGAGATTATAAAATTGAATCTTGAGAAAAATAAGGCCCATCGTGCTTGTCTTGCAGACAATCTTTTTGCTGTACGGAGGAATTCAAGATTCTTGTGGTCCGTGAGAACAGTCACAGGGTGATTGGCACCTTCCAGAAGATGTCTCCACTCGGAGAAGGCAACTTTAATGGCTAACAGTTCTTTATTACCAATGTCGTAGTTCTTTTCTGCAGATGACATGGTGTGGGAAAGAAACGCACATGGGTGAAGTTGCATCTTGTCCCCAACTCGCTGAGACAGAATGGCTCCCACTGCAGAGTCCGAGGCGTCCACTTCGACAGTAAATGGCAATTCAGGATTTGGGTGTACTAACAATGGAGCAGACG
This sequence comes from Oophaga sylvatica, assembly GCA_033576555.1. Lineage (NCBI taxonomy): Eukaryota > Metazoa > Chordata > Amphibia > Anura > Dendrobatidae > Oophaga > Oophaga sylvatica. The sequence goes on from JARQOD010000005.1 coordinate 279,713,697, forward strand.
TAAAAAGAGTTTTCAACTTGTCAAAAGCCTCCTGTGCCTCCGGAGACCAGAAAAATGCTTTGGTCTTTTTTGTTAGTGTAGTAATTGGTAGTATGATCCGTGAAAAGTTCTTTATAAATTTTCGGTAAAAATTTGCAAATCCTATGAAACGCTGGACGTCTTTTAAATTTCTTGGAACAGGCCAGTCCACTACAGCATTGATTTTGCCGGGATCCATGCTCAGACCTTCTGGGGAGATGATATATCCCAGAAATTGGATACTGGTTTGTTCAAACTCACATTTTTCAAGTTTAATGTAGAGATGGTTCTCCTGTAGTCGTTCCAAGACTAACTGGACGTGCCTGCGATGCTCTTCCGAGGTGTCTGAAAATATAAGAATGTCATCGAGATAAGCCACAACGAATTGGTCCAAGAAATCTCGAAATACATCATTAATAAAATGTTGAAAGGTGGCTGGGGCATTGCTAAGGCCAAAGGTCATAACAAGAGATTCAAAATGTCCATATCTCGTTCTGAAGGCGGTCTTCCACTCATCTCCTGGGCGAATCCGTATGAGGTTGTAAGCCCCTCTAAGATCCAGCTTCGTAAAGATTTTCGCAGAACGGAGTCTCTCAAATAGTTCAGGAATCAAGGGTAGCGGGTAGCGATTCTTGACAGTGATATTATTCATCTCTCTGTAGTCAATACATGGCCGCAGAGTGGAGTCTTTCTTTTCAACAAAGAACAGGGGTGCCCCAGCTGGAGATGTGGAAGGTCGAATAAAGCCTTTCTCTAAATTTTCATCCAGGAATTTTCTTAATACCTTCAATTCAGGTTCGGAAAGATTGTAAATCCGTCCAAATGGAATGGTTGCTCCTGGCAGCAATTCAATGGGACAGTCGTAAGGACGGTGAGGAGGTAATTGATCTGCTTTCTTCTTACTGCAGACATCAGAGAACTGCTGATATTGAGGTGGTAGTTTCTCTTCCTTCTCATGCGAAATCTCAGAGATTTGGACTTGTTGGAGAACAGGGGGTTCCTTATGACAATTATTCTTACAGTAGTCAGATGGAAAGGTGATGGTCCTTGATGCCCAGTTGATAGAAGGGTTATGGACTGAAAACCAGGGGATCCCTAGAATAACCGGAAATTTCGGAGATGAAATAAGGTGGAAACTGACAGCTTCATGATGATCCGGGTCGATACAAATCTCCAGTTCGATTGTCTCATGCGTGACAGGTCCAGAAGACAAAGGTGATCCATCCACAGTTTCCATTTCAATTGGTGTGGATTTGGTCCTACTGGAAATATTATTATCACGTGTAAATTTTAAGTCCATAAAATTTCCTCCTGCTCCCGAATCCAACAGGGCAGAGCATTGTATTTTTTGGGTGCCCATTACAACCTGAATGGGGATTACAAAATGAGATGATGTGGTATGTATTTTGTCTATTTCTGGCGTTACTGATGAGATAGTCTGCAAGATGGAATCCGACTGCTGAGAAAGGTCCGTATTGCTGGCAGACCTGTTGTTGGTAAAGGCTATAGTCCTTTTGTTAGGACAGTTGATGGCATAGTGTCCAGGGTCCCCACAATAGAGGCAGAGATGTTCTGCACGTCGCCTCTCCTTCTCCTGTGCAGAGAGTGGTCTTCGGATGACGTCGATCTGCATCGGTTCAGACACAACTTGCGTCTTTTCTTGGTGGTCTGATGCTGAAAATGATAAGCCAGGGCTATTCCCAAGTGCTCGCAGTCTCTCCTTTCTCCTTTCAGTAAGTCTCTGGTCAATCCGGATACATAGTTGAATAAAGTCCTCCAACTGGTCAGGGGTCTCAACCCTGGCAAGCTCGTCTTTCACTGGTTCTGATAACCCTCGTCGAAATTGACTTCTCTGGGCCGTTGGATTCCAGGTGGTGTCGGCCACCCAGCGACGGAACTCCGATGTATATTCCGCAACAGAGCGACGTCCTTGGCGCAAATTATGTAATTTGGTTTCTGCTGTGGCACAGCGGTTTGGGTCATCAAAAACTTGATTCATAGCTGCGGTGAAGGCTTCCAGGTCATTAAGGAGGTCATAGTCCTTTTCTACATAAGGTGAAGCCCAAGCAAGAGCTTCATCCGTCAGGAGATTTATCATGAAAAAAACTTTCTTCCTCTCACTGGTAAAGGGAGCAGGTTGCATCTGGAAGTATATGCGGCATTGATTGAGGAATCCTCGGTACTGCTTGCGATCCCCACTGAACTTTGCAGGCAGCGGCAGCCGCGCGTTTGATTCGGACCCTGAATTGCGCACGTCCAGAAGTTGTTTTTGTAGCTCAATTACTTCCTGTTGTATCGCCGTGAAATCAGTTTGTAACTTGGCATATTTTCCTTGAGAGTCAGTACAAAAACTTTGAAGCTCCGTAACTTGCCGTCTCAGGGTGTTCACAGCGGACTCCATTTTGGCGCGAGATTATTCTGTCAAGATCCCGTCTGGGTTGGAGCCGATGTTACTGCAAACACTAGGGGAAGCAGAGGCAGGTAGCGTAGTCAGATGGCAGCCGGAGGTCGGTACACAGGAAAGCAGTGTTTGTAGCAATGGATCAGGCGGATAACGTAGTCAGGTGGCAGCCGGAGGTCGGTACACAGGAAAGGCAGTTCGGTAACAGAGGAGCAGGCAGATAACGTAGTCAGGTGGCAGCCGGAGGTCGGTACACAGGAGAGCAGTGTTTGTAGCAATGGATCAGGCGGAGAGCGTAGTCAGAAGGCAGGCCGAGGTCGGTTCACAGGAGAGCAGTGTTTGTAGCAATGGATCAGCAGGAAACGCTTGACTAAAGGCTTGGAGCTCAATAATCTCGCAATGACACACCCACAGGGCCAGGTTTATATAGGGTGTGTAATTGGCAATCAGAGGCCCAATCAAGAGAGCACTAGGTGTAGCCAATCAGGAAGAACAGTCAATGGTATCTGGATTCAGCAAGGAACTTTGCAGCCAGCAGAATAGCTCAGATGGTAGAGCTGCTGGCCAGTGGACAAGAGGTACTGGGTTCGACTCCTGACACTGGCATGAAAAGCCCGTACCAGTCGATCGGCGTGTACCGAACTGGCCAGAACCCACGACCGATCCTCAATGGAGTATCCCTTCCAATGAACAAGGTATTGAAGTCTCCGGCGTGCCCACTGCGAATCAATGATGCGCCCTACCTCGTACTCCAGTTGACCTTCCACCAACACTGGTGGAACCACGGATGAGGAATCTTCTCTAACTGTCCCCACAGGTTTTAATAGGGACCTGTGGAAGACGTTAGATATTTTGAAGGAGGTGGGCAACTGAAGCCTGTAGGCCACCGGGTTGATCACCTCTTCAATCTTGTATGGGCCAATAAATTTGGGGCCCAACTTCATAGAGGGTATCTTAAGTTTGATGTTACGGGTAGATAACCAGACCTTTTCCCCCACTGTCAACGCAGGGCCCGACCTCCTCCTCCTGTCCGCAAAATGCTTGTACTTCTTCTAGGCTTTGGAGATGTTCCCCCAAAGGGTTTTTAACTGTTGAACCATCCCCTCGGCACCAGGGCAACCAGAATCCATACGAGAAAATTCCCCAAACTGTGGAACAAACCCATAATTAACCTGAAAGGGAGACTTTCCGGTAGACTGATTAATACGACAGTTGAACGCAAATTCTGCCATGGGTAAAACCTCACACCAGTCTTCCTGTCTGGAGGAGGCCAGGCATCTCAGAATCTGTTCCAACGACTGGTTGGTGCGTTCAGTCTGTCCGTTGGATTCCGGGTGATAGGCAGAGGAGAATGATAACGTGACCCCCAACTTCTTACAGAACGCTCTCCAAAACCTGGCCACAAACTGCACACCCCTGTCCGACACCACATTCAAAGGCACTCCATGCAATCGAACTACAGTTAGGTCCATAAATATTTGGACAGAGACAACATTTATCTAATTTTGGTTCTAGACATTACCACAATGAATTTGAAACAAAACAAATCAGATGCAGTTGAAGTTCAGACTTTCAGCTTTCATTTGAGGGTATCCACATTAAAATTGGATGAAGGGTTTAGGAGTTTCAGCTCCTTAACATGTGCCACCCTGTTTTTAAAGGGACCAAAAGTAATTGGACAATTGACTCCAAGGCTATTTCATGGACAGGTGTGGGCAATCCCTTCATTATATCATTCTCAATTAAGCAGATAAAAGGGCTGTGTTGATTTGAGGTGTGGTGTTTGATTTGGAAGGTTTAGCTGTGAAGGCAACATGCGGTCAAAGGAGCTCGCCATGCAGGTGAAACAAGCTATCCTTAAGCTGCAAAAAACATAAAAAACCCATCCGAGAAATTGCTACAACTTTAGGAGTGGCAAAATCTACAGTTTGGTACATTCTGAGAAAGAAAGAAAGCACTGGTGAACTCATCAATGCAAAAAGACCTGGGCGCCCACGGAAGACAACAGTGGTGGATGATCGCAGAATACTCTCCATGGTGAAGAGAAACCCCTTCACAACAGCCAACCAAGTGAACAACACTCTCCAGGAGGTAGGCGTATCAATATCCAAATCTACCATAAAGAGAAGACTGCATGAAATTAATTACAGAGGGTTCACTGCACGGTGCAAGCCACTCATAAGAATCAAGAATAAAAAGGCTAGGCTGGACTTTGCTAAAAAACATCTAAAAAAGCCAGCACAGTTCTGGAAGAACATTCTTTGGACAGATGAAACCAAGATCAACCTCTACTAGAATGATGGAAAGAGAAAAGTATGGCGAAGGCGTGGTACAGCTCATGATCCAAAGCATACCACATCATCTGTAAAACATGGCGGAAGCAGTGTGATGGCTTGGGCATGCATGGCTGCCAGTGGCACTGGGTCACTAGTGTTTATTGATGATGTGACACAGGACAGAAACAGCCGAATGAATTCTGAGGTATTCAGAGCCATACTGTGTGCTCAGATCCAGCCAAATGCAGCCAAACTGATTGGTCGTCGTTTCATACTACAGATGGACAATGACCCAAAACATAAAGCCAAAGCAACCCAGGAGTTTATTAAAGCAAAGAAGTGGAATATTCTTGAATGGCCAAGTCAGTCACCTGATCTCAACCCAATTGAACATGCATTTCACTTGTTAAAGACTAAACTTCAGATAGAAAGGCCCACAAACAAACAACAACTGAAAACCACCGTGGTGAAGGCCTGGCAGAGCATCAAAAAGAAGGAAACACAGTGTCTGGTGATGTCCATGAGTTCAAGACTTCAGGCAGTCATTGCTAACAAAGGGTTTTCAACCAAGTACTAGAAATGAACATTTTATTTACAATTATTTAATCTGTCCAATTACTTTTGGTCCCTTTAAAAACAGGGTGGCACATGTTAAGGAGCTGAAACTCCTAAACCCTTCATCCAATTTTAATGTGGATACCCTCAAATGAAAGCTGAAAGTCTGAACTTCAACTGCATCTGATTTGTTTTGTTTCAAATTCATTGTGGTAATGTCTAGAACCAAAATTAGATAAATGTTGTCTCTGTCCAAATATTTATGGACCTAACTGTATGTGCTGTATAAACAAGCGGGCCAAGGCTTCAGCAGATCGTAACGCAGGTAACAGCACAAAGTGAGCTTGCTTAGAAAATCTATCAACCACTACCCATACCACTGAGTTGCCCTTGGAAGGGGGAAGATTAGTGATAAAGTCCATGGACAGGTGTGTCCATGGTTTATCCGGAATTGGCAAAGGCACCAATTCCCCGGCCGGCCGGACCTGAGAGCTTTTAGAGCGAGCGCACACCCCACAAGTATTAACAAACCTTTTGATATCAGTACCCATAGAGGGCCACCAAAAACCCCTTGCCACTGCCCCCAGGGTTGCTGCAATACCAGGGTGTGCACTTAACACAGAATCATGAAATTCTTGCATGAGTGTGAGATGGAGATGTTCGGGTACAAACAATTTACCTGGGGGTTTATTCCTGGGAACTTGTGCTTGTGCTTCCAGAATCTCTCTCTGTAACTCAGAGGAGATTTCTGCCACAACCACTCCCGGTTGAAGAATGGAGGAAGGAGGTTCTGGAGGGGACACAGAATCAAAATTTTGGGATAAGGCATCCGCCTTTACATTTTTAGACCCAGGTCGGAACGTGATGGTAAAATGAAAGCGAGAAAAAAAAATGCCCACCGAGCCTGTCTGGGGGTCAATCGCCTAGTGGACTCGATATAGGCCAGGTTTTTATGATCAGTGATGACCGTAATGGGATGAGCGGCCCCCTCCAAAAAATTCCTCCATTCTTCGAAGGCCAATTTAACCGCTAACAATTCCCTGTTGCCGACATCATAGTTTCTCTCTGCCGAAGAGAACTTTTTAGAGAAAAAGGCACAGGGTTTAAGGTTAGTCAGGGTAGAGGAGCCCTGGGACAACACTGCCCCCAGTTCCGAAGCGTCGACCTCCACGATAAAAGATCTTGACGAATCGGGTTGTACCAACACAGGAGCTGAAGTAAAGCATTTCTTTAATGTAAGGAAGGAATTTTTTGCGGCCAAGGACCAATTTTTTACATCTGCCCCTTTAAGAGTGAGGTCCGTCAAAGGTTTCACCACCTGTGAGAACCCTTTAATGAACTTCCTATAATAGTTAGCGAAGCCCAGAAATCGCTGCAACCCCTTCAGATCATGAGGCTGCACCCAATCTTTAATGGCCTGAACCTTCCCTGGATCCATGCGGAATCCCTCCCCGGATACAATTACACCCAGAAAAGACAGTTCTTGCATAAAAAATTAGCACTTCTCCAGCTTAGCATACAAATGGTTCTCCCGGAGTCTCAGAAGATCCGCACGTAGATGGTGTAAGTGCGACTGACTGTCCTCTGAGTATATCAGAATGTCATCCAGGTAAATGACTACATAACGCCCAATTAAATCAGAAAAAACAACATTGATAAAGTTCTAAAAAAACAGCAGGGACGTTAGTGAGGCCGAAGGGCATAACCAGGTTTTCAAATAGCCCCTCAGTTGTCAGGATTGCTGTTTTCCATTCGTCCCCCTCCCGGATCCTTATAAGGTTATAAGCTCCTCGTAGATCGAGCTTAGAAAACCATTTGGCCCCCGTGAGTTGGTTGCATAGATCGGGAATCAACGGGAGAGGGTACGTGTTCTTAACGGTAATTTTGTTCGGTTTTTGTTCAGTTTCTGAAAGTCGAGGCACGGTCTCAACCCACCATCTTTTTTCTTTACAAAGAAAAACCCCGCTGCCATGGGTGAGACTGAGGGCCGAATATGCCCCTTGCGGAGGTCTCTTTGATGTACTCCTTCATAGCTTGGCGCTCAGGCCCGAACAAATTAAACAAACGAGCCTTGGGTAATTTGGCTCCAGGTAATAAATCAATGGCACAATCATACGGTCTATGTGGTGGGAGCGCCTCAGCCTCACTTTCGGAAAATACGTCTTTCAGGTACTCCGGAATACCCTCCAGACCGACAGACGACACAGATTTTATCAGACTGACAAAAGGAACTGAGTTACAACACAGGCCATTATCATTACATCCCCATCGGGTGATCTCCCCTTTTGCCTAATCAATGAGAGGATTGTGGCGTTGCAGCCAGGGCATCCCCAATACCAGTCCTGCAGGCAGATTGTTCAAAATAAAACAACTTAATTTTTCCACTTGAGTGGAACCCATTTTCATAGAAAAAACTTCAGACATAAAACAAATTCCATCCCAGGTAAGAGGGGATGAATCCACAGCCACAATTTTAACAGGATCCTTCAACCTGACTGTCCCTATCTTATTAAGAGTCACAAATTGGGCATCAATCAGATTAATGGAGGAACCACAGTCAACAAAGGCGGTGGTCATAACAGAACCGCCAGCAAGTTCCAATTCAACCTGGAGCACCATTTTAGTAAGTGAAAAAAATTGATTGCTGCCCAGACTCAGTCGTTTTCCCGATGATTTTACAGAAGAAGGGCAGGAAGGACAGTCCCTTTTCCAATATCCAGAGGCTCCACAGTAAAAGCATAGACGGTTGTCTTTACGGTGTCTTCTCTCTCGTTCCTTTCCTGAGACAGCCTCCATCTCCATGGGCTCTGATGCGGGTGCGGTATAACACAATTTGGAGTACAAGGGAGTCTCTTGTTGCATCATTCCCCTAGCACGGAGTCTCCGGTCCATACGGACCACCTGCATCATGGCGTACTCCAGGGTATCGGGAGGAGGATGTAATGCCAGAGCGTCCTGCAGACGATCAGACAAGCCCCTGCGGAACAACCCCTCAGGGCGGCGTCATTCCAGGATACTTCGGCGGTCCAACGTCTAAACTCTGAGCAGAACCATTCAGCAGATTTCCTCCCCTGTGTCACACTCATCACCATATCCTCTGCCAGACGCACTCTATCAGGCTCGTCATAAATGTGGCCCAGAGCCTCAAAGAACAGGTTCACAGACATACGTTCAGGAGCAGAGGAAGAGAGAGAGAAAGCCCATGCTTGCGGAGCCCCCCCTTAATAAGGACATTGCGATCCCCACCCACTACCTTTCATTTCCGGAGATCCGCAATTCAAAGAACAACTTGCATCCCTCCTTAAAGACCCTAAACATTTTTTTATCTCCAGAAAAATTGTCGGGTAACTATACCTGTGGGTCGAGGTCCGCAAGAGATACATCAGTGGGCCCCCTCCTGGAACCCCCGACAGAACAGACCCCTGTAGGGTGCCTGCAACATCTCTCTGCACCTGTTGGAGCGAATGAACCAGGTTTTGCTGCTCCATAGACAGCTTCTGCATAAGCTGTGAGAGCTCATTAACCTGTTCAGTGAGGGCCCGTACCGGATCCATAATGTGCTAACACCCCACCACCAGGGAAAGACTGTAAGGGTCAGCTATAATGTCAGGAACACCGCACTGCACATGCTCACTGAGCCAGTGCACGTGTCCTGAATAAAACAAACTTGTGCTCAAAGATACCTGGATTGAGGCAGCAGCCATGAAAGATGTGTACTTCAGACTAATAGGTCCTGAAGCACGTGACTGCTGGGGGCGTGGCCTCAGCTCCAGAGATCTAAGAGCTGAAGAAAAACTCCTAGCAGGGTAACGACGGGATAAAGTTACCGAGGGGTATAGACAGAGACGAAAACCAGGTCAAGTCGAGATCAGAGCACAAGATAGCACGACAGTACCAAAGGATTAGACAGAATGGATAGTCAGGACGTAGCAATAGATCAGTAAACCAGAACAGACAATAGACGTTACAATAGGGACAAAACTGTAACGGAGTATCGATAGCCAAGCCAGGAGGTCAGAACCGGAGAAGACAATGTTAGCAAAACGTGAGACAGAGAGCAGAGTGAGCAAACAGACCGGGTCATACACAGGAATCAAACAAGCAGAGCAGTAGACAAGCAAACCAGGGGGGTCAGACACACAGTGAAAACAACAGTATAGCTGACAGAGAATCTTCCTCTGGAGTGGGTATAAATACCCCTCCCAGATCCAAGGTGAGGCCAGCAAAAGTTAACCCTGAGAGAGCAGGACATTAACCATGTCCTATACCATGACAGGAGGCCAGCAAAAGTTAACCCTGAGTGGACAGGACATTAACCATGTCCAAAACCATGACATATTGATGATATTAAAAACTCACTGAATATTCGTTTAACTTACAACTATGATCGCAAAAGGATTAACTTCTTGGACGTCGCTCTGGAGGTGGACTCCTCTGGTCGCATCCAGACTGACGTCTATAGAAAGCCAAAGTCTGTGAACTCCTTAATTCATGCCACTTTGGCACATAACCCTGCGACCATAAGGGCTGTCCCGATCGGACAGTTCCTCAGGATGAGGCGAATCTGTTCATCGGAGGAAAAATTTGAGGCGCAAGCTTCAGACCTAAAAGATCGGTTCCCAGCACGTGGCTACAGTGGTAGATGTATTAAAAGAGCGTATGACAGGGCCAGAAAGACCCCTCGATGTGATTTGCTACACTCACATAAACAACTTAGGAGTAATACCAGGGATGAGCCCATTAGATACATTTCCACCTATAATCATGAATGGGAACACATGCGTGAAATTCTTACTAAACATTGGGCAATCCTGGGTGCCGAGCCTGCACTGGGAGCCGTGCTGGGAGACTTTCCCCTGATGACTGCTAGGAGAGTGAACAACTTAAGGGATTTGCTGGTCAAAATTCAGTATGTCCCCACTCTGGCCAATCCATTTGGATCGGTACCATGTGGTCACTGTCTGGCTTGAGCGAATGTCCTGTGCTGCTCTACTTTCCGGACCTTGGATGGTAAAAGGGAATATAACATCCGCTATCGGATTTCCTGTGGTAGTACAAATGTCAGCTATTACGCCACATGCGGGTGCTCCAAAATTTATGGTTAAATCAAAAACACATGAGACCTGCACGCAGTGAACAGGCCTGTAAAGACACTGTTCACACCACCAGAAGACTGAAAACACAAAAAAGCACAGTAAAACCAAAAATACTCTTTTGCAAAAAGAATAATAGTAAACGGCAACTGGCAGTAAAAAAAGTGGAAAAACAAGGGTATTTGGTTAATATGTTTTTTGCAATAAATGTATATTAAGCTGCTCTACCAAATCGTCAAGGTATACCCGTATTAGAGCAGTCCCTAACAAAATTTATGTTGGCTCACCACCAGAGAGTTGCGGGTCAGGACACGGGAGCATGTGTGGGACATTCGAGCAGCCAGAACAGTGACAGATCCCTCTGACCTTAAGACCATCCCCCGCCATTTTTTATAATGTCATAATAGGGATGCAAGGACTTTTATGGTGAGGGGTATCGATGTCCTGCATTTGGGTATCAGAGGTGGTAACAACAAAAAGATCCTGGCCCAAATGGAGGCCAGGTGGATAGTAACTTTGGAGACCATGGCCCATAAGGGCCTTAATGAAACGTTATCTTTTGTCCCATTTCTATAATACAACTTCTCAACTTGTACTCCTTATCTGTTTTGTTCCCATACCTCATTCAGTGGGTGTCATGCTTTTTGGTTTTAATAAGGTTTTTTAATCTGTGTTTGTTATTATTTTTTAATTATGTCTGGTAATGAGATCTTTGCACTTATGGACAGAATCAACTAAGATAATTCTGGACTACTCTTCTGTATGTGTCTGTATGACCAGCCATGGAATAAGAAATATGAAGCCAGCCATTCATGATTGATATATATACATAATAGAATTTATGTGGCTACCTCTGATATGAGTATTCTATATCTGGTGTGATGTTCTTTGATATGTATCATTGCCATTTGAAATAGTTGTGGCGGTGCGCATGACCGGTGTTGCCCTCGGTTCCTGGTGAGCTGCTGGGCGTCTCGCGGCTCCCGGCGCCCGCCCGGGGTAAAATTACCCCGCGCGAGCGCTGTTGTGTCTGACGCCTTGGCCGCACGTTTCAGGACCTGTGGGGCGCACTGCGCATGCGCCGCTTACAGCCACACTGATTGACTGCCTGGCAGCATGTGACCGATCACCTGGGGCATAAGAAGGTCCTTGTTTTAACCATATCTGTACTTTCCCTTTAGAAAGCGGGATCGCTACCCACGAAACGCGCGTCGGGACTTTGCCTCCACATGGGTGGTTGTCTATCTGAGCGTTCAGTAAGACATTGCTAATAGCGTTATCAAATGAAACATTTCTGTGATCTACCTTAAGGTTTAGGTAGCAACCTTGTGGGGGCTCATTTATCTGTTATTTACAAGTGTCCATCATGGCATCATGTTTCCTTGTATGTGGGTGTTCCGCCTGCCCTAGATTTGGGCTAGATCTCGCCAGGGGTGAGATGTACTGACTTTTCACATGATATATCCTTAATTGTGGGTGTAAACCCTGGGAATATACAGTACAGACCAAAAATTTGGACACACCTTCTCATTTAAAGATTTTTTGGATTTTCATGACTATGAAAATTGTACATTCACACTGAATGCATCAAAACTATGAATTAACACATGTGGAATTATATACTTAACAAAAAAGTGTGTAACATCTAAAATTATGTCTTATATTATAGGTTCTTCAAAGTAGCCACCTTTTGCTTTGATGACTGCTTTGCACACTCTTGGCATTCTCTTGATGAGCTTCAAGAGGTAGTCACCGGAAATGGTCTTCCAACAATCTTGAAGGAGTTCCCAAAGATGCTTAGCACTTGTTGGCCCTTTTGCCTTCACTCTGAGGTGCAGCTCAGCCCAAACCATCTCGATTGGGTTCAGGTCTGGTGACTGTGGAGGCCAGGTCATCTGGCTTAGCACCCCATCACTCTCCTTCTTGGTCAAATAGCCCTTACACAGCCTGGAGGTGTGTTTAGGGTCATTGTTCTGTTGAAAAATAAATGATGGTCAAACTAAACGCAAACCGGATGGAATAGCATGCCACTGCAAGATGCTGTGGTAGCCATGCTGCTTCAGTATGCCTTCAATTTTGAATAAATCCCCAACAGTGTCACCAGAAAAGCACCCTCACACCATCACACCTCCTCCTCCATGATTCACGATGGTAACCAGGCATGTAGAGTCCATCCGTTCACCTTTTCTGCGTCGCACAAAGACACGGTGGTTGGAACCAAAGATCTCAAATTTGGACTCATCAGACCAAAGCACAGATTTCCACTGGTCTAATGTCCATTCCTTGTGTTCTTTAGCCCAAACAAGTCTTTTCTGCTTGCTGCCTGTCCTTAGCAGTGGTTTCCTAGCAGCTATTTTACCATGAAGGCCTGCTGCCCAAATGTCACGCTGTATAGCAGATATATATATGTGATGTCAGTAATCTATATCAAAAGGGCAACATACTATATAACATGCGCATAGATATATGATAACATAGATTTTACCTGACAGAATGTCCAGAGGGTCAAAACGGAATCCGTTATACGCTGTCTCCGGCTAGAGGGTGACCGGGGTCTAAGCTGACCCTAAACTGGGGTCCTAACTAATCCCTCAACCTGGAGGTACTGTTAAAGGTACAGAGGTCCAGGCCACCAGCGTAAACCCTGTCTCCTATCAATCCCTGCCAACTGTATTCTAGTCCTAAGAAGGACCCTGAATACCACCAAAGGGAATGAACAGGTAACGGTTAATGAACAGAAAGATAAACAACAAAGACAAGAAATAAAGTAAATAAAGTCTTACATACAACACTCACACACAGTAGGAACACCTAAGGTCTCAGAGAAAAACTATAAGCTGTAAGAGTAAAAACAACTAAGGAGCTCTTAGCTTAAATATTCTCAGAACCGATCCAGTCTGCTAAACTACATGAATGCTTTCACCGGCGTCTAACACCCAGACTGGCAGAAATATAAAGGAAACTAATTAGAACATAATCAAAAGCAGCCGGGCGAGGCTGCACCTAGCCTTAGCAAAGAGCTAGGAAAAATTAACTCTCTCATTACCAAAAAACAAAGAAACAGCAGCTCAGCTGTGAGAAGTCAGAATGTGCAATCGCGACGATCTTCATGGCGATGCACCCATGACAGTACCCCCCCTTCTACGAGGGGCCTCCGGACCCTCATGACCAGGTCTGTCCGGGTGAGTTGTGTGAAAGGTCCGAACCAATCGATCTGCGTTAACATCAGACGCAGGGACCCACGTCCCCTCCTCAGGACAATACCCCCTCCACTGAACTAAGTACTGAAGGGATCGGCAACTGAGACGTGAGTCAATGATTTTCGACCCATGAATTTCCACGTTATCATTGACCACCACTGAAGGAGGTAGAGGTGACGGTATGACTGGTGCCACATACTTTTTAAGTAATGACTTGTGAAACACATTATGATTTTTAAACGTAGGAGGGAGGTCCAGACGAAATGCCACAGGATTAATTATGGAACTGATCCTGTACGGCCCGATGAATCTGGGACCCAACCTCCAGGAGGAAACTTTACGTTTTATATTCCTGGTAGACAACCAAACCAGATCGTTCACCTTCAGATCTAGACCAGAAACTCTCCTCCTATCAGCCATCCGTTTGTAACGGTTCCCCGTAACCTTCAGTCTTAAGCGATCTGGAACTATCAGTCTCCCTGGAAGTCCCACAGGGGCATCCCCCTGAGCCCCCAATACCTCCCCCTCAAGCTCAGAGCATACAGCTGACACTACAACTCCCTCCTGAGGAATAGGAACCGGATCATCCGTCTTCCCGGCCCTTGGGAAAGTACGAGATAAGGCATCAGGAAGCAACTTTATTGAGCAGTCATATGCGCGATAAGGAGGAAACTCTTTACACCCCTCCTCTGAGAACATCTCCCCAAAGTCCTCCAGAAAAGGAGACAAAGTCCTAGGCACAACCGCACCGATGACCGTGCTCATGCAGTTATTCTTGCAAAATTCACCCCACTGGCTTATCTTTCTGGATTGCCAATCAATCACTGGGTTATGTTTAGCCAACCAAGGAAGTCCCAACACAATAGGAGTAGGTAGACCCTCCAACACATAACAAGACAATTGCTCTTTATGTATTGCCCCTACTCGAAGATCTATGTTATGAACAGCTTGTACCAAGCTACCTTGACCAAGAGGTCTAGAATCAATAGAGAGTATAGGGACCGGTTTGGCCAATACACTCAGTTGCATACCATGCACCTGGGCAAACCGAGCGTCCACCAAATTAGCCCCGGACCCACTATCAAGAAAAACAGAAATCCTCTCAGTTCTAGTACCAATCACCACCTCCACAGGCACGAGAAACTGAGAGGGATTTGGGGACGAAATACACACTCCAGGTTAACTCCTTGGCTCAAAGAGGTCCGGGATGGACACCCCCCAACAAAATGTCCCCTCTCCCGCAAAAGAAACACCTTCTAGTCTTGCGGCGCACCGCCGATTCCCTCCTACAAAATGATGTCCCTCCCAACTGCATGGGTTCCTCAGAACAGACCAGGGGAACCTCAGTATAAGGGACTTTAGTAGTAGGTGGAGTCATCATGGGGGCGGAGTTACCTCGCGTCTTCCCCGAAGTCGTCTATCAATGCGAATAGCGAGGGCCATAGCAGCCTCCAGTGATGGAGGAGAATCATACTGAGCCAACACATCTTTTAATTTGTCAGACAACCCTTGACAAAACTGGCTCCTAAGAGCTGGGTCATTCCACTGAGTATCTGTTGCCCATCTACGGAACTCAGAAGAATATTCCTCCGCTGGACGATTTCCTTGCCGTATTTTACGTAACCTTGTTTCAGCAAGGGAGACTCAATCCGGATCATCATATACCAGACCCAGGGCAGTAAAAAATCGATCCACTGACTGGAGATCTGGGGAGCCTGGAGGAATAGAGAACGCCCAAGATTGAGGGTCCCCTTGTAAGAGCGAGATAACAATTCCCACCCTCTGCTCTTCACTCCCAGATGACCGAGGCCGCAGCCGAAAGTACAATTTACATGCCTCCCGGAAAGTAAAAAATTTGTCCCGCCCACCAGTGAACCTGTCCGGGAGAGCAACCTTAGGTTCAGATCTGGTTTGCTCCGGGAGGGACAAAACCTTGGACTTAATGTCTGCAAATTCCATGGACAACCCCTGCAACTGCCGGGCCAGCTGGGCTACTGGATCCATGACAGCTGGGGAGAATCTTTAGTTGGGCCGGTGAAAATGTCACGCTGTATAGCAGATATATATATGTGATGTCAGTAATCTATATCAAAAGGGCAACATACTATATAACATGCGCATAGATATATGATAACATAGATTTTACCTGACAGAATGTCCAGAGGGTCAAAACGGAATCCGTTATACGCTGTCTCCGGCTAGAGGGTGACCGGGGTCTAAGCTGACCCTAAACTGGGGTCCTAACTAATCCCTCAACCTGGAGGTACTGTTAAAGGTACAGAGGTCCAGGCCACCAGCGTAAACCCTGTCTCCTATCAATCCCTGCCAACTGTATTCTAGTCCTAAGAAGGACCCTGAATACCACCAAAGGGAATGAACAGGTAACGGTTAATGAACAGAAAGACAAACAACAAAGACAAGAAATAAAGTAAATAAAGTCTTACATACAACACTCACACACAGTAGGAACACCTAAGGTCTCAGAGAAAAACTATAAGCTGTAAGAGTAAAAACAACTAAGGAGCTCTTAGCTTAAATATTCTCAGAACCGATCCAGTCTGCTAAACTACATGAATGCTTTCACCGGCGTCTAACACCCAGACTGGCAGAAATATAAAGGAAACTAATTAGAACATAATCAAAAGCAGCCGGGCGAGGCTGCACCTAGCCTTAGCAAAGAGCTAGGAAAAATTAACTCTCTCATTACCAAAAAACAAAGAAACAGCAGCTCAGCTGTGAGAAGTCAGAATGTGCAATCGCGACGATCTTCATGGCGATGCACCCATGACACCAAAGTCTCCTCTTAACAGTTGTTGTAAAGATGTGTCTGCTGCTAGAACTCTGTGTGGCATTGACCTGGTCTCTAATCTGAGCTGCTGTGGCGGTCCTCATGTGAGCCAGTTTCTTTGTAGCGCTTGATGGTTTTTACAACTGCACTTGGGGACACTTTCAAAGTTTTCCCAACTTTTCGGACTGACTGACCTTCATTTCTTAAAGTAATGATGGCCACTCGTTTTTCTTTACTTAGCTGCTTTTTTCTTGCCATAATACAAATTCTAACAGTCTATTCAGTAGGGCTATCAGCTGTGTATCCACCAGACTTCTGCACAACACAACTGATGTTCCCAATAGGCTTGAAATCCCACTTATTAAACCTGACAGGGCACACCTGTGAAGTGAAAACCATTTCCGGTGACTACCTCTTGAAGCTCATCAAGAGAATGCCAAGAGTGTGCAAAGCAGTCATCAAAGCAAAAGGTGGCTACTTTGAAGAACCTAGAATATAAGACATAATTTCAGTTGTTACACACTTTTCTGTTAAGTATATACTGTAATTCCACATGTGTTAATTCATAGTTTTGATGCCTTCAGTGTGAATTTATAATTTTCATAGTCATGAAAATCCAGAAAAATCTTTAAATGAGGTGTGTCCAAACTTTTGGTCTGTACTCTATGTATTTATTTGTCTGCACTGTTGCACTTTTTTTTTCTCTTTGTGATCTATATTGGGCACGTGCATTAATTTGTATGCCAGTTTTTTGCATGGGACAGTATCATGTATATGGATGGTGATATGCTTTATACATGATGTTACATAGTAATTTTTGGGAAACCTAATTGCTACTCGAATACCTGATCCCATTATTTTTACTTTGAAACTGGCATCAAGTAATAGTACTCTCTAATTACCACCATGCACGATTGCCCATAAGTATGTGCAATTTCATATGTAGTATTTACATATATGGTAGTTCTGTGTGTCCTTTGTATGCAATATACCTGACATGTTTTATCATGCTCAAATTGTTTGTGGCAATTAATAAAATTTGTATTATCTATTTTTGAAACCTATGTGCTCCATGTTCTCTTCTTTATTTATGATATCTGGAGTAGGTATTGTAGTTTTTTTGTGTGGACTACAACTGGTGTATATATTCACCACCTTCTGCAAAATATGAGACTAGGGATTTTGTTTGTACAGCTGTAATATCTGTCTGCCTGTCTGGCCACTGATTGACATTTTCATTGTTTTGCTGCCACTAAGGCCTATGGACCAAACTCTGCTGGACATCTCCTACCTGTCCATCAAGTTATCTATATTATAGTACTATTGCTGCCGTGGCTGCCACTGCTGGCTCTCAACTTCTGAGCATTTTATGGTCTGCTCCTGCTGCAGCCACTGCACAGCCACACCAACTACACACCTTTTGGCTGCTCACTGTGTTTTATAATGTTAGACAAATTGTCTTTTCGGAAAGGAAGAGGACTAGAACATTAATGTCACCTTCAGGAAGTAGAAATCATAAAAGTCAATATCGACTCTCTAACGAGCCTTGTCACAAGACTTAGGATAAAAGCCAAAACCAACATCTCAATTTGTAGACACTGTGTTTTGGGGTACTGCCCCTTGTCACTGAAAAATGTGAGATCTGGTTTGCCTGAGTGAGAGGTGTCTGACTGTGATCCAAGGATAATATTTCTCCTTATAGAGAGTGACATGTCAAGCCTGACATTCCAAAGTGAGCAGACTTTTAAGCCGCAATGCTTCTCTGGAAAATATTCAAATTGTCTCTTCAGAGAGGAAGAGGACTAGAACTGTATTGCCACCAATGGGAAGTAGCAATCCTAAAATGCTAGACAGTTCTACTGATGCTTGGAAAAGTACTGTTATGTTTTTGTACCCTCAAGAAAAAGCTCTAAAAATAGAGGTAATTTTTGAAAAGCCTTGGCAGCAACAAGCCAGAACTTATTCATGTTCAAAGCAGTTCCACTGTTTTGTCTTTGGAGAAAAGGAACATTGTTTTGATGGCTTCATATAAAGCCGTTGTATTTTGATGATGATTTTGTAATTAACAAAGCAGTTACAGACTGTGGAAGAGTTTTGTTTTTCTTTACTTCTGGTTGAGAGACCATTACTTTTTTACATTGAAAACAGTACAGTATACCTTTTTTGTCTCCCTATTAAAGGTATTATTTTTGTACAGCTTATATGAAAGCTATCACATCTTTATTTAGCAAATCTTTTTATACTCCCAAAACAGGAATAATTGTTGCACCAAACCATACAAATGTGGCGACTAGAGATGAGCTACTTTGCCTTTTTTTGGGTCGAGTCGGGTTTCGTGAAACCCGACTTTCTCAAAAGTCGAGTCGAATTTCACTTCTTACATTACATGACTTACATCTATTTTAAATTCTACAATAGCTCAAAAAACGGCCAGTATAGTCCTCCATACAGTATTATGGGCACCACATGGTGCGCCATACAGAATAATGAGCCCCATATATTGCTCTATACAGAATAATGAGCCCCATATATTGCTCCATACAGAATGGGCTCCATATAATGCTCGATACAGAATAGGCCCCATATGTGCTCCATATCATGCCCCATAAATAATGAACTCCATATGATGCTCTAGTATATGATGGGCCCCATATATGATGCTCCAGTGTATAATGCTCCCCATATATTGCTCCAACCATTAAAAAAAATGAAATACCTCTCCTCGCTGGACACTGCTCTACTCTGGACTCCTCAGCATCGCCATCTTCCAGCTCTCTGCACTGTGACTGTTCAGGCAGAGGGCACACAGACGTGACGTCATCGTGCTCTCTGACCTGAATGTCACTGTCAGGAAACGCGGAAGATGTCACAGCAGTGGTGCAGGGAGAGGTAAGTATTGAAAGTGCTGGGGCCCTGAGCTAGCAGGGGGGGCACACTTGTGGGCGGTGGGAACTGGCACAGGGCCCCTCATAGCACGCCGGTGTCTCTGAGGCGAGTGGGCCCCCTCACCTGCTCAGGGCACCGGCACTTGCCCGGGTGCGCCAGGTGCTGACCCCGGCCCTGGGGAGGGTACAGCCCATTTAGGGAGGTGCAAAAACTGGCATATGTTGAGGTGTAGGCTGGACGTTCAGCAGCTGCAAATGGAGGAATTGGAGAAGTCAGAGGAAGAGGAGGACAAAGCGAGCCATTTTGCTGGCAACCTATGTGTCATCAGGGGAAGGAGGTACAAAATCCTTTGAAACCCAGGCATGGTTCATTTTAATGAAGGTGAGATCACCTACATTTTGGGACAACAGCCGGGTAAATTCTTTCTGTCAGGATTGATCCAGCAGCACTGAAGACTTTTTCTGATATCGCACTTCCAGCAGGGTAAGCGAGCTCCTGTAAGGCATATTGTGCCAATACAGACCAGGTGTCCAGTTTACAGGCCAAGTAGTCAAAGGGGAATGAACTGTGAGGGAGAACATTGATAGGGGAGGAGAGGTAATTTTGAACCATAATTGACAACTGTTGTCTCCTGTCTGCTGCAATCAAATCAGTATTACCAGTCTTGTGAGCGGTACTCGAGAAATCAGTCCACAACATGGTCATGAAACCCCTGTCTCCAACGCCACTTCGGCTGTGTGCACCACGAACACCTCTTCCATTTGGCCCAGTACGGCTTGTGGTAGAACCTGCACCGCTGCTGTGTGCTGGGAATGCCTCTAACAAATGGTTTACCAGAGTTGCTTGTTTGTTCGCCAATATTAGCTCTAGGTTCTCCTGTGGCATGATGTTCTGTAATTTGCCTAAATAGAGTGGATCGAGGGTGCTGGCCAACCAGTAATCATCATAGTTCATAATTTTGGCAATGCGGGGGTCCCTTTTTAGGATCCGCAAGACATAATCACACATGTGGGCCAATGTTCCAGGTGTCAATGATGCACTGCCAGTGGTAGGTGGAGGAGCACTTTCTGCCAAATCCACATCCCTCCATTCACGCACAAACCCTGTAACTGACCTTGGCAAGCCAACATTTTCTCTTGCCCCCTGAGAAGCATCATCCTCCCCAAAATAATCATCCCCCTCATCCTCATTCTCCTCCTCTTCCTCTTCTTCCTCCACCTCGTCCAGGACAGTTCTCTGAGCAGACAATGCCTGACTGTCATGAAGGCTTCCCTCCTCCTCCTCCGCTGCAAATGCCTAATCCTTAATGTGCGTCAAAGTTTGCATGAGCAGACGCATAAGTGGGATGCTCATGCTTATGATGGCATCGTCTGCGCTTACCATCCGCATGCATTCCTCAAAACACTGAAAGGCTTTACAGAGGCCTTTCAGCTTTGACCACTGCACATCCGACAACTCCATGTCCACCCTCAAACTGCCTGCCCGTGGATCCTCCCACAAATGCATTACAGCCTGCCTCTGTTCACACAGGCTCTCAAACATGTGCATGGTGGAGTTCCACCTTGTTGCAAGGTCTATGATTAGGCAGTGCTTGGGGAGGTGGAGCGATTGCTGCAGCCTCTGCATACGACTGGAGTCTAGGGGCGAGCGACGGATGTGTGAGCACAGTCTTCGCACCTTATGGAGCAGTGCTGGTAACTCCGGATAATTCTTCATGAAGCACTGCACCACCAGGTTCAAGGTGTGAGCCAGGCAAGGTATGTGTCTGAGTTTTGCCAGGGCAATGGCCGCCACAAAATTACGTCCGTTATCACTGACTACCTTGCCTGGCTTAAGATGTAGACTGCCCAGCCATGACTCAATTTCTCGCTGCAAGTAGTCGGCCAGTACCTCCGCGGTGTGTCTTTTGTCGCCCAAAGACATCATATTTAAAACAGCCTGCTGACACTTACCACTAGCTGATCGATAGTGGAACATCTTGTGTGCAACACTGGCAACTGTGGATGGAGTGCTCGTGCGACTGCGCTCTGTCGATGAGCTTTTGCTTCTGGAGGAGGAGGAAGAGGAGGAGGGTCGAACGCCTACAGCCAACTGTTGCCTATACCGTGGGCTAGGCAGCACTGTCCCACCGCTGCTGTCCCCTGTGGACCCTGGATCCACCACATTAACCCAGTGCGCAGTGATGGACATGTAAAGGCCCTGGCCATGCCTACTGGCCCATGCATCTGCTGTGAGGGGCACCTTTCCACTCACTGATTGTTTGAGTGCATGGACAATGTGGTCTTTCACATGCAGGTGGAGAGCAGGGATGGCTTTACTAGAAAAGAAGTGCGTACTGGGTAGGTCATAGTGTGGGACAGCGTAGGCCATGAGCTCTCGGAACGCTGCGCTTTCAACCAAACGGAAGGGCATCATCTCTAATGAGATCAGTTTGGCAATGTAGGCATTCAAAGCCAGTGAGGTTTTGTAGTCCTTCCACGCTTGCAAGTGCATGGTGTTTAACTGTCTAAGCATGCAACTGGTATTCAATTTTCGGAGATATTTCCCTCGGCTAAAGGTCGTTCCACACTTCTTACAGATAACCTTTGCCTCATCAATAGGATTTTGGTCAAAAAAGTGCCACACTGCACTCTTCCTACTATAGGATAA
The DNA here is from genome assembly GCA_033576555.1 of Oophaga sylvatica. Lineage (NCBI taxonomy): Eukaryota > Metazoa > Chordata > Amphibia > Anura > Dendrobatidae > Oophaga > Oophaga sylvatica. Next base: position 279,735,563 of record JARQOD010000005.1, read on the forward strand.
ATTTTCAGGGCTTGCACGCTGTGCTAATTTGACCGTCTGGCCAAGCTGTCCTGCAACTCTTTGCTTTTTTAACACGTTTTTGGACTGCTACGGGCCTGCCAGATAACCGCAGCTGCGATGTCGATGCCTGCCGCGGATCCTCCTCCTCTTCTGAGCTCTTGCCAGCGGCACACTCTTCCCCCAATGGATGCCAATCTGGGTCAACAACTTGGTCATCCATCACCTCCTCTTCAATTTCATCTGCACCTTCCTCTGTGTCACCATGTAAGGTGGTATCGTATGCGGGAAGGGGCACCTGAGTTTCATCAGGGTCAGATTCTGGCTCAGTAGACTGCGAGGGCAATGCAGTGCTCTGGGTGAATGTACCAGCAGAATCAGATAGCAGTGGCGGTGCATCAGTGCACTCCATGTCATATTTATCTTGTACTGGGGAATTCAGGATTTGACTTGGCATGGTATGTGAAAAGAGCTCCATGGAGTAATCTGAAGTGTGGCCTGCCACATCCTTCACTTTTGGTGGGGGTGAAGGACACAAGGAAAGGTGTTGTTCCTGACCAGGAGCCTGCACTGACGACTCAGTGCTTGCAGATTTTGAAACTTCAGAAGAGGAGGCGATAGAGCTGGAGGCTGTTTCGGCAATGTAAGCCAAAACCTGTTCCTGATGCTCCGGCTTTAAAAGCGGTTTACATACTCCCAGAAAAGGGAGCCTTCCAGGCCTTCTGGAGCCAGATGATGACGCAGGCTCAACACCTCCTTCCTTAGGTGCTATTGGGCTTTTGTCACTACCAGCAGATGCACCACCACCACCACCATCATTCCCAGTTGGCCCCTCTCGTCCACTTCCGCGGCCTCTTCCACCATACTTCCTCATGTTTGGGAAAATGTACCAAAATTACCAGCAGATATATGGTACTGTATGAGGAGCGTACAGCTGTTTATGGCGTAGGGGAAAATGTAAATCTCCGTATATATTTCCGGAGTCACAAACAGATGCTCACTCAGCATGGATTTGACCGTAATACAAAGAGCAGATATACGGTACTGTATCAGAAGCAGACAGCTGTATACGGTGTAGGGGAAAATTGCAATCTTCGTATATATTTCCAAAGAAACACACACAGACGCTCACTCAGTATGGATTTGACCGTAATACAAAGAGCAGATGTACGTTACTGTATCAGAAGCGGATAGCTGTATACGGTGTAAGGGAAAATTGCAATCTCCCTATAAATTTCTGAAGTCACACTCAAACGCTCACTCAGTATGGATTTGACCGTAATACAAAGAGCAGATATACGGTACTGTATCAGAAGCAGACAGCTGTATACGATGTAGGGGAAAATTGCAATCTTCGTATATATTTCCAAAGTCACACACAGACACTCACTCAGTATGGATTTGACCGTAATACAAAGAGCAGATGTACTTTACTGTATCAGAAACGGATAGCTGTATACGGTTTTGAGGAAAATTTAAATCTCCGTATATATTTCCGGAGTCACACACAGATGCTCACTCAGTATGGATTTGACCGTAATACAAAGAGCAGATGTACGGTACTGTATCAGAAGTGGACAGCTGTATACGGTGTAGGGGAAAATTGCAATCTCCGTATATATTTCCGGAGTCACACACAGATAGTCAGCATGTATTTGTCCGTGATACCAGCCGGTACACGGTAGTGTGTGAGGAGCGTACAGCTCTATATGGTGTGGGAAAAAATAAACGGTCGGTAAGTGTGCAGAAAAAAAAGAATAAAAGTATTAGTGCTGTGTAAAAAGCAGTCTGCACAGCAGTGTACACACAGCAATACAGCTATCAGGCAGCCTAGTAACCAGCGTTGCTGCACACAAGAAAATCCTCCCTTGTCACTGCACACTAACTGTACAGTACAATTGCTATCAGCACAAGCACAGAAGAACTTCTGTTTACAGCCCTAACTCTCTCCCTACTGATAAACAGTGTCAGCAACCTCTTCTACAGTTAATATCGGCAGAAGTAAAATGGAGGTCGGCGCTCAGGGCTTTTATAGACACTATGACGCCCCCCAAAGCAAGCCAATCACTGCAATGCCCTTCTCTAAGATGGTGGTGGACGCTGCTCATGTCATCTCATTGCCCACAGTATACGTCCTTGCTCATTGGCTGAAAAAAGGTGCCTGCAAGCATTATGGGAAAACTGACTTGGGCGCTGGGGTCGACGACCGCATGACCGACTGCACGCTATGGTCGGGTTTCGGCCAACGAAACCCGACTTTCGTGAAAGTCGGCGACTTTTGAATCTGACTGACCTGTTTCGCTCAACTCTAGTGGCGACTTCTTCCATTTTTACCACCTGTCTATATACAACTGCAAAGCATGCATCTCTCCACAAACAGGATCATTTTTATACATTCTAGGTACCCTAAAAAGTCTGATACTTCAGTGTATTGTTTATTACGTGTTCGTTACCTCTGGTTACCATTTGTTTTCACATAGCTAGATAGGTAAAACTTATTTGCATTTTAAAACAGCTGTGTTTGCATTATAGAGCTCAACCAGAGGCTTTTAATTATGTGATCTGAGCAAATTTATTTGCCACATAGCAAACTTTTTGAGGAAATTTGTCAGTGCTTTGAATTTAAATTTCAAAAGATCGGCTCATCTCTAATGGTGTCACATTGATTATAATGAACTGAGCACATGGCTTCTGAAAGAAAGAAAAGGTAGACGCAAAAGTGGCAAACCACTTTCCTAGCACCACAATAACTTTTTTATTCTAGTGGCCACAATAAAATAAAAATGATAGAAATGATTTAATGACGTTAAGCCTTTCTCCAAAAAAAGAGAAACAGTGATTTTCTGCGGGCTTTCACTGGTGTTACATCTCAAATATAATGTTAAAATTTAGGTATTTTTGTTACCCTTACTCTCCTTCTTGTCCACATTATTGTCTATGTCTAAGATTGTTACAGTATTTGAGCATGACTATTCTGCTTATTATAATTAAACTACATGGAGGCCCGATACTATCGCATCGGGAGGGCGGTAATGTCACGATGGGGGCAGGCTTTGCAGCTTTGAGAATCTCTCCCCCATGTGCTCACCCACCTATCCACTCTATCTTTCCCCATGTGCTGACTTCTTCCGTCTGTGCTCTCTTCATTGACCTGTTTACCCCATGTGCTATCCCCCTTGTCTGCTTTCTCTCTCCTTCCAGTGCTGTGTTCTTCCCTCATGTGCTGTCCCATTTGAGCTGTCTCCCCACTGTGCTCTGTCTCTCTCACCCCTGTGCGCTTTCTCTCTCCCCATCTGCTATCTTCTCCTCTCATGTGATCTCTTTTTTGACCTGTGTACCCCATGTGCTATACCACAGCTCCTGGGCAGGTGAGGAAGCAAAAGACAATACTGACATTACAGCAGGAGATTGCAGAGGATATATTTTGTGAGGTAAAATATTTTTTTAAAAACAGTGAAATATTTTACCTCACAAAATGAATCCACTGTGATCCCCTGCTGTAATGTCAGTATTGTCTTTTGCTTCCTCCCCTGCAAAGGAGATGTGGTATGCTCCATACACAGTCAGACACACTCACCCCTGTGTCTGACCATGTACAGAACATACCGCAGCTCCTGGGCAGGGGAGGAATCAAAAGACAATACTGACATTACAGCAGGAGTTCGCAGAGGATACATTTTGTGAGGTAAAATATTTTTTAAAAACAGTCAGTGAAATATTTTACCTCAAAAAATGAATCCACTGTGATCCCCTGCTGTAATGTCAGTATTGTCTTTTGCTTCCTCACCTGCCCAGGACATGTGGTATGCTCTGTACACAATCAGACACAGTCTATTTTTAAAATGAACTTTCGTTCGTGGGAAAACCCCTTTAATGTGACCGGCTTCCTCTGCCTGTAGAAACGTCGCACATCTGCCGCCGGGATCAGCCGAATGATTCACTGCACCTGCGCGTAATTTGCACAGGCACAGTAAATCAGACCGCTGCCATCTTTGTGCAGACAGATAACGGCAGTCATATTAAAACTGCACATCCTATAGAAAGATGGCCGCAGTCAGTGAATCATTCGGCTGATCCCGGCGACAACGTGTTCGTGATGGTGTTCCGCTGGTGGTATCATGCAAGAGGCTGTGAATGTGTGAATGTGTGAGTGTGAATGTGTGTACGACGTATAGAGTGTGTGTGTGTGGTGTGACAGTGTTGCACTGATGGTACCTCGCAATAAGTTGGTACCAGCGCCAGTTTCCATATTGACACACCCATCACTTGGATGTCCCAATATGGCGGTCAGTGAACTTCCTCCACTTGGAATTCTGGGATACGGTGACATTTGGACAGAACAGGAAATGAAAACATTACAAGGCAATTATATAAATAGATATGTGTGCAAAATTTATTGAACCTTCAGTTACATGAAAAAAATACACAAACAATGTAAAATATGCAACATTTTTCAAGTTAATTCTTCAGTTGCAGTCCTAATTCTTTTCTAGTCAACAGTACAGAATAATACCACACAAGTAGATGTATAACATTTTACGTATTTGAAATTTGATTGTAAAATGCTTTAGATAATCCAAACAATTTGTTCCTATTCTGTTTTCTATTATATTAAACATTTGTTTACTTTGTTTATCTGTTCTGATACTTGCTAGTAAGATTATTATTTTTACAGAATATTTATACTAATTAGAAATACTGCTAAAACATGTAACTATGAATGCTCATTAAGTACATATTAATTATATCTACAATCTTATGTAAAGGTTTTACCAATGCCAATTAGGTGTATCAACCATACATTATGCCCCCTTGGAATATTAAAGATATTCTGTTGTCAACACTTGAATAAAACCTTTGCCAACACTTAAACACCGAGAAGGGTGTGACATCCTGCCCTTGTTGCCTTGTGCTAATTAATCACTTTGGTATTTAGGACCATTGAAGCAGACAAATAAATGAAGGATAATTAGTGTATCTTTGTTCCAGCTTCAGATTTGCACACTAGGCGCTCTCTTCCAGTAGGAACAGTTTGGGGAAAGCAAACCATTAGTATGTATACTGCTTTGCTTCTCTCAACCAAGTACTTCAGGGATTAAGAGAAATCAAATTAACAGACTTGTAATTAGGGATGGGATGTACTCAAGCATGGAGAACCCTTATCATGGATATTAAGTTAAAAAATAAAATCCATGTTTAGATGTTTGTAGTGAAGCCAATAATACAATTTGCTATGTTTTTGTTTTATTACTACCAAGCAAGAAATTTAGTGAAAGCTCTGTTCTCTGATTTTAATGATAATTTGTTTCTGTTTGACCCCTACTCAGATGTCAGTACTTTGTCCAGTGCTGTAACAAAAGTATAAATTGGAATCTATTCTCAATAATTGTAGAATATAATTACATATAGCTACCACTTGAGTCCTAAACACTTTCTATTCATTTTTACACAGTAATAATGTGACAAATAAAAGGGTGAATATTTATTAGATAATGCAATATAAATTTAATAACAAATATACAGTGTATCAAAGATAAACCTATACAAAAACTTGGAACATCATGGAACCCAAATGATAATACTTTTGTCCAGGGAGATATACTGCCGCTGCAGCTGCACAGGGGACCAAATGTGGAAGGAGAAAGTGTAGAGAAAAATCAGGGACACAAGGATTCTCCCATGGAAAATGCTGCATATAGCGAGTGGAGTGGCAGGTTTATATTACTATTAGAGTTGAGCGATACTTTCCGATATCCTAAAGTATCGGAATCGGAATGGTATCGCCGATATCACTAAAATATCGGCGATACCCGATATCGATACCGGAAGTCCCATGTAAGTCTATGGGAACAAAATATCGAAATTAAAAAAAACCCATTCTTGCCTTGTTGGTTAATTGTACATGAAGGAAAACAAGAAAGAGTAATGTAGAATGTATTGTGGAAGGTTGAGGAGACATTAAAGGCATAGATGTTTAACCCAATCAAATGGAATAGCATAAATATTTTTTTTTTTAAAGATGTTCGGATTGACGAAGAAATTGACAATGTTAACGTTTTTTATATTTTGGCAAATATGTATATTACACAACTTCCATGCTCTTCATCTTCACCTTTTTAACTTTTCACACACTTTCTCCTTCATAATCTTCTGCAGCATCATCTTTTTCATCAAATTATTCTTCATCTTCACCTTCTTTATCTTCTTCTTAAACTTCTTGCTATTCATCTTTGTTAACATTACTCATATTCTTCTTATTAAACTATTATTCTTATTCATATTCTGCTTCATCTTCTTCATCATATTCTTATTTGTGACAGAGAATCCTGTACTTGTAATCTGTCAAAGTATGAATTTTTCATCCTTCCGTTCTTGCTGTCACAAAAGATTTAAATTACAACAGTATTTGTCCGTGTTCAGTTTAGCCTGCAGCAGCAGGCATTTTCCAGGGCACCACGAGGAGGAACGGACTCACCCCCATACACTGCTTAGTCTTCTTCTGCTTAGAATTTAGAGCATATATTTTGCTCTTCATTTTGGTCTTATACTTCATGTTCTTCTGCTTTTAGATCTTCTGCTTATTGTTCTTGTGTCTCTTGTTCCGTATCTTGTATTTGTAGCACAATCTTGTACCAGCTGATGTTACTGGGACACGGTTACTAAGCAGGAGGTACCTGTGCTCCAAAGCACTACCAAGGACCAGCAGACGTTGCTGGAACTCGGATACCGAGATGGAGGCACCTAGGCCAAAGGCACTGCGGAGAACCAGCTGACGGTACTGGAACCCGGAGGGGCAGCAGAAGGAAAAGAGCTAATGGCACAACCGAGGACCAGCTGACGTTACTGGGACACGGTTACTAAGCAGGAGGTACCTGTGCTCCAAAGCACTACCAAGGACCAGCAGACGTTGCTGGAACTCGGATACCAAGATGGAGGCACCTAGGCCAAAGGCACTGAGGAGAACCAGCTGACGGTACTGGAACCCGGAGGGGCAGCAGAAGGAAAAGAGCCAATGGCACAACCGAGGACCAGCTGACGTTACTGGGACACGGTTACTAAGCAGGAGGTACCTGTGCTCCAAAGCACTACCAAGGACCAGCAGACGTTGCTGGAACTCGGATACCAAGATGGAGGCACCTAGGCCAAAGGCACTGCGGAGAACCAGCTGACGGTACTGGAACCCGGAGGGGCAGCAGAAGGAAAAGAGCTAATGGCACAACCGAGGACCAGCTGACGTTACTGGGACACGGTTACTAAGCAGGAGGTACCTGTGCTCCAAAGCACTACCAAGGACCAGCAGACGTTGCTGGAACTCGGATACCAAGATGGAGGCACCTAGGCCAAAGGCACTGCGGAGAACCAGCTGACGGTACTGGAACCCGGAGGGGCAGCAGAAGGAAAAGAGCCAATGGCACAACCGAGGACCAGCTGACGTTACTGGGACACGGTTACTAAGCAGGAGGTACCTGTGCTCCAAAGCACTACCAAGGACCAGCAGACGTTGCTGGAACTCGGATACCAAGATGGAGGCACCTAGGCCAAAGGCACTGCGGAGAACCAGCTGACGGTACTGGAACCCGGAGGGGCAGCAGAAGGAAAAGAGCCAATGGCACAACCGAGGACCAGCTGACGTTACTGAACCCCAGTAACACAGGAGCAAGTGTTGACTGTGCTAACAGCACTTCCGAGCAACAACTGGCGGTGTTGGAGCCCAGGGTCAAGGAGGATGTTTAAATACTAGATCAAGTAATTTCCTTGTTACCTGTCAATTTTAAATGTCTATACTTCAAACAAGAGAAAGATAACCTTTACTACCATAAGATGATGATTTCATTTAAACTAATATCTAGATAAATAAAGAATTGACAAACATAAACACATACATTAACATGTTGAACAGCAATGCAAACCACAAAATAAATTAGTTAAGGAATCTGCTATACGGTTGTACATAAAAGCATACAAGTACATATCTGAATCCATTAATGATGGATAAGTAACAGTATGTACACCATTTTTATTGTATAGACAATGAATGTCTGACTTCAAAACATCATCAGCATTACAAGTTATCTGTGACATTACTAAAATGTTACATTTGCTGAATAATGTCACTAAACAGTTTATACAAAATTATACAATTTCCATCATGTAATACTCATAATATGTGGCAATAATCATGTTTATTAACAAACATAACCTTTAAAAAGTGCATAGTGCATAGTGAAAATTGCTATTTATGCCTGACTGTCGACTTGCAAGCATGACAACGGATAGATAAGGTATATATAGATGAGACTGCATAGCCACAGATGGTGAATGGCGATGTAATACTGTACCTCAATAAAGTGTGCGTCACTACTACATAATTTTTTTTATATAGCTTTATAAACAGGGTACGTGGATGTATGCTTGCGCCTTTGTTTTGACGCACAGACTGCCTTCCTGCTGAGACGCGTTGGGTAGTGAACAGTTGTGTGCAGTGTTCACTGTAGTCTGAGGTTTTCCTTTTTGGAGTGCAGATCACGCTCCAGTTAGTTCTTCAACCACTGCTGGTTGTAGTCTGCTGAGCGTGTGTCACTGGCACATCCTTGAAATTTTTCTCTAATTGTTGCTGCTCCACTCTATTACAAATAAATAAAATCTATTAGTGTGACGCGCTTCCATCCGTATACAATACATTGGTTGCAAACACTATAGAAGTACACAAAGGGGCCTTTCACACCTACTGAACAGTTGTGTGCAGTGTTCACTGCAGTCTCTGCGGAATAACCACACTTAGGCCTTATAACTTTTCAGACTTTCTTTATCAATCTACCAAGATGAAGAAGGCAGGGAGTAAGGCACGTGGTCGTGGAGTTTCTTCAGGGAGAGGACGTGGGGATTCTGTGGCTGCTGCGGCCCCCAGTGACACAGCATCCACCAGTTTTCCCCGGGCCGTGAGCGTTCCTTTATGCGCACTTTTGTAGGAGCTCGGAGTACCCCCCTGCTGCGGGAAGAACAAATTGAAGCCGTTGTTGTTTGGATCTCAGCCAATGCATCGACTTCAATTGCTTCCACCTCCTCTCAGGACCACAGCACTGTTGGGCAACCATCTGTCTCTTCACCGCCTGGCAAATTGCCCAGGCAGTCAGAGAGTTCTGTACAGGAGCCAGCTGAGTGTCTGCTTCTGTTCTCAGAATCTATTGGCTTGCAAACAGGGGCCCAGCCAAGCAGCATTCTGTAATGTGAAGAAGAGGGAGTATGCAGTGATGCGCAACAGCTGTGTCTCTCTGAATCTGAAGAGGCGGGTGAGACAGTGCCGATGGTCAGCACACCGCAGAACGCATCTGATGATGATGATGAGACCCAGGTGCCAGTTTCTGTTGAGCATGGTGCTGGCCAGACCACCCAACAGCAGGTGTTGGAAGAGGGTAGTGGAGATGATGAGGTCCAATACCCAACATGGCATGAAGAACAGGAAGGTGGTGGGAGCAGCTCAGAGGAATAATAATAATATTTATTTATATAGCGCCATCATATTCCGCAGCGCTTTACAGTTTAGCAGTTTCAGAACACAAGTCATAAGTAACAACGTTAACAATACAATAATTTAAGCTAAATAAGTCGCCCCTGCTCGTGACAGCTTACAATGTACAATGAGATGGGGGAGATACAAAGTATAGGTGTTTATATACAATGGTGCATTTACAATGATGTTCCAGCCATCTTAAGGGACTGAGGGATGGAGATAGTGAATGGGCTAGAGACACACACACACTTACACAGAATACATAGAATGACTTTGATTAGTGAATGTGATAGGCCGCTCTGAACAAATGTGTTTTGAGGGAGCGCCTGAAACCATGCAAATTGTGGATAGTCCTAATTTCTTGGGGTACAGCATTCCAGAGGATTGGCGTAGAGCAGGAGAAGTCTTGGAGTCGGGAGTGGGAGGTACGTATTAGTGCAGAGGTTAGTCGAAAGTCGTTTGCAGAGCGCAGCAGTCGGTTAGGCCGATAGATAGAAATGAGGGAGGAGATGTAGGAGGGGGCTGCACTGTGGAGAGCTTTGTGGGTGAGAACCAGTACTTTGGTTGAAAGCTGGGAGAGGCCTAGAGAAATGGTTAGTGATAGAAGGAAGATAGAGGAAGACATTGCCCCAACGGTACAAACAGGAGGGAGAGTTAGGCTGCAGACTCGGTTGCCTGTAGCCTCCAGTTTGGCACCTGTTCGGAGCAGTTGTCTTCCAAAAGTCAAAACGTGCGCTCCCAGGACTTGCACTGCGTGGTCCTTTTTTCACACACTTGCACATGATATTTGCTATGTGAAATGCAAGCTGTGTAATCAAAAATTAAAAATAGCTAAAAGTGTCAGTCACCTCAATACCACAAATATGTGGAAACATGTGCGGACAAAGCACGTAGTTGAGTTACAAAGACACACTGGAGATGTAGGCCAACCTACAGCAGCACCTACATCTTCAGGTTGTGTTGAAGCCTCTTCATCGAGCTCACACACCAGCTGGTTATGCTTCCTCACAGGATCGCCATGGAAGAACCTCGGCCACTGTTGTCCAGAGACAAACTGTTATTCCACACACAGCAGCAAGTTCCCTGTCATCCTCACACTCCCAGGCCACAAAACAGCCAGCGGTAGCACAGGCATGGGATAAAACACGGCCATACTCCGCAAACCATGCACGAGCACAGGCTCTGAATGCTGGCATTGCAAAACTCCTGTCCCTTGAAATGCTGTGATTCAGGCTGGTGGAGACAGACAGTTTCCGTAACTGAATATCATTGTCAATCCCACAATACAATGTGCCAAGCCGATTTCATTTCAGCAGGCAAGCCGTCCCTGGTCTGCAAAAGCATGTTGAGGGAAAAATTAAACATGCGCTACTAAAAGCCCTCAGTAGCAAGGTCCACCTGACCACCGATGCGTGGACCAGTACCCATTGTTATGATCTGCTACAACCAGTAAGGAAAGAAGGGAATTCTGTCCCTACAATACAACTAAGCTGAATCCTACGATGTAACGGGGAACCTGATCCTGCGACCAGACCCCCTAAAGTCCTCATCTAGTGTGAACGAAGACCTATAGTTGCGAGGGAGTAATCCCTACAAGATCTAGGGACTGGGAGAAAAGGTGGACACCTCCTAACATAAATTGTAGCATGGATAATTAAACAGAAAAATAAATACTTTGTGATCCTAACATCAAGCAAAACTCACAGATTAAGGCACCTAAGCACCCGGCTAGCTTAACAGTAGATAATACAATGAAGTCAAGCAAAGCCAGAAGGGCGGAGCCAGACTAAATAGGGAAAAAAGGTCATGTGACCAGCAAACTGAAACAAAACCTAACAAGAGGGTTCTAACACCCATGGCCAGGGACAATACCTTTCCCTCACTGGCCATTGGGTCAATGTTGTGCAGCCGGGTACTGATCTTGCGAGTGGCGCTGTACGTGTTCTGCCAACTCCAAGGATTGCAGGAATCAAGTCTGTACACATTGATTCCTCCTATTCCAGTTCCTCAGAATCATCGCTGCAGGAGCCGTCACGGTCTACCTCCACATGGACCCGTGAACGTTTACCTGTTGCGACCGATATGAGCACAGCCGTGTCCAAATGTCAACAGGCCATCCTGAAATTAATTTCCATGGGGAATCTTAGCCACACAGCGCAGGAGCTCTGTAATGCCATAAAGCAGGAGAGCGACGTGTGGTTTTTGGAAGAGAATCTACAGGCAGGCTTGGTAGTGTGTGACAATGGCCGAAATCTGGTGTCAGCTCTGGGCCTTGGCAACCTCACTCACATACCATGTCTGTCATATGTGCTCAACTTGGTCGTGCAGAGTTTTTTGAGGGACTATCCGGATCTTGATGCACTGCTGCACAAGGTCCGCCTAGAGTGCGCTCACTTGCGACGTTCCAGCATGGCCAGATCGCTGATTGCAGCTCTGCAACGCAGATTTCACCTTCATGAACATCGCATTATATGTGACGTACCCACCAGGTGGAATTCCTCGTTACATATGTTGGAGCGGTTGTGTGAGCAGCAGCCAACAGTAATGGAGTATCAGCTGCATCAGGCGCAGTCAACTCGCAATTTGCGGCGTTCACACTTCACCACTACTGAGTGGGCCTCTATAATAAGAATAATAATATTATTTATTTATATAGCGCCATAATATTCCGCAGTGCTTTACAGTTTAACAGTTTCAAAACACGAGTCATAAGTAACAACGTTAACAATACAATAATTAAAGCAAAATCAGCCGCCCCTGCTGGTGAAAGCTTACAATCTACAATGAGGTGTGGGAGATACAAAGTACAGGTGTTTATATACAATGGTGTTTTTACAATGATGGTCCAGCCATTTTAAGGAAGTGAGGGATGCATGGAGATAGTGAATGGGTTACACACACAGAATTACACATAGAATGACTTTGATTAGTGAATGTGATAGGCCACTGTGAACAAATGTGTTTTGAGGGAGCGCCTGAAACCATCCAAATTGCGGATAGTCCTAATTTCTTGGGTAGAGCATTCCAGAGGATTGGCGCAGCGCGGGTGAAGTCTTGGAGTTGGGAGTGGGAGGTACGGATTAGTGCAGAGGTTAGTCGAAGGTCGTTTGCAGAGTGCAGCAGTCGGTTAGGCCGATAAATATAAATAAGGGAGGAGATGTAGGGGGGTGCTGCGCTGTGGAGAGCTATGTTGGTGAGAACCAGTAATTAGAATTGGATCCTATAATGAATGGGCAGCCACTGCCAGTGTAATGAGTGGCGAATAACTCTATGAAGGATATCTGCCACGTTTTGCGTGTGTTTGATGAGTCAACGCGGATGGCGAGTGCAGATGATGCACTAGTCAGCCTGACTGTCCCCCTTATCTGCCTGCTTCAAAAACACTGCAAGCACTAAGGCATGAGGTTTTGGAAGAGGTGGAGGATGAGGAGTCACAAATTCCATCACCTTCTGGACAGTCAGCGCAACGTGGTTCCTCACAAAGGGCTGGAGGACTTTCAAAGTACCATGCTGTATCAACAATTGAACCTCCAGAGTCGCTGTCTATATTTTCATAACCATTACAAACTTTTAATGTATTTACAAAGCACATAATGTACATTTTTTGTCTATCCTTTTGTAATGCTATTGTGTTTCCATAAACTGATGTTACAGAATTATGATACAAAGTTTTTAAATTTTGAGTTTTAAATTTTGTAAATTTATATGTATTTGAAGGACTTTGTGAGGAGGATGAGGAGGAGTCAATGGAGGAGGAAGACATCGCTCCAGAGGGAGGTAGACAATGCTCTAGTCAGTATGTAGACCAAGGGTGGGGTGATGCACAGCAGGCGGAGATGACGCCTCTTGCAGGGGACAACGTTTCTTGGCCAGTTGGGAGTCTGCAGCACATGGTTGATTTCATGCTGCAGTGGCTGAGAAACGACCGCCGCATCGAACACATTCACACCACGTCTGATTATTGGGTGTACACCCTCCTAGACCCTCGCTACCGGGACAACTTACAAAGCCTCATCACACCGTTGAACCGGGAGCGTAAAATGCGGAAGTACCAAGACACACTGGTGCAATCCATAATGTTCTCCATTCCAGCCGAGAGCACTGCTGCTGCTACTGATTTACAAAGCAGCTCTGTGCGTCGAGGCAGTGGAGACAGCTCTGCAACAAGAGGGAGCACAAGCAGCGCCTCTGCACAGGGCAAGAACAGTATGTTCCAAATGTGTCGAAGTTTTGTGGCAGCGCCACCAATGTCTACACCATCCGAGACGGCTCCAGTCAGCAGGAGGCAACATTTCCGTAAGATGGTGACAGACTACATGTCTTGCCCTCTCAGTGTACTCCCAGATGGCTCTTCCCCATTCAATTTTGTGTCTCTAAGCTGGATACATGGCCAGAGCTTAGCCAGTATGCATTGGAGGTGCTGGCTTGATCTGCTGGCAGTGTATTATCGGAGCGCGTCTTTACTGCTGCAGGTGGTGTACTAACAGACCGTTGCATGCGACTATCCTACGATAATGTAGAACGGCTTACTTTTCTGAAAATGAACTAGGCATGGATCTCGCCTGAATTTGCCTGTCCGGTTTCAGATTAACTAACTGGTTGACAACGTTTTCCATGTCTCCTGTTATGTTCATCTTTCTACCACCTGAGCTATACTCCCTGGGCTACAACACTGCCAGTTGCTGCTCAGAAGTGTCGTGTCCACAGACCAATACACAAGCTATAGTGATAGTGGGGTTCAGTAACGCCTGCTGTTCCCCTGCTGTGTGTCCGGCAAAAATTACTGCTACCTACCTACACATGTTTAAAAAAACATGACATGTTAAAGTGGCTAGTGCTACACATAGATATCAGGCTACACCCTTATTTCTAAGCTGTAAACAAGTGAAACGTCAAATTTAAAACCATTCAATGATTAGTGTTGGTAACAAATCTGTAACTAAATAATTGTGACATATTATGGCAGATATCCACATGTCTAACACAAATGCTAACACAAAAGCATACTTATGCTATAGGGTACTGATGGTGAACCTTCTCACTCCATAACTTTGACCAATCCAACTCACATCATGCCTCAAATGCTGCAATGTTGGAAGTGCATAATGTGGGTTGAACTTTGACAACAGCTGCAGTGCGAAGGTTATCCTTCTGTGTTCTTGGCTTTTAAATAAAAGCATACAAGTAAATATAATAATACATTGTTGATTAAGGGACATGATGTACACCTGTAATATTGTGCAAACAATGGATGTAGGACTATTCCTCTTCAACATTACTTATATTTGTGTCATTTGAAAAAATACATATTTTAGTTAAAAATTAAAAACCCATGTTCAGTAGCTGTGAAAGGCCCGTTTGTGTACTTCTATATTGTTTGCAACCAATGTATTGTATACGGATGGAAGCGCGTCACACTAATAGATTAGATTTATTTTAAATGGAATGTAGCAGAACCAATTGGAGATAAATGAAAAGGATGAGCCACTGAGACACGCTCAGCAGAGTACAAGCAGCAGTGCTTGAACATGTAACTGGAGCGTGATCTGCACTCAAAAAAGTAAAAAACACAGACTGAAGTGAACACTGAAACACAACTGTCCACAATCTGTGAAAAGCTCCTTTCTGTACTTCTATAGTGTTTGCAACCAATGTATTGTATACGGATGGAAGCGCGTCACACTAATAGATTAGATTTATTTTAAATGGAATGTAGCAGAACCAATTGGAGATAAATGAAAAGGATGAGCCACTGAGACACGCTCAGCAGAGTACAAGCAGCAGTGCTTGAACATGTAACTGGAGCGTGATCTGCACTCAAAAAAGTAAAAAACACAGACTGAAGTGAACACTGAAACACAACTGTCCACAATCTGTGAAAAGCTCCTTTCTGTACTTCTATAGTGTTTGCAACCAATGTATTGTATACGGATGGAAGCGCGTCACACTAATAGATTAGATTTATTTTAAATGGAATGTAGCAGAACCAATTGGAGATAAATGAAAAGGATGAGCCACTGAGACACGCTCAGCAGAGTACAAGCAGCAGTGCTTGAACATGTAACTGGAGCGTGATCTGCACTCAAAAAAGTAAAAAACACAGACTGAAGTGAACACTGAAACACAACTGTCCACAATCTGTGAAAAGCTCCTTTCTGTACTTCTATAGTGTTTGCAACCAATGTATTGTATACGGATGGAAGCGCGTCACACTAATACTATTAGTGTGACGCGCTTCCATCCGTATACAATACATTGGTTGCAAACACTATAGAAGTACAGAAAGGAGCTTTTCACAGATTGTGGACAGTTGTGTTTCAGTGTTCACTTCAGTCTGTGTTTTTTACTTTTTTGAGTGCAGATCACGCTCCAGTTACTTGTTCAAGCACTGCTGCTTGTACTCTGCTGAGCGTGTCTCAGTGGCTCATCCTTTTCATTTATCTCCAATTGGTTCTGCTACATTCCATTTAAAATAAATGTAATCTATTAGTCTAATAGATTAGATTTATTTTAAATGGAATGTAGCAGAACCAATTGGAGATAAATGAAAAGGATGAGCCACTGAGACACGCTCAGCAGAGTACAAGCAGCAGTGCTTGAACATGTAACTGGAGCGTGATCTGCACTAAAAAAAGTAAAAAACACAGACTGAAGTGAACACTGAAACACAACTGTCCACAATCTGTGAAAAGCTCCTTTGTGTAGTTCTATAGTGTTTGCAACCAATGTATTGTATACGGATGGAAGCACGTCACACTAATAGATTTGATTTTTTTTTCTAATATAATGGAGCTGCACCAATTCCACAAAATAAAAAAAAAAAAAAAAAAAAAAAAGAGTCAGTGACACGTGCAGATGCCTACAAACAGCGGTGGATGCAGAGCAAACTGCAGCGTCACCTGCACTGTCACACACACACACCTTGCACAGAGCTGTTAAAACAACACTGGCAAAATGAAGCTTTACACAGCGGTTGGTAAACTAGCCTGCCTCAAGCACAGTAGTACACAAAATCGCAATATCTAACTGTCCCTCAGAGTGAGCAGAGTAGCGTTCTGTCCCTTACTGAGTTCACAGCACAGTGACGCTAAAATGGCGGCGGCGCCTTTTATAGTGCATTCTGACATCATTTCAGCAGCCAATCACAGCCATGCCATTAGTTAAGATGACCGCAGCATTACAGGATGTGCCCACACTTCGTAGGATTCCTCATTGGCTGACTAAAATCACATTGCCTCTCAAAGAATTATGGGAACTTCCGATTCCGGTATACGATATGGAAAAAGTATCGGAATTAAGTATCGGAATTCCGATAACGCGAATATCGGCCGATACCCGATACTTGCGGTATCGGAATGCTCAACACTAATTACTATATGTAAATAAATTTTGGCACTCAACTTCGAAAAAATTGATGAATTTTCTTTAGCAGTCATGTAAACATTTCAGTCAGTAGGACTATCAGCTGTGCATCCACCAGACTTCTGCACAACACAACTGATGTTCCCAACCCCATTTATAAGGCCAGAAATCCCACTTATTAAACCTGACAGGGCACACCTGTGAAGTGAAAACCATTTCCGGTGACTACCTCTTGAAGCTCATCAAGAGAATGCCAAGAGTGTGCAAAGCAGTCATCAAAGCAAAAGGTGGCTACTTTGAAGAACCTAGAATATAAGACATATTTTCAGTTGTTTCACACTTTTTTGTTAAGTGTAATATATAATTCCACATGTGTTATTTCATAGTTTTGATGCCTTCAGTGTGAATGTACAATTTTCATAGTCATGAAAATACAGAAAAATCTTTAAATGAGAATGTGTGTCCAAACTTTTGGTCTGTACTGTATATGTTTGTATACATGCAGGTATACTCCAGTGTAGTGGGTATGAAAAAGAAATAAAAGGAAAAAAAAGGGGGAAAAAGGGGAATCCAAGAGGAAGAAGATCAGGAGGTGAATAATTGCAAGCCATCAATTCAATAAAGGTGAATCTGAAAAGATAAAACAACGTATCAATATACTGTATATGTATATGCATAATATGATATCACCAGTACAGAAATATAATTTAATCCCGCCTCACAGAAGTTTCTATCTCACCCAAAGATGGGCACCTATTACTTCCTCATTCCTATGGAACGCATATGAGTGGCACAAACACTGCAATATGTCACTACTGGTGACGGACTTCCTGGCGGCGACCGGGATGCTGTTCCCGCCCCCAGCCTTCATATACTACACGAGGCGATCGTCACACTGCCCTTTAACAAGCGGTGGACACCGCGTTCCCATAAGGCAGGAGACACAACTATCCACCATTCTTTAACCCCTTAAGGATTACTACTCCTGAGGAAACTTTACCATCCTTGTTCCTTTACATAGGTAGCCATATCCTACCATTGATCCCTCATATGGGCTCCTCAAGGACATAACTTTAAGCGGTGTGTTTATACATCCTCTGCTTTATTTTCACTAATCATGATATCGACATATAGCACTCACAAATATTTCATGTTGGGGTCTATTAGTATATTTTGGGGATACTATTCCAGGTTGAAACTTTGACACTCTATATACCTTGTTTCTAATTGTAGACATTTCCTCCACAAGCTATTGGAATTATATTACACACTGCAACTAATAGTGAACCCTCTACAATTCAATACCTGCCTTAAGGTTTGCTATTTCTATATCAGTCCTGACACTTTTAAGCCTTGCAGGATTCTGACTGTAGCCATTTTTTCTAGGATTGGTTATAATACCTTATACTAAATGACAAGGGAGACACATACTCCTTGTGTAAGTTCATTTTATTTTTATTTTTTTAGTTTTTTATTTTCTGTTCATTTTTGCTACTCTTGACACAGACATACAATTTGATCATTCCTATAGGTGTCGTCTATACACCTCAGGAGCAGTTGGGTATGCTTTTTTTGTTTTTCTTTTATTTTCATGTTTCATTTCTTTTCTTTTTTCCATCATCTGTGCACCCGCTTTTGACATCATAATGGTGTTAGAATCATTATTGTTGTATTTGTCATAGTGTTGTATTGTTTGTTTATATATCTTCTGAATTTCTGCAGTGTATTGAAGAAGGTCAGATGTACAGACCGAAACGTTTACGTGACTGCTAAATAAAATTCATCAATTTCTTCGAAGTTGAGTGCCAAAATTTATTTACTAATTTTCTGGTGTTGGAAACCTCTTTTGAGCACCTTCACAGCTGTGCCACGGTATACATTTACATATATTACTATATGTTTACCTGTTAAGCAATGCAAATGTGCATAGCAGTGTGAAGACTGATTGAATAACTGCCAGCTCCTACTCTGATCATAGCATGGGTCTGCAGAAATAGGTATGCAAACACAACAAAAGAGCATCTCCAGGGCGCTGTGTGTTGCTAAAACCAACTTTATTACAGCTAAGAAAACAAATATGAAAACAGTGGTAGGAAGAACAATAAAAATCATAGCCGAACAAACACATTGTCGATACTGTACCAGAATCTTCCTCAGTTTCTGGACTTTATTACGGTAACGGTTTGGCTGCTTGGCTTATCTTCAACTAGCTATTGAACACGTTCTATGCTCGGGTGTCGAGCATTTTTATTGGTATATGGTCTCCTATCCTGGTATGTGCTTCCCCCCTCCTATCCTGGTATGCATGGCACCCCTCATCCCTATCCTGGTATGCATGGTACCCCTCATCCCTATCCTGGTATGCATGGTATCCCTCATCCCTATCCTGCTATGCATGGCCACCTCATCCCTATAATGGTATGCATGGCCCCCTCATCCCTATTCTGGTAAGTATGGTCCCCTCAACCCTCCTAATCCTGGTATGCATGGCACCCCATTCCTCATCCTGGTATGCATGGTTCCCTCACCCTCCAATCCTAGTATGCATGGTACCCTCTCATCACTATCCTGGTATTCATGATTGCCTCACCCCCCAATCCTGGTATGCATGGTGCCCCCTCATCACTATCATGGTATGCATGGTCCCCTCAGCCCCCAATCCTGGTATGCATGGTCCCTCACCCCCCAATCCTGGTATGCATGGTCCTCTCACCACCAATTCAGGAATGCATGGTCCCCTCACCCCCCAATCTTGGTATGCATGGTCCCCTCACCCCCAATCCTGGAATGCATAGTCCCCTCACCCTCCAATCCAGGTATGCATGGTCCCCCCTCATCTCTATCCTAAGATGTATGGTACCCCCTCCCCCCAATCCTGGTATGCATGGTACCCTCATCCACAATCCTGGTATACATGGCACCCCTTAACACCCAATCCTGGTATGCATGGTCCCCCCTCATCCACATCCTAGGATGTATGGTACCCCCTCAACACCCAATCCTGGTATGCATGGTCCCCTCTTCCCCAATCCTGGTATACATGGCACCCTTTACCTCCCAATTCTGGTATGCATGGTCCCCTTATCCCCAATTCTGGTATGCATGGTACCCCTTAACGCCCAATTCTGGTATGCATGGTCCCCTCATCCCCAATCCTGGTATGCATGATACCCCTCACCCCCTATCCTGGTATGCATGGCCCCCTCACCCCCAATCCTGATATGCATGGTCCCCTCACCCCCCTATCCTGGTATGCATGGTCCCCTCTCATCCCTATCCTAGGATGTATGGTACCCCTCTCACTCCCCAATCCTGGTATGCATGGTCCCCTCATCCCCAATCCTGGTATACATGGCACCCCTTACCTCCCAATTCTGGTATGCATGGTCCCCTCATCCCCAATTCTGGTATGCATGGTACCCCTCATCCCCAATCCTGGTATGCATGGTCCTCTCACCCCCCTTTCCTGGTATACATGGTCCTCTCACCCCCCTATGCTGGTATGTATGGTCCTTTCACCCCCCTATCCTGGTATGCATGGTCCTCCCACCCCCCTATCCAGGTATGCATGCTACTCCTCACCCGCCTATCCTGACATGCATGGTCCCCTCACCCCCATTCCTAATATGCATGGTCCCATCACCCCACAATCCTGATATGCATGGTCCCCTCACCCCCCCAATCCTGATATGCATGGTCTCCTCACCCCCAATCCTGATATGCATGGTTCCCTCACCCCCCAATCCTGATATGCATGGTTCACTCACCCCAAATCCTGATATGCATGGTCCCCTCACCACCAATCCTGATATGCATGGTCCCCTCATCCCCTATTCTGGTATGCATGCTACCTCTCACCCCCCTATCCTGTTATGCATGGTCCCCTCACCCCCAATCCTGATATGCAGGGTCCCCTCACCCCTCAATCCTGATATGCATGGTCCCCTCACCCCCCTAATCTTGATATGCATGGTCCCCCCACCCTCCAATCCAGATATGCATGGTCCCCTCACCCCAAATCCTGATATGCATGGTCCCCTTACTCCCATATCCTGATATGTATAGTCCCCCTCACCCCTATTAAACTGCACACATACAAAAAAGAACATTTATACTCACCTTTCTTCCCTGTGCTCCAGCACTGTCCCGTTCTGCCGAAGGCTGAGGGAGGAGGGCGGTGCCGGAGTACGTGTATGCCCATACCGTTCTGTCCAGCGCCATATTGCTGAAGACACACTGCAAATGTGTCTTCAGTAAAATGGTGCCGGATAGCACTATGCGCATGTGCGATTCCATCACCACTCTCCTGCTCCGGTCTCCGGCGAAAAGAGAAGCACCGTGGTAACACTCCTCCCGGTCAGGTAAGTATGTAAGTATGGCGCCGGAGATCGCGGTATGCATTCAGTGTCTACGCATACCGCGATCTCTGGCGCCATACCCACTCCTCTTACCTGTAACCGCTGGATGCCTTCTTCTGTCTGGAGCCGGACTGCACAGGCGTGTCGCGCTTGTGCAGTCTATAAAGGCTTCAGATAGTTTGACGCTCCTAGAGTTATATTATAGATTTCTTGGTGCTGACACTCAAGTCAAAGGTCATCCTTAGTGATGAATGAGCATGCTCGCCACTATTCGGTGCTCGCCCGAGTATCACTGTACTTGGTGTACCGAGCATTTCTGGGATTATTCGGAGAGCGCTTCAATTTTGGTGCTTTCTAGAGTACCAATGAACATGCAGGGATTGTCTGGCATGCACTGTAATGCCGCAGCCATCTTTGTTGTGGCATTACAGTGATTGGCTGGCCGCACAGCGTCATCAGGTCTATAAGATACCTGGCGCCGCCCTGGTCGGCGCATTCAGCTCCGGAATCGGACAGTGTAGGGAGAGCTGCTGCTGATATAGGGTCAGATTTGGGGATTTATTAGTTAGTGTGGGTCTACCATTGTTCAATCCACAAATCCAGATAAACCACCAGTCCTTTTTAGGGCTAATTAGGGGGTATATAAATTGCAGTGCTGGGTAGGCAGGGGAGTCTAAGTACGCATATCCACATCAGTGCAAGGCATGCAGACACTGTATGTGAGTATATAGATCTCACTGCATACATCAAAAGAGTCCATTACTCTCTCGTGCTGCCTATTATATATATACCTAAATGAAAAACTGGGTCTGAACTGAAAAAGTAAGTTGATGTGTATGCAAAATGTAAATGCATATCAAACACATGACCATTAAACAGAGAAAACAAAAAACAAGAAACAAATATCCTAAAATAAAACAAAATAAAAAATATATTGCAAAACATGCATGAAGTTGTAATAATAATAAAAAGGGTATTTGGTAAACATAATTTTGATCAAAAGAATGTACAAGCCATCCCGCCACGTCAAGGCAACCCTTTGTGGGACAGTCCTACTCTAATATTAAAAACCTTTCCACTTGTCAAGTGACGTAAATGTGAACAAGGCAGAGGGACTGAACTCACCAGTTGAAGCATAGGCCAGACAGGATGGATTTTTCAGCTCAAAAGCAGGGCGGTCACACCCTTATGTGCACAAAATGCACTGAGAACTAAATGAAAAACTGGGTCTGAACTGAAAAAGTAAGTTGATGTGTATGCAAAATGTAAATGCATATCAAACACATGACCATTAAACAGAGAAAGCAAAAAAACAAGAAACAAAGTGGAAAGGTTTTTAATATTAGAGTAGGACTGTCCCACAAAGGGTTGCCTTGACGTGGCGGGATGGCTTGTACATTCTTTTGATCAAAATTATGTTTACCAAATACCCTTTTTATTATTATTACAACTTCATGCATGTTTTGCAATATATTTTTTATTTTGTTTTATTTTAGGATATTTGTTTCTTATATACAGTCAGGGCCAGAAATATTTGGACAGTGACACAATTTTCACGAGTTGGGCTCTGCATGCCACCACATTGGATTTGAAATGAAACCTCTACAACAGAATTCAAGTGCAGATTGTAACGTTTAATTTGAAGGGTTGAACAAAAATATGTGTTAGAAAATGTAGGAATTGTACACATTTCTTTACAAACACTCCACATTTTAGGAGGTCAAAAGTAATTGGACAAATAAACATAACCCAAACAAAATATTTTTATTTTCAATATTTTGTGGCGAATCCTTTGGAGGCAATCACTGCCTTAAGTCTGGAACCCATGGACATCACCAAACGCTGGGTTTCCTCCTTCTTAATGCTTTGCCAGGCCTTTACAGCCGCAGCCTTCAGGTCTTGCTTGTTTGTGGGTCTTTCCCTCTTAAGTCTGGATTTGAGCAAGTGAAATGCATGCTCAATTGGGTTAAGATCTGGTGATTGACTTGGCCATTGAAGAATGTTCCACTTTTTTGCACTCATGAACTCCTGTGTAGCTTTGGCTGTATGCTTGGGATCATTATCCATCTGTACTATGAAGCGCCGTCCAATCAAGTTTGCAGCATTTGGCTGAATCTGGACTGAAAGTATATCCCGGTACACTTCAGAATTCATCCGGCTACTCTTGTCTGCTGTTATGTCATCAATAAACACAAGTGACCCAGTGCCATTGAAAGCCATGCATGCCCATGCCATCACGTTGCCTCCACCATGTTTTACAGAGGATGTGGTGTGCCTTGGATCATGTGCCGTTCCCTTCTTCTCCAAACTTTTGGCTTCCCATCATTCTGGTACAGGTTGATCTTTGTCTCATCTGTCCATAGAATACTTTTCCAGAACTGAGCTGGCTTCTGGAGGTGTTTTTCAGCAAATTTAACTCTGGCCTGTCTATTTTTGGAATTGATGAATGGTTTGCATCTAGATGTGAACCCTTTGTATTTACTTTCATGGAGTCTTCTCTTTACTGTTGACTTAGAGACAGATACACCTACTTCACTGAGAGTGTTCTGGACTTCAGTTGATGTTGTGAACGGGTTCTTCTTCACCAAAGAAAGTATGCGGCGATCATCCACCACTGTTGTCTTCCGTGGGCTCCCAGGTCTTTTTGGATTGATGAGTTCACCAGTGCTTTCTTTCTTTCTCAGGATGTACCAAATTGTAGATTTTGCCACTTCTAATGTTGTAGCAATTTCTTGGATGGGTTTTTTTCTGTTCTTGCAGCTTAAGGATGGCTTGTTTCACCTGCATGGAAAGCTCCTGTGACCGCATGTTTCCTTCACAGCAAAACCTTCCAAATGCAAACACCACACCTCAAATCAACTCCGGCCCTTTCATCTGCTTAATTGAGAATGACATAACAAAGGGATTGCCCACACCTGTCCATGAAATAGCCTTGGAGTCATTTGTCCAATTACTTTTGGTCCCTTTAAAAACAGGGTGGCACATGTTAAGGAGCTGAAACTCCTAAACCCTTCATCCAATTTTAATGTGGATACCCTCAAATGAAAGCTGAAAGTCTGAACTTCAACTGCATCTGATTTGTTTTGTTTCAAATTCATTGTGGTAATGTCTAGAACCAAAATTAGATAAATGTTGTCTCTGTCCAAATATTTATGGACCTAACTGTATATACCTAGCTGCAGGTATCTGTGGCTAGGATTATTTTTTTTCCACCTGAATCCTGCTAATTTTATTACAAAGCAATCCAAAGCCCCCTTTTTGCTACATTTATTTGCTTGGTCACACTGCGGATTATAGCCAGGACATTTTAATACAACAGCATGAAAATCTAGCAATTTAAAACAGCTTTTTTTGTTGCAGGCATCACATCTCAGTGCACAGAAAATTCTGGCCTTTTTTGTGGTACTGTAGTGTTTTTTGGAGTGTCTTACAATATTTTTGGACACCAGTTTGCTGACCAAAAAATCTTCAGCTGGCCAAAAAATATTTAGCTACAGTTCATATATTTATCAGTGTTTTGTACGCCACACGCATCGCATATCATTGCACTAAATATTTTACTATTTTAGTGCTCCAACAATTTTTTTTTAGTGTCATAGCCTACTTATTGACACAATTTTGGTGGGCCAAGAAAAATCCAGGCTACATATTTAACACTGTTCTAAATCCGTCAGATGCAAGATCTATCTGTGGTCTACAAATTGTGGCATTTCCGGCCTATATTCCACTGTTTTTGCTGTCTGTTACCCTAGATCTATACAGTATTTTGGGGTAAAAAAAATTCAAAAACTCCAGGCCATATATTGAACAGTCTGTTATCTCTGTCAGACGCCTAGTCTATCTGTGCTCTACAAATTGTTGCTTTTCAGGCCTACATTCCACTTTTTTTGCTGTCTGCTACCCTAGGTCTATACACTAATTTGGGGTAAAAAATTAAAAAATACAGGCCACATATTGAAGTCTGGTATCGCTGTCAGTCGCCTGAGCTATTTGTGGCCTACAAATTGTGGCAATCCGGGCCTTCATTCCACTATATTTGCTGTCTCTTACCCTAGTTCTAAACACTTTTTTGGGTAAAAAATAAAAAAAAAACTCCAGGTCACATATTGAACAGTCTGGTATTCCTGTGACATGCCTCATCTATCTGTGGGCTACAAAGTGTGATTTTGAGGCTTCCATTCACCTTTTTTGCTGTGTGTTACCTAGCTCTAAACACTATTTTGGGTAAAAAAATTTAAAAATACAGGCCCAATATTGAACAGTCTGGTATCGCTGTCAGACGCCTGAGCTATTTGTTGCCTACAAATTGCAGCAATTCAGGCCTACATTCCACTGTATTTGCTGTATGTTACTCTAGTTCTGTACACTATTTTGGGGTATAAAATAAAAAACAGGAACAATTGAACAGGCTGGTATCGCCGTCAGAACGCCTGATCTATCTGGGGGCTACAAATTGTGGCATTTAAGGCCTACATTCCACTGTATTTGCTGTCTGTTACCCTAGGTCTTTACACTATTTTTGGGGTAAAAATAAAAACACAGGCCACATATTGAACAGTGTGATATCTCGGTAAAAATACTTCTGTTTCAAGTTGTTATGGCTGCTTTAGGACTGTATCTTAAGTGCACCAACTACTACCACCATCATACATTTTCTGCCTAGAGGCAGTCACTGTGCAGATAGAAAGTCTGAGGAGCAGAGGGTGAATGCTTGGGCGTGTTGTACTCTGTCTCTGGATTACGAAGGCAAAATCTTCTAGATTAAATCATTACTGGAAGAGCCAGAGCACGGGCCAGGATTCGCAACTACTGAAGCCTTGTGTTCCTGGGCCAGATTCTGACAATCCATCCCCTACTAATTCGGAACTTGTTGGACGAGGACTTAAAAAAGAAGCCCCTGCATTTTCTAGAACAAAAGCTAGAGTTTTTGACATTTCGGCTTTATTTAAGAGGTGTCAATTGGAGAGCGTGGTGTCGTAGATGTGACTTGTACTATATGAGTGTTTCAACTAGACAATCCATCCAACATGTTATTGAATCAAAATCTTTTGCTTCTCGCAACTCTGTTCAGCTGTGCACAAACTATGTCAAATTGGTAGCTAGACCCCAGTGGGTCTTGTCACAGCGTCATGTTGACTACAGTCCACAGATGTTATGTAGATCCTAATCTCACCTCTACTTTATCAGCATGGTGAATTAATAGGAAAAGCAGTGGTATTGATGGAGCTGTTGTTTTCTTGCCAAAGAAACAAAATAAGATCAATGAGGTGGCTAGCCGCACACGCAATGGAGAAATAGTAAAGATGACAATTACTTTCACATTTGAGTTAACACATACTTCACCAACTTGCTTTACATTTACAACATTATATTCCAAAGCCTTGAAGAAGATGAATATATTGTGAAGCAAATAGGTATGAATAATTATCACCCAAATGATGTTACAGAAGTGAGAACATACACAACCTATCTGTGGGGAAATGATTTACCACCGAAATTTTGAAGTATGAGACTAGTGTCATCTTGTGGATTGATATGAGCCACAAAGTCCTTCAAAGTGAAACTGTTCTGGATGTAATGTACAATTACCTCTTGAAAATTATAACATGCCTTCTATGATGCTTGAATTAAAGCACTGATTGGCAAGATATGTATGGACTCAGGATGACCCAGCTGCGGGTTCCTGTGCTGCAGCAGGTCTGGAAATGTCAAGTCAGCGTCCTCTGTTTCCGGGGGAAGGAATAGGGGAGCGGACAGGTCCCATTACCCAGGAAGAGGGGCTTGTTTAGACAGAGAACCTGGCTGGAAGCTGAGGAAAAAACATGTAAAGCAGTAGTGAGTCCCCAGCTGTCAGCGTGTGAGCAGCAAGGGGGGCAGTGCACTATGCAGCTGAAGTCCCGAAGCTGTGAAGAACTGCAGCAAACAGATCCGGTGACCTAGAGGCAGTGGGATCATCTTAAGAGAAAGCGGGCACGACAACAGAGATTTTTGGTGTGGACAAGCAGCGCATAGGAGGCTGAGCAGCATGATCCATCCTTGGAGCACTGGCGCCACAAAAGACTGTTCCCGTTGGCTCCCACCATTAAAAGCGATACTGCCAGAGAGCAAGGCGCCGTCTGCCCAGTGACCGCCAGAGAGCGAGGCTCAGTGCGCTCCATGACCGTGAGTACAGCGCACATGCGCAGTAGAGAGAGCCAGTACATGCCAAGTGTTCAGCTTTGCTAACCAATAATTATAAGGCACAGAGGAATGACAGAGGACGTTGGTACGGTCAACAAGGTACTCCCTCAGCATCTTCTGAAACTTTGCACTCCTTGTGAGAATCCCCCCACGCCTCAGGGAAAGGAAGATGGGAGGGTCTGAGAAAACTCTCCCAGAACTTTGCCAGTGTTCCACTGCCTCTGATGGATTAGAGTTGTGTATCTCTCACCTGTACTCCATGCTTTGCCAATTAACTGTGTCTGTGACCTCTGCTGCCAGCGTTTTCAGATGGGAATTTTTTAAATAATTTTGCAAGGGCCTTCTGGTCCTCCAACATATTAGTACACCTGTCTTCCTCTGGAATAAGAGATATAAAGTTCTCCTTGTAGCGTGGGTCTAGAAGTGTCACTAATCAGTATTGCCTGTCACCCAAAATTTTGAGAACTCAAGGGTGAAGGGAAAGGCAGTGTAACATAAACTCAGCCATGCGTGCAAGACAGGTAACAGTCAATACTTCCATACGAAAAAAGGTTGCACTCTATCATACTAAAGCATGACAATATGGAATACGTGAAATTTTAAATAGCAATACAGCTTTGGAGTATAAGGAAAAATTTGAGACGCTTAGTATAACATTTGGCCAAATATTATTTGCCCTCCAACCATCGTCAAGGTGGTCTCAAGTCGGATGGGTCCCTGACCTATGTGAACATACCTCTATTAGGCTGATATCTGAATTTTGGGTGAATGTGAACACTCCTGTCAATGCCTCATTTATGGGTTAGTAGAAACCTGCTGTAATTAAAACCACCACCTGGTGGGGGCGGAGTGCTCGGTCAGTAAGCTAACATTCAAAAGACAAAAAAACCTGACTGGCACAGCCAGACTAATGTGAATAGGTGCAAACCAGGGGGAGCTACCCCCATGTACAACATACGAAAAAAGACTGCACTCTAACATACTAAAGCATGACAATATGGAATATGTGAAATTTTAAATAGCAATACAGCTTTGAAGTATAAGGAAAAATTTGAGATGCTTAGTATAACATTTGGCCAAATATTATTTGCCCACCAACCATCGTCAAGGTGGTCTCAAGTCTGATGGGTCCCTGACCTATGTGAACATACCTCTATTACAGCGGAAGAAGCAGTGGTTTCACCCGCAGACACTGTTCATGGAGCCTGGTGTTCGGCCAACAAAGTCGGGTTCTTTCCTGCCATGTGCCTGATCATACTGGTGGTGGTTAGGGTGGTAGTTTTGCTATCCCTGCTGATGCGGACATGGCTACTGGTGCAAATGGCCTTTTTGGGGTTATCGGCAGAGTCTTTAAAAAACAACCAGACTGTTACAGGGACTTTCAGTGTCTTCAACTCTCACACTACCTCCTCACCTCGACCCCTGTCTTTCGGTGTTCCCCAAAGCTAAGTTCTAGGACCCCCACTCTTCTCCATCTACACCTTCTGCCTGGGACAGCTCATGTAATGGCACGGTTTGCAATATCATCAGTATACTAATGACAGAAAGATCTACCTATTTGTACCTGACATCACCTCCTTACTGACCAAAATCACATGTCTTCCCGCTATTTCATCATTCTTTTCTGCTCGCTTACAAAAAGTGGACATGGACAAAACGGAATATATCATCTTTCAACCATCTCACGCTGAGTAGACATGAGAGCTGTGTATGCATTATTCGGTACCACTTTAGTAAGTGGGAAAGTTTGCCCAAGAGAAAATGAAGTTCCAGACATTCACGGCCTTTTTTGAGCATTGTTTGCAGCTGTGATCTTCATCTTCATGGTGGGGATGTGGAAAAGTTCAAAATCGTCATCAATACCATCATCGTCCATATCTTGTAAAGAAGAAATCTGGTGTTTCCCAGGGTAGTGGTTATCTACGTTTAGTGGCATTCCTTTAACACTGTTCATTACACTAGAACAAATAATTTTCGGCTGTGACATTTGGATATTATTGGTAAGATGTATGGGTGAAGATGAAGAACCTTGTGCCACGGTTGTGTTGATAGTTACGGTCGGTGCACTCTTCTTTAAACTTAGTTTTTCACGAGCATCCATCAGTTTGTTTGGTTTTCCTCCAACACTGATCTGCTTTCTCTAATTCAGCATCTCACAATAAATTTTTGCACTTTGCCCTTTATACGGACACCTGCATCTTTAGCAACATATTTTTTATGGGCATTTTTTATGCCGAGCTTCACACACGCATCTGTTACACCGATCTTGTGACGGGCATGAAACACATTCTGGTAATTGGTGGTGGGCCGGCTAAACGACTAATCATTGTAGGCTGTATCCTGGATCTCATACCTCCCATAGCCACCGCTGTTATTAATCCTGTACGTTACCATTCCTCTCGTCACCATGCCCCTTTTCTTGATCACTTCATCCAACGATTCGTACGCCATATTTTTGCTAAAAACCTGCACCTTCCCAGCAGTAACTTTGTAGGAAATCACGTTACTGTTTTCCAAGGTGTTTATGATGCCCCTAAAAAAAAAAATTTACACATTATGTTGATATGTACCCTCCATGGGAAATGTTTGTCAGCCCATACACAGGGTCGGCGTTAGGGGCAGGCAGACCAGGCAGCTGCCTAGGGCCCCCGCTCCCCCAGGGGCCCCCAGCTAGTGGCACATCACACAGCTGCTATGGGGCCCGAGAGGTGGGGGGCCCGCCTGCCCCCAGCGCCGACTTCCCCCGCTGCCGCATTGAACTATACAGGCGTCTTAGATGCCGGTACAGTTCAAAGCAATGATGGAGGAGAGGGAGCG
Organism: Oophaga sylvatica; assembly: GCA_033576555.1. Classification (NCBI taxonomy): domain Eukaryota; kingdom Metazoa; phylum Chordata; class Amphibia; order Anura; family Dendrobatidae; genus Oophaga; species Oophaga sylvatica. The sequence continues at coordinate 279,765,788 of JARQOD010000005.1, forward strand.
TCAGCTGACGCTCCCTCTCCCATCATTCCCCCCTCTGCCTCTGACACAACGGGTGCGCAATGATATCATCGCGCACTCACTGTGTACCAGGCATTGCTGGCTGAGCTAGGAGACAGCCTGGAGCAGCGAGGGCACGAGGAAAGGTGAGGAGTGTTTTTTTTTTAATGTAACAGTGTGTGTATGGGGGCCATTCTAGGAAGGGGAGGGGGTGTTATATACCATGTGGCGCTGTTTGCTGTATACTATGTGGGGCTGTGTGCTGTATACCATGTGGGGCTGTGTGCTGTATACCATGTGGGGCTGTGTGCTGTATACCATGTGGGGCTGTGTGCTGTATACCATGTAGGGCTGTGTGCTGTATACCATGTGGGGCTGTGTGCTGTATACCATGTGGGGCTGTATACCATGTAGGGCTGTGTGCTGTATACCATGTGGGGCTGTGTGCTGTATACCATGTGGGGCTGTGTGCTGTATACCATGTGGGGCTGTATACCATGTGGGCTGTGTGCTGTATACCTTGTGGGGCTGTGTGCTGTATACCATGTGGGGCTGTGTTTCTGTATACCATGTGGGGCTGTGTTTCTGTATACCATGTGGGGCTGCGTGCTGTATACCATGTGGGGCTGCATGCTGTATACCATGTGGGGCTGTGTGCTGTATACCATGTGGGGCTGTGTGCTGTATACCATGTGGGGTTGTGTGCTGTATACCATGTGGGGCTGTGTGCTGTATACCATGTAGGGCTGTGTGCTGTATACCATGTGGGGCTGTGTGCTGTATACCATGTGGGGCTGTATACCATGTGGGGCTGTGTGCTGTATACCATGTAGGGCTGTGTTTCTGTATACCATGTGGGGCTGTGTTTCTGTATACCATGTGGGGCTGTGTTTCTGTATACCATGTGGGGCTGTGCTTCTGTATACCATGTGGGGCTGTGTTTCTATATACCATGTGGGGCTGTGTTTCTGTATACCATGTGGGACTGTGTTTCTGTATACCATGTGGGACTGTGTTCTGTATACCATGTGGGCTGTGTGCTGTATACCTTGTGGGGCTGTGTTTCTGTATACCATGTGGGGCTGTGTTTCTGTATAACATGTGGGGCTGTGTTTATGTATACCATGTGGGGCTGTATTTCTGTATACCATGTGGGGCTGTGTGCTGTATACCTTGTCGGGCTGTGTGCTGAATACCATGTGGGGCTGTGTTTCTGTATACCATGTGGGGCTGTGTTTCTGTATACCATGTGGGGCTGTGTTTCTGTATACCATGTGGGGCTGTGTTTCTGTATACCATGTGGGACTGTGTTTCTGTATACCATGTGGGGCTGTGTGCTGTATACCTTGTGGGGATGTGTGCTGTATACCATGTGGGGCTGTGTTTCTGTATACCATGTGGGGCTGTGTTTCTGTATACCATGTGGGGCTGTGTTTCTGTATACCATGTGGGACTGTGTTTCTGTATACCATGTGGGGCTGTGTACTGTGTACCATGTGGGGCTGTATACTATGTGGGACTGTGTTTCTGTATACCATGTGGGGCTGTGTTTCTGTATACCATGTGGGGCTGTGTTTCTGTATACCATGTGGGGCTGTGTTTCTGTATACCATGTGGGACTGTGTTTCTGTATACCATGTGGGACTGTGTTTCTGTATACCATGTGGGGCTGTGTTTCTGTATACCATGGTACTGCTATATATTTTATAGAGGGGCTGCATTATACTGTAAGAGGGGGGCTGTGTTATATTCTGTGGAGTGTCTGCATTATGCTCTATGGGATGGTTGCGTTATACTGTATCGAGGACTATGGGGAATACATTACACTATATGAAGAACTATGGGGTGCATTATAATATGGGAAGTGAATTGTACTACATGGATGACTGGCGGTGTATTACACTATATGGATCAGTATGAGGAGTGTATTATACTATATGGAGGACTATGAGGAGTGTATTATACTTTATGGAGGACTATGGGGAGTGTATTATACTATATGGAGGACTATGGGGCACATTATATTATATGGAGGACTAAGGCGTGTAAACTGTAGATGTGCTGCTGATAACATAACACTGTATGGTGATCTGTTAGTGATCCATTAGTGATCATTCTGTCCCCATCATTCTTTCTCAGCCGGTGGAAAGAGGCCGGAAACAAGTATTGAACGACTTCAATATTGTCGATCACACTCTTTTAGCAGCCTGATCTCAGCGCATGAAAATACAATCGTAATGCTTCTGTGTGATGTGCAATATGTTAGCATTTGGGGCCCCATTTTAAATTTTGCCTAGGGCCCCACTTTGCCTAAAACCGGCCCGGCCCATACACCTAGTGTATGGGCATTCCAAGTATAGGTGAACTGCTCCTTTGTAATGTGAAAAAATTTTTATGAAACACTCCTCCTCATTTCTTCCAAGGGGGTTTATGGTGCGTGCAAATTAGGTCCAAGCCTAGCATTCACTTCATGGACAAACTTTATGGTAATGTAACATTGGTGCAGGGCAGGCCTTGCATTCAATGCATAAGCAAACAGTATGGGAGACACACTTTGTTCTAATGTAAACAATTTTGTCATGAGGCCCTCAAGTACGTCTGTTGAAAGGGTTATTGGGGTGCATGTAACATTTTCCGGTCCAGGCCTAGTATTTTCTGCATAAGAAAACAGTATGGGAGACACACTTTGTTCTAATGGGAGCAATTTTGTTATAGGCCCTAAAGTACGTCTGCGGAAAGGGTTATTGGGGTGCATGTAACTTTGGGGCAGGCCAAGCCTTGCATTCAATGCATAAGCAAACAGATTAGGAGACACACTTTGTTCTAATGGAAACAATTTTGTCATGAGACCCTCAAGTATGTCTGCTGACAGGGTTATTGGGGTGCATGTAACATTGGGGCAGGCCAGGCCTTGCATTCTCTGCATAATCAAACAGTATGGGAGATACACTTTGTTCTAATGAGAACCATTTTGTCATGAGGCCCTCAAGTAGGTCTGCTGAAAGGGTTATTGGGGTGCATGTAACATTGGGGCAGGCCAGGCCTTGCATTCTCTGCATAAGCAAACAGTCTGAGACACACTTTGTTCTAATGGGAACAATTTGTTATGAGGCTCTCAAGTACGTCTGCTGAAACGGTTATTGGGGTGCACGTAACTTTGGGGCAGGCCAGGCCTTGAATTTAATGAAACATTTTTTCAGGAGGCCCTCCTGTACGTCTTGTGAAAAGGGGTTTGGGGTGCGTCCTACTTATTGGCAGCCCAGCCACTCACTGCACAGGCAATAACAGTATAGGAGACCCACTGTTTAATAATGGCCCTTTAAGAATATTAATGCCGCCTGATGCTCGTCTAAAAATAGGCTCTGTGACTTTAAGAGTTCCTCCTTAATAAATGAAACAAGATTTGTCTCCTTATGTGCCACACACCACATGGCCAGCTAAGGTTCTGAAATGTTACAATTACATTTCCTATCAAAAATGCTGCATGTGAACATAGCCCAAGTGGTGGAGGAACATTTTCTTTTGGAATTAATTATTTTGCCTTATATACAAGTCATTACCCTGGCAAGGATGTTCCTTAACATATTTCCAAGCAAAATCCATTTTGGTTTCGTTTTTGTATGTTTTTTGATGCATCTGTAAAAATGGCATGAAACTCTGACAACATTGTTTACAGCTGTGACCTAGAAGTCAGAAATGCTTCCAGGGACATTTGCCATGATGTTCCCGTGTCATTTTAGCATTGTTTCAATCATTTTCAGACATATTTAGACCTTAGGCCGGCGTCAGACACAACGTATAAAAATACGGACCGTATTGTACGACCGTAATACGCAGAAAAGTTCCCTGAACAGTGATCCGTATGTCATCCGTTGTCAAGGTGTGGCTGCGTAATTTGCGGATGTAAGCATCCGTATGTCATCCGTATGGCGAGATTTTCTCTCCAGCTTGAAAAAACGACATATAATGGATCCCAGTATTTACACAAGAAAATCCCATGACAGATAACATGATCAGAGATAAAAAAAATTTCTCCATTAAATGTCACATGCTTAACCCAGCAGGAAGTACGGCGGCGTCTAAAAATCACTAAAGTTGACAAATCCCCGGGTCTGGATGGGATACACCCCCGAGTACTGCAGGAATTAAGTACAGTTATAGATAGACCATTATTTTTAATCTTTAAAGATTCCATAATAACTGGGTCTGTACCACAGGACTGGCGTATAGCAAATGTGGTGCCAATATTCAAAAAGGGGGCAAAAACTGAACCTGGAAATTATAGGCCAGTGAGCTTAACATCTACTGTGGGTAAAATCCTGGAGGGTTTTTTAAGGGATACTATTTTGGAGTATCTGAAGCTGAATAACCTCATGACACAGTATCAGCATGGGTTTACGAGGGACCGTTCTTGTCAGACTAATCTGATAAGCTTTTATGAAGGGGTAAGTTCAGGACTGGACCAAGGGAATGCAGTGGACGTGGTGTTCATGGACTTCTCAAAAGCTTTTGATACAGTGCCACACAAAAGGTTGATACATAAAATGAGAACAATGGGGATAGGGGAAAATATGTGTAAGTGGGTTAAGAACTGGCTCATGGATAGGAAACAAAGGGTGGTTATTAATGGAGCACACTCGGACTGGGTCACGGTTAGCAGTGGGGTACCACAGGGGTCAGTATTGGGGCCGCTTCTCTTTAACATATTTATTAATGACCTTGTAGGGGGCATACAGAGTAGTATTTCAATATTTGCAGATGACACTAAACTCTGCAGGGTAATAAATACAGAGGAGGATAATTTTATATTACAGGAGGATTTATGTAAACTAGAAGCTTGGGCTGATAAATGGCAAATGAGCTTTAATGGGGATAAATGTAAGGTCATGCACTTGGGTAGAACAAATAAGATGTATAATTATGTGCTTAATTGTAAAACACTGGGCAAAACTGTCACTGAAAAAGACTTGGGTGTATGGGTGGACGACAAACTCAAATTTAGTGGCCAATGTCAGGCAGCTGCTGCCAAGGCAAATAAAATAATGGGATGCATTAGACGAGGCATAGATGCTCATGAGGAGAACATAATTTTACCTCTATACAAGTCACTGGTGCGACCACACTTAGAATACTGTGTGAAGTTCTGGTCTCCGGTGTATAAGAAAGACATAGCTGAACTGGAGCGGGTGCAGAGAAGAGCGACCAAGGTTATTAGAGAACTGGGGGGTCTGCAATACCAAGACAGGTTATTACACTTGGGGTTATTTAGTTTGGAAAAACGAAGGCTTAGGGGTGATCTTATTACAATGTACAAATATATGAGGGGACAGTACAAAGACCTTTCTAATGATCTTTTTACTCTTAGACCTGTGACGGGACGAGGGGGCATCCTCTACGTCTGGAGGAAAGAAGGTTTAGCCATAATCACAGATGCAGATTCTTTACTGTAAGAGCAGTGAGACTATGGAACTCTCTGCCGTCTAATGTTGTAATGAGTGATTCCTTACTAAAATTTAAGAGGGGACTGGATGCCTTTCTTGAAAAGTATAATATTACAGGCTATATTCACTAGTTTCCTAGATACAGCGTTGATCCAGGGAGCTAGTCTGATTGCCGTATGTGGAGTCGGGAAGGAATTTTTTTCCCCAATGTGAAGCTTACTGTTTGCCACTTGGGGTTTTTTTGCCTTCCTCTGGATCAACATGTTAGGGCAGGTTAGGATAGGATATGGGTTGAACTAGATGGACTTAAAGTCTTCCTTCAACCTTAATAACTATGTTACTATGTTACCAGTGACAGGTTTTATATCAGAAAAGAAAGAATAGATATATATACATAGAATACATATATATATATATATATATATATATATATATATATATATATATATATATATACACATGTCATTGTGACACATATACATTACAGACCAAAAGTTTGGACACACCTCATTCAAAGATTTTTCTGTATTTTCATGACTATGAAAATTGTAGAATCACACTGAAGGCATCAAAACTATGAAGTAACAAGTTGTTAGGGCTGGCGGAACACACAAAATAAATATAAATAATAAGTGCGTTCGCAGCCCGGGGTCCACCGTACAGGCAGAGCCTGCTGCTAGTAGGATGGCGGAATGGCGAACTCTGTTACTTCACAGAGTCGCAACTATGGACACTGTGGCTCTATATGGCGGTATAAGCGAACTCTGTTACGCCACAGAGTCGCTAAGGTAGAAACGCAGAAATATGGACTGTCCCCAACAGTGTCACCAGCAAAGCACCCCCACACCATCACACCACCTCCTCCATGCTTCACGGTGGGAACTAGGCATGTAGAGTCCATCCGTTCACATTTTCTGCGTGCAAAGCAGTAATCAAAGCAAAAGGTGGCTACTTTGAAGAACCTAGAATATAAGACATATTTTCAGTTGTTTCACACTTTTTTGTAAAGTGTAATGTATAATTCCACATGTGTTACTTCATAGTTTTGATGCCTTCAGTGTGATTCTACAATTTTCATAGTCATGAAAATACAGAAAAATCTTTGAATGAGAAGGTGTGTCCAAACTTTTGGTCTGTACTGTATATATTTATAGTTCATACACTTCTACATAGCAGAATAGCCGCTAATTCAATTGCAGGCTTCTGTAAAATCATTACAGAACCTGACATGAAATAGCACATGGTTTACATAGAGTAAACCATTTTATTTCATGTAGTTTGATATATGCTTTTCACTAATAATTATATGAGTGTATGTGTGCAAAATTTCGGTCGTGTAGGTGTTAATTTAATATGTAAATTCGTTGTAAAAAAATGCGTGGGCGCCCGTGGTATTTTCTCCACCAGACAGGGAAAGCCAATGACTAAGGACAGATATTAAAAGCTTTGAGAGGGACCATTGTTTTTGTGCCCCCCTGGCTACTAACATCTGCCCCCAGCCACCCCAGAAAAGGCACATTATTAGATGTGCCTTTTCTGGCACTTAGCCCGTCTATTCCCATTGCCTTTAGCGGTGGCTAATGGGTTAAAAATAGGTTAATGCCACTTTGCTATTGAAAGGTGACATTAATCCGGGTTAATAATGGAGAGTTGTCAATTAGACAACTCTCCATTATTAATCCTATTGTAGTAAATGGTTAAAAAAAACACACATTAATTAAAAATTATTTTAATGAAATAAATACACATAGTTTTTGACCACATTTTATTGCACTGGTAATCGTTCTGAATCCCTTGTTCTCCTGTAATAAAAATAAAATAAAAAAGCAACAATATCCAAACCTCTCCACCGTTCAGTCATGTCCCACGCTGCAATCCATCTGAAGGGGTTAACAGGTTTACAGCAGGGACCGATGCTAATGCGACCAGCTCTGCTGTAAACCCCCGCAGAATGAATGAGTTCATCTCTGCGCAGCCTCCCCGGCTGACCAAGGATGAACTGATTTTTGTAGGAAACTTAGCATGGTGGCTCAGTGGTTAGCACTGAAGCCTTGCAGCGCTGGAGTCCTGGGTTTGAATCCCACCAAGGACAACATCTGCAAGGCGTTTGTATGTTCTCCCCGTGTTTGCATTGGTTTCCTCTGGGTACTCCGGTTTCCTCCCACACTCCAAAAACATACTGATAGGGAATCTAGATTCTGAGCCCCATCGGGTACAGCGACGATAACGTGTGCAAACTGTAAAGCGCTGCGGAATATGTTAGCGCTATATAAAGATTATTATTATTGATTTTTTTCCATGCTATTGAGTTCACTTCAGGTCAGCCGGGGACTAATGCTGACGTCAGTGACGTCAGTGACTTATAATACACTTAAGATACCTCCCCTGGTGGCCGCTTTTTGGGAAGGTCTGGCAGGAAGAGTGAAGAATGAGCTGGTGGGACGGGACATTTTTACAACCCTGGATGAACTAATATCCCTGGCAACCCAGATTGACCAGCGATTTCAGGAACACGACAGGGAGACCAGACGTGAAAAGTGGTCCTACCGCCTGGTTCCAATTTCTCCTAGACCTACGGTCTCTCAAACTTCATCTCCATCTCCAGACGCTATGGAGGTGGATAAAGTAAGGTTGGCCAACCACCGTCAAGAAGCGCGTCATCTGGAGGGGAGCTGTTTCTACTATAGCAGTCCCAAGCATTTGATTCACACCTGTCCGAAGACGTCGGAAAACTTCAGTCCCTAGGGTCTGTAGGAGAGGCTACCCTAGGTGAGAGGCATCTCTGTCTATCACTGCAAATAACGGTCTCTGTGTCCTTCAGCACGGTAAAATTTTTGAAAATTTGTTTTCTGGATTCTGGAGCTGCCAATAATTTCATCCAGCAGACGGTGGTGGACCGTTACCAGATACCAGTCCAGCGTCTTTCTGAACCATTGCGGGTGATTTCCGTGGATGGCAAACCTCTGACCGAGCCTGTTCAGTTCCTGACAGCCGGTGGAGCTGTGTGTAGGTCTAATGCATTCAGAGAGAATCCGTCTTTATTTGTAGCCTGGTTTGTCTCATCCCTTACTTTTAGGTCTACCTTGGCTCCGGAAGCATGAACCATTTCTAAATTGGCCTTTTTAATGTTCGGATTCTAATAAAGCTTATTGAAAGGCTGGAACTCAGCCAATAAACAAGCTTTTAGACTGTGGGCATTTCTAGAGCCATCACAGCCATGCCAAGTATTGGCATGGTTATGATTGGCTTACGCACCACGTGATCCAGCCTGTGTAAGAGCTGGATAACAAGTGCCGCCATCATTCTGCTCTCATTAGTTTAGATGTAGGAAGCAACTGGAGTGAGGGACAGATTATGACTGCACACTCTGCAAAAAAGCCACTATGTGTACTGTGAAACCCATTTCTGTGGGAGTGCTGGGTTAAAAAGTAGCTGTGTGTACTCTTCAACCCCACCTGTGGGAGTACTGTGCCTTTAATCTGCTGTGTGTACTCTGCACATTCCGACTATGGGAGTACTATCTATTAAAGTGCTGTGTGTAATTTGCCCCCTACCTGTGGGAATACTGTGTCTTTAACCCCTTCACCCCCAAGGGTGGTTTGCACGTTAATGACCGGGCCAATTTTTACAATTCTGACCACTGTCTCTTTATGAGGTTATTACTCTGGAACGCTTAAACGGATCTTTGCGATTCTGAGATTGTTTTCTCGTGACATATTGTAGTTCACGTTAGAAGTAAAATTTCTTCGATATAACTTGCGTTTATTTTGAAAAAAACACAAATATGGTGAAAATTTTTAAAATTTTGCAATTTTCAAATTTTGAATTTTTATTCCCTTAAAACAGAGAAATATGTCACATAAAATAGTTAAGAAATAACATTTCCCACATGTCTACTTTACATCAGCACAATTTTGGAACCAAAATTTTTTTTTGTTAGGAAGTTATAAGGGTTAAAAGTTGACCAGCGATTTCTCATTTTTACAACAAAATTTACAAAGCCATTTTTTTTAGGGACCACCTCTCATTTGAAGTCACTTTGAGGGGTCTATATGGCAGAAAAATACCCAAAAGTGACACCATTCTAAAAACTGCACCCCTCACGGTACTCAAAACCACATTCAAGAAGATTATTAACCCTTCAGGTGCTTCACAGGAACTAAAGCAACGTGGAAGGAAAAAATGAATATTTAACTTTTTAGCCACAAAAATGATCTTTTACAAACTTTTTTTTATTTTCACAAGGGTAAAAGGAGAAAATGGACAGATAAAGTTGTTTTGCAATTTCTCCTGAGTACGCCAATACCCTATATGTGGGGGAAAACCACTGTTTGGGCACACGGCAGAGCTCGTAAGGGAAGGAGCGCCGTTTGACTTTTTCAAACTAAAATTGGCTGGAAATGAGATTGGACGCCATGTCGTGTTTGGAGAGCCCCTGATGCGCCTAAACAGTGGAAACCCCCACAAGTGACACCATTTTGGAAACTAGACCCCCTAAGGTACTTATCTAGATCTGTTGTGAGCACTTTAAACCCCCAAGTGTTTCACAAAAGCTTATAATGCCTGGGTGTGAAAAAAAAAAAACAATTTTCCACAAAAATGATTTTTTAGTCCCAAATTTTTGAATTTTCCCAAGGAAATTGGACTCCAAAAGTTGTTGTCCAATTTGTCCTGAGTACGCTGATACCCCATATGTGGGGGGGGAAACTGTTTGGGTGCACGGCAGGGCTTGGAAAGGAAGTAGTAACGTTTTGGAATGCAGACGTTGATGGGGTCATGTTCCGTTTACAGTGCCCCAGATGAGCCTAAATAGTGGAAACCCCCCACAAGTGACCCCATTTTGGAAACTAGACCCCCTAAGGAACTTATCTAGATCTTTGGTGAGCACTTTGAACCCCCAAGTGCTTCACACAAGTTTATAATGCCCGGGCATGAAAATAAAAAAATCCTATTTTTTTCCCACAAAAATTATCTTTTAGTCACTAATTTTTTATTTTCCCAAGGGTAACAGGAGAAATTGGACCACATAAGTTGTTGTCCAATTTGTCCTGAGTACGCTGATACCCCATATGTGGGGGGGAAGCACTGTTTGGGCTCACGGCAGAGCTCGGAATGGAAGGAGCACCATTTGACTTTTTCCAACCAAAATTGGCTGGAATTGAGATTGGATGCCATGTTGCATTTGGAGAGCCCCTGATGTGCCTAAACAGTGGAAACCCCCCACAAATGACCCCATTTGGGAAACTAGACCCCCTAAGGAACTTTCTAGATCTTTGGTGAGCAATTTGAACCCCCAAGTGCTTCACACAAGTTTATAATGTAGAGCCGTAAAATTTAAAAATCATATTTTTTCCACAAAAATGATCTTTTCACCCCAATTTTTATTTTTCCAAGGGTAACAAGACTCCAAAAGTTATTGTGCAATTTGTCCTGAGTGCGCTGATACCCCATATGTGGGGGTAAACCACTGTTTGGGTGCATGGCAGAGTTGGAAGGGAAGGAGCGCCGTCTGACTTTTTCAACGCAGAATTGGCTGGACGCCATGTCGTGTTTGGAGAGCTCCTGATCTGCCTAAACAGTGGAAACCCCCATAAATGACACCATTTTGGAAACTAGACCCCTCAAGGAACTTATCTAGATGTGTGGTGAGAACTTTTAACCCCCAGGTGTTTCACTAAAGTTTATAACGTACAGCCGTAAAATAAAAAATCCTTTTTTTTTTTACAAAAATGATTTTTTCACCCCCAATATTTTATTTTCACAAGGGTAACAGAAGAAATTGGAACCCAAAAGTTGTTGTCCAATTTGTCCTGAGTACACTGATACCCAATATGTGGGAGAAAACTACTGTATGGGCGCACGTCAGGGCTCGGAAGGGAAGTAGTGACGTTTTGGATTGCAGACTTTGATGGAATGGTCTGGGGGCGTCATGTCACATTTGGAGAACCCCTGATGCACCTATACAGTGGAAACCCCCCACAAGTGACCCCATTTTGGCAAATAGACCCCACAAGGAACTTATCTAGATGTGTGGTGAGCACTTTGAACCCCGAAGTGCTTCACAGAAGTTTATAACGCACAGCCGTAAAAATAAAAAATCCTTTTTTTTTTTTTGCAAAAATTATTTTTTTGCCCCAATATTTTATTTTTACAAGGGTAACAGGAGAAATTGGACCCCAAAAGTTGTTGTCCAATTTGTCCTGAGTACGCTGATATCCAATATGTGGGAGAAAACTACTGTATGGGTACACGTTGGGGCTCGGAAGGGAAGTAGTGACGTTTTGGATTGCAGACTTTGATGGAATGGTCTGGGGGCGTCATGTCGCATTTGGAGAGCCCCTGATGCGCCTAAACAGTGGAAATCCCCAACAAGTGACCCCATTTTGGAAAATAGACCCCACAAGGAACTTATCTAGATGTGTGGTGAGCGCTATGAAGCCCCAAGTGCTTCACAGAAGTTTATAATGTACAGCCGTAAAAACAAAAAAATAATTTTTTTTGTACAAAAATCATATTTTCGCCCCCAGTTTTTTATTTTCCCAAGGATAACAGAAGAAACAGGACAAATTGCACAATAACTTTTAGGGTCCAGAGTACGCTGATACCCCATATGTGGGGATAAACTACTGTTTGGGCGCATGGCAGAGCTGAGAAGTGAAGGAGCACCGTTTGACTTTTTCAACGCAGAATTGGCTGGAATTGAGATCAGACGCCATGTCACATTTGGAGAGCCCCTGATGTGCCTAAACAGCGGAAACCCCCCAATTCTAACTCCAACCCTAACCCCAACACACCCCTAACCCTAGTCCCAACCCTAACCACAAATCTAACCCTAACACACCCCTAATCCCAACCCTAACCCTAATCCTAACTTTAGCGCCAACCCTAACCCTAACTTTAGCCGCAACCCTAACCCTAACCCTAATGGGAAAATGGAAATAAATACTTTTTTTTAATTTTATTATTTTTCCCTTACTAAGGGGTGATAAAGGGGGTTTGATTTACTATTTATAGCGGGTTTTTATGTTATTTTGGCAGCTGTCACGCTAAAAGATGCTTTTTATTGCAAAAATAGTTTTTGCATCATCACATTTTGAGAGCTATAATTTTTGCATATTTTGGCCCACAGATTCATGTGAGGTCTTATTTTTTGCGGGACGAGTTCACGTTTTTATTGGTACCATTTTTGAGCACGTGACGTTTTTTGATCGCTTTTTATTTCGATTTTTGGGAGGTTAGAATGAACAAAAATCAGCAATTCATGAATTTCTTTTGGGGGAGGCGTTTATACCGTTCCGCGTGTGGTAAAATTGATAAAGCAGTTTTATTCTTCGGGTCAGTACGATTATGGCGATACCTCATTTATATCATTTTTTCATGTTTTGGCGCTTTTATAGAATAAAAACAATTTTATATAAAAAATAATTATTTTTGCATCGCTTTATTCTGCGAGCTATAACTTTTTATTTTTTTTGCTGATGATGATGTATGATGGCTCGTTTTTTGCGGGACAAGATGACGTTTTCAGCGGTACCATGTTTATTTATATCGGTCTTTTTGATCGCGCGTTATTCCACTTTTTGTTCGGCGGTATGATGATAAAGCATTGATTTTTTGCTTCGGTTTTTTTTTTTTTTTTTAAGGGGTTCACTAAAGGGGTTAACTAGTGGGACAATTTTATAGGGGGGGTCGTTACGGACGCGGCGATACCAAATATGTGTACTTTTATTGCTTTGTTTTTTTTATTTACAGGAAGAAGTGAATTTATTGGGGAATATTTTTTTTTTTTATTATTTATTTTGGATTTTTTTTTTAAAACATGTTTATTTTTATTTTTTAACTTTTTTACTTTGTCCCAGGGTGGGACATCACTGTATTTTGTCAGATCGCTGGTGTGACAGTGTGCACAGCACTCTGTCACACCAGCGATCGCTCAGGCAGTGCAGCAGGCTTCTCAGTGCCTGCTCTCAGCAGGCACTGAGGAAGCCGCCTCCCTCCAGGACCCCGGCGCCATCTTGGATCCGGGTCCTGGGAGGGAGGAAGCCCTCAGAACAGCGCGATCACATCGCGCTGCTCTGAGGGTCTCAGGGGGGCGCGCAGGGAGCCCCCACCCTGCGCGATCCTCCCCTGTGCCCCCAGTACAACCGCGATCATGTTTGATCGCGGTGTGCAAGGGGTTAATGTGCCGGGAGCGGTCCGTGACCGCTCCTGACACACAGTCATGGGTGTCAGCTGTGATAATCAGCTGACACCCGGCCGCGATCGGCTGCGCTCCCCCCGGGAGCGCGTCCGATCGCACGAGACGTACTATCCCGTCCATGGTCATACGGGCCCAGGTACCATGGACGGGATAGTACGTCCGATGGCAGTAAGGGGTTAAGCATCTGTGTGTACACTGCACCCTCAAATTGTGGGAGTACTATACCTTTAAGCCACTGCATGCACCCACCACCTGTGGGAACAATGTGCTCCGTTAGGGCAGTCAGGACCCACTGCGAGGTTTGCTGTGATGTGGTAGTGGGCTTCATACAGTCTGATCAGAATGTTAAACTAAGAACCTCATATTCAGTTATATAATTTTTTGCCTGGCGGCTTTCGATCAACATATGATTTTTGGATGTGCGGTTCATGCTCTTTTTTTTTTCTTTTTGTACAAAGCATGTTCTTGTCTCTTTCTTGGACCAGCACTCCTCCCATTTGGCACAGGTGATTTTAATTAGCAGGTGACCGCAAAGTAAGGGGTCTAGCCCATTTTGGCTTTCACTGAAGAGCTGGAGGAAGGTGAGTATCAGTGCTCCTTTCATTTTGGTGTGGGTGCCGTGTGGCGGCCATTGTTGCTGTGGCTTTGTGCTGGTAGGGCGGTGCGGTCTGGAGTCATGGGGGCTCAGTCTTGTAGCACTGGTGCTGTGGGGCAACAGGCCATCTGCCCTGCTGGTACATTGGTACTGTGGTGATGGTCGCTGCACAGATCCGCTCCATTAGGGCGGTCAACCACTACAAGGTTTGCCGTGACTTGGCAGTGGGCTTCATACAGTCTGATCAGAATGTTAAACTAAGAACCTCATGTTCAGTTATATCATTTTTGTCTAGCGGCTTTAGATCAACGTATGATTTTTGGATGTGCGGTTCATGCTTTTTTTTTTTCTTTTTGTGCAAATAATGGGCTTTTAAGATGGTTTGTTTATTTTGCTCCCCAACTGTGGGAGTACTGTGCCAAAAAGCCTCTGTGTGTATTCTGCAGCCTCCACCTGTGGGAGTACTGTGTCTTTAAGCTGCTGTGTGTATGCTACAACCCTCCGCCTGAGAGAGTACTATGCCTTTAAGCCGCTGTGTGTACTCTTCACCCTCAACCTGTGAGAGAACTGCATTTTAGCCTCTGTGTGTACTCTGCTCACCCCGCCTGTGGGAGCACTGTGTCCAATAGCCACTGTGTGTTTTCCAGGAGTCTGGGAAATAAATAATTGGCATCAGCCATCTTGTTGCCATTTCTAGTCCAAAGAAATAAGTTTTCTAAACTGTTGTGTGTTTTGCAGTAGTCTGGGAAATAAATAATTTGCATCAGCTGTCTTGTTGCCATTTCTAGGGAAAATAAACAATTTTTCAGAACCGTTATTTTTAATAGACGGGGAAATAAATAATTGGCATCAGCAGTCTTGTTGCCATTCCTAGGGCAAATAATCAGTTTTACTGAAGCGGTGTGTTTTTTTAGCAGATGGGGAAATAAATAATTGGCATCAGCCATCTTGTTCACATCTATAGAAAGAAATAAGTTTTCTAAACTGATACAGTTAGGTCCATATATATTTGGACAGAGACCTAACTGTATGTGTTTTATGTTAGTATGGGAAATAAATAATTGGCATCAAACGTCTTGCTGCCACTTCTACGGAAAAAAAATATTTTTTTCTGGACTGGTATGCTTGCTTTTGTTAGTAGTCTGGGAAATAAATAATTGGCATCAGCCATCTTGTTGCCATTTTTAGGCCAAAGAAATCATTTTTCTAAACCAGTGCCTGTTTTACAGTAGTCTGGGAAATAAATAATTTACATAATCTGTTTTGTTGCCGTTTCTAGGGCAAAGAAATATTTTTTCTGGACTGGTATGCTTGCTTTTGTTAGTAGTCTGGGAAATAAATAATTGGCATCAGCCATCTAGTTGCCATTTGTAAGCTAAAGAAATAATTTTCCTAAAAATGTGTGTTTTATAGTAATCTAGGAAGTAAATATTTGATAGCAAAGAATTATTTTTTCTAAACTGTTGCGTGCTTTATAGTATATGGGATAGGATCCTACTTGTGAACCATCCTCAGAAGTGCCGTAATTACCATTTTTGAGCATGTTTTAAAGTAGTCTAGAAAATACATTATTGGCATCAGCCATCTTGTTGCTATTTCTAGGTAAAAGAAATAATTTTTCATGACCGCTGTGTGTTTTCTAGTAGTGGTACAAATAATTAATTGGCATCAGCCATCTCGTTGCCATTTGTAGACCAAAGAAATAATTTTTCTAAACTGGTGTGTGTGTTTTATAGTAGTCTGGGAAATAAATAATTGGCATCAGCCATCTTTTTGCCATTTCTAGGGCAAATAAATAATTTTTTAGGACGCTGTTTGTTTTCTAGTAGTGTTGCAAATTAAATAATTAACATCAGCCATCTCGTTGCCATTAGTAGGCCAAAGAAATCATTTTTCTGGACTGGTGTGTTATTTTTAGGAGTCTGGAAATAAATAATTGACACCAGCCATATCATTGAGATTTATAGGCCAAAGAAATAATTTTTCAGGACTGCTGTGTATTTTCTAGTAGTTTTGCAAATAAATAATAGGCATCAGCCATCTTGATGCCATTAGTAGGCCAAACAAAAAAAAATTATGGACCAGTGTGTGTTTTCTAGTACTGTTGCAAAGTAATAAATCTACTTTCTCCATCTATTTGCTTGTACTGTTTAGAAAAAACACTTCCAAAAATGAGGAAAGCATTAAATAAAGGACATCGACGTGGCCATGGTGGTAATGGTGTAGCCACTGATGGTGGTGGTGGTGGTGTAGCTGATGCAAGGAGAGGACTTGGTCATTCTCTACCTGTTACATGACCAAATACAACACCTTCCTTTGTGAACGCAGGCAACAGGACATTATGCATTCTTTTGTGAGCCCGAACTAACGGTGAGGACATAACATGTTGAAAAGGTGTTAAATTGGATGGCTGAGAGTGGCTCCAGTTCCTTTGCATTATCTTCTACCAGGTCCACTGCAGAAAGTGCACAGTTGAGGACCATGGTTATCCATCAACCCCTTGCAAATCAGCCAAGCACTCAGCCCCAATCATGCAGCAAGTCTCTTCTGCTTTTTGATGACTCTGCTGGCTGTGGTTCCATGGCCCTTCAACCTGTCCCTGCCCCAGAAGTGAAAGAGACTGAGTGCACTGATGCCCAACCACTTGTTATGTTGGAGGATGAGTATGTGGGAAGGCTAGTGCACACTGTCAGTGGACTATTGCATAACATATCAGATGATGATGAAACTCAGTTGCAAACTGCAGTGTCTTTCTGTAGTGAGCAGACCGGCATGGAGGGTAGGGTTGAAGAGTCGGATGAAGATGATGCAAAGGATGATGAGGTTCTGGACCCCACATGAAAAGGAAGCCATTCTAGTGATGTGTGCAGTTTGGAGGAATAGGAAGTGTCCACCCTGCTACAGCAGCACAGCGAAAGAGGGAGCAGTGTGCAACGACATAGCAGGCGCCCCTAGACAGTACGCCAGCTGCTACTGTTGTGAATACTCTGGAGGCGACTTCTGAGCTGGGGCTCTCTCCAGTGGTTGCTGAGGGTAATGAACTAATTGCTGAATGGCCTTCAGCTGGCTCTGAATGGTCTGATATAAGTGCCCTGGGTTCCCATCAGTCTTGCCGGTATTCAATTGTTCTTCCTGGTCTTGCTTGGAGCTCAGCTTGCATTTCTGCTCTCATTCAGATAAATGATTTGCTGTTTTTTCCCTCTGGTTGGATTTTCCTTGCTGTTTACTGCTTGCAGTAGATTTCAGCCTGATCCTCTTTTGGGGCCTGGCGCTGCAATTGTGCTCATTTTGTGTTTGCACTTTTGCTCTGTTCCTTTGTCACTTTTTATTTGCTGAATTGCTGTGTGTTACACAAGAGATCTGATTTAGGTGGTAGAGATCGTGTGATCTCAGGTTTTTTTGTTAATCAGAAGTGTTGGTATTTTTGTCAGGGTTTTTTTTGGGTTGCAGTCAGAATTCTTTCCTATACTTTTCTATCTAGATAGATTGGGCCCCAGCGTTTGCTCATTCTATTTTCTATCTGTGTCCGTATTTTCTTCTTGTCTAACTGCCATTACATGTTTGGGGGCTTCCTATTTGGGGGTTCTGCTACGGGGCCGATAGCTTTCATCTTTCTGCCTTTAGGTGTAGCTATCTCTCCGGCTGTGACAAGACGTCTAGGATCACCGTAGGTACGCTCCACGGCTACTTCTAGTGTTGCTGTTAGTTTAGGGTCCTGCAATCCAATAGGTTCCAGCCTCTCTGGTGTATTGCTACTTTGCTATTTTTGCTATTTCTCCTCAGCTACCGAAACATAACAGTATTACCGGCCAAACTGAAAATTATATGGTACTCAACAGAAGGGAAAAACAGTAAAAGAAAAAAGGGAGTTGTCAGAAATTTTTTTTTTCTGTTTGTTGCATTTTTCCCTCTTTTTCTCTGGGTGCTGAGGAGGATTTTTTTTTTCCTCAATGTAGTTTGCACAGTTGTCTGGCCGTGTGGAGCAGCTTGCCACTGAGGTTCAGAGTATTGCTACCTATCTTGTTAGGTTGCCGGTTGTGGAATCTAGGATCCCCATGCCAGATTTGTTTTTGGGGGATCGGTCTAGATTTCTGAATTTCAAAAATAACTGTAAGTTGTTTTTTGCCTTAAAGCCTAAGTCCTCAGGGAACGCAGCACAGCAGGTTCAAATTGTCATCTCTCTGCTGCGTGGCGACCCTCAGGATTGGGCTTTTTCCTGAACCCTGGGGATCCTGTTTTGAATGATGTTGATGTATTTTTTCAGGCTCTGGGGTTATTGTACGATGAACCTAATGTCACTGATCAAGCTGAAAAGACCTTGTTGGCATTAATTCAGGGTCGTGAAGATGCTGAGCAGTACTGTCAGAAATTTTGAAAGTGGGCAGTTCTGACCAAATGGAATGATGATGCTTTGGCAGCCCTTTTTCGGAAGGGTCTGTCAGAAAATGTAAAGGACGTTATGGTGGGATTCCCTGTTCCCTCTGGTCTCAATGATTCTATGTCTTTGGCTATTCAAATTGACAGACGTTTGCGTGATCGCAGAGGTATGCGTGAGATAGTGTTGCCTTGTGAGCCAGCTCCTGAGCCCATGCAGTGTGATGGAGTGACTTCTGGGGCTCAGCGTCATTCGTTTCGAAAGCGCAATGGGTTGTGTTTCTACTGTGATGACGCTTCTCATGCTATTTCCGTCTGCCCTAAGCGGGGAAGACGTTTTGCGCACTCAGTTGTCTTGGGTAGTGTTCAGACTAAATTTCTGCTGACTGTTACCCTGATTTGCTCCCTGTCCACATTTTCGGCTCAGGCTTTTGTTGATTCAGGAGCAGCTATTAACCTGATGGATTTTGACTTTGTCAAACGTTGTGGGTTTCCCATGATACCCCTGCGGAAGTCTATTCCTTTACTGGGCATTGATTTTTCCCCTTTGGCGGAGAATAAACACCAGTTTTCTACTCAGGTTATAATGAGGGTTGAACCAGATCCAGAACCATAACCAGAGTTTGTTTCCAGATTTTGGAGGACATTTTGTTCTAAACTTGGTGTTCAGTTATCTTTCTCCTCTGCATTTCACCCTCAGACCAATGGACAAACCGAAAGAACAAACCAAACCTTGGAGACCTATTTGAGATGTTTTGTGTCTGCTGATCAAGATGACTGGGTCTCTTTTTTGCCTTTGGCTGAGTTTGCTCTTAATAATAGGGCTAGCTCTGCCACCTTGATGTCTCCATTTTTCTGCAATTTTGGGTTTCACCCTCGATTTTCTTCAGGACAGGTGGAGGCTTCTATAAACAAGAAGAGGGAGCAGCATCCGTCCAGGTGAAAAATACAAAAATCTTTATTCTGCCATAAGTAATAACAACGTTTCGGCCATATTGTGGTCTTTTTCAAGTACATACAAAAGTGCACACAGTCTGCCTTAAATGGTGTGGAGGAGCCAATCACCATCGCAGGTTACGCCTCACAGCTAATAGACATATATATACAATCATAAAACAACAATCAGATATTCATGTCATAATCTCCAATGCGGCGTACAGGATTCGTTCATATATTACCCCAAAATAACAAGTCCATAACATATGTAAACAATAGAGCATAAACATTTTCACCAATAGATGACTAGCTATCCCATAACCATGGTGACGATCCGCGAATCACCAAGTGCTATCTATACACCATATCCCAACCAATGATATTACTCGCCTCTCCTTGGCGCCAAATCGATCATCCCATCATCGGTAACGTTCCAAACAAGGTAGCATTAGAAGACGCCAACTATCAATAGGAAGCGTCGGAGTGTGAAGCTCATGTAAGCGCCAAGCAGGAAGAGCAAACATCCAATAGCGGTTAAGTCGCGCCAGCAATCCTCATCGTGTGACGTCAGATCACGTGACTTACCGCGTCAGATGCCCGGCGCATGTGCAGAGCATACTAATCGCTGCAGTCTCGCAATACAGATCATCAATACAATGGCCTGCCGTAACATCCGATAGCATAAGAAACCACTAGATATTAACACACACCTCACACATGGTATGTGAAACAGTGAATGTTGGGAAGCCACTCCTCCAAATAAATGGCAACCAGCATAAGGCGCCCATAGATTCACCAAAAGAACATACACAGAATAATAAATCTAACGCATCCCTTAAAAAATATATATATATCGGTGGATAAGGAAAATGGAGGGCATGGGGAGTCAAAAATGTAAATTAGCTAACAAAATTATATAGAAAATCCAATCCACGTCTTATTGAGTCTCCATGTCCACCAGTTCTTCCAAGCCACCAATAAAAAAAAGAGAAGAAGAGAAAAAATTAAAACTAAAAAAACAAATTACATCTAAAAGCAAAATACAGAGAATAAATGTCAAAAAGAGATCAGGGCATGGCTATATACATATATGTAGATTATAGTCCAAATTGAGGCCCCACGGCTGTAATGTATCCAAAACTGAAATCCAGCGAAGTTCCTTCTTTTTCAATAATTTGGACCTTTCACCCCCCCCCCGTCTCAAAGGAGGAACCCCATCTATCACCCTAAACCTAAGCTGGTTTACCAAATGTCTACATTCGAAAAAATTTTTAGAAACCGGTAGCTCCAAAAGTTTAGTTCTAATCGTGCTCTTGTGTTTGCTAATACATGCTCTAACCTCCATCGTCATCTCGCCCACATGGTGGAGGCTTCTGTCTGTCCGGGGTTGACTCTATTGTGGAGCGTATGCAGCAGATTTGGGACCAGGTAGTGGAGAGGTTGTCTCTCTCTCAAGTGAAGGCCCAGCGGTTTGCCAACCGGCATAGAACTGATGGTCCTCGTTTTAAAGTGGGGGACTTGGTTTGGTTGTCCTCAAGAAATATCCCTATGAAGGTTGAATCTCCAAAATTTAAGCCAAGATTCATTGAACCTTATAAGATCATGGAAATTATTAATCCGGTTTCCTTCCGTTTGCTTCTTCCAGGGACGTTTAAGATCCATAATGTGTTCCACAAGTCCTTCTTGAAGAGGTTTGTCGAGCCAGTGGTTCCTATGACTGCGCCTCCCGACCCTGTTTTGGTTGAGGGCAATTTGGAGTATGTGGTTGAGAAAATATTGGATTCTCGTTTTGCTAGACGAAAACTCCAGTATTTGGTTAAGTGGAGAGGTTATGGTCAGGAGGACAATTCTTGGGTGTTTGCTTCGGACATCCATGCTGGGAGACTGATCCGTGCCTATCATCGAGTTCATCCTGATCGGCCTGGTTGCGCAGGTGAGGGTTCGGTGACCCCTACTCAAGGGGGGGTACTGTTGTGAATACTCTGGAGGCGACTTCTGAGCTGGGGCTCCCTCCGGTGGTTGCTGAGGGTAATGAACTAATTGCTGAATGGCCTTCAGCCGGCTCTGAATGGTCTGAAATAAGTGACCTGGGTTCCCATCAGTCTTGCCGGTATTCAATTGTTCTTCCTGGACTTGCTTGGAGCTCAGCTTGCATTTCTGCTCTTATTCAGATAAGTGATTTGCTGTTTTTTTTCCTCTGTTTGGATTTTCCTTGCTGGTTTACTGCTTGCATTAGATTTCAGCCTGATCCCCTTTTGGGGCCTGGCGCTGCAATTGTGCTCATTTTGTGTTTGCACTTTTGCTCTGTTCCTTTGTCACTTTTTGTTTGCTGAATTGCTGTGTGTTACACCAGAGATCTGATTTAGGTGGTAGAGATCGTGTGATCTCAGGTTTTTGTTAATCAGAAGTGTTGCTATTTTTGTCAGGGTTTTTTTGGGTTGCAGTCAGAATTCTTTCCTATACTTTTCTATCTAGACAGATTGGGCCCCAGCGTTTGCTCATTCTATTTTCTATCTGTGTCAGTATTTTCTTCTTGTCTAACCGCCATTACATGTTTGGGGGCTTCCTATTTCTTTAGGGGTTCTGCTACGGGGCCGATAGCTTTCATCTTTCTGCCTTTAGGTGTAGCTATCTCTCCGGCTGTGACGAGGCATCTAGGATCACCGTAGGTACGCTCCATGGCTTCTTCTAGTGTTGCTGTTAGTTTAGGGTCCTGTAATCCTATAGGTTCCAGCCTCTCTGGTGTATTACTACTTTGCTATTTTTGCTATTTCTCCTCAGCTACCGAAACATAACATGCTACTGCCCACTGCACTGCTGAAATCAGCACACCAAAAACAGCGTAAAAGAGCTCCCTCTTCAGTGAATGTGCTGCCAATAGGCGACAGGTGGTTTGCACGCTGTGCCGTCAGGCCCTGAAACAAGACTTATGTTCTAAACCAGCTCACCAACCTGTAAGATGAGGTAGCTGAATTTCAAGCACAAGGTGCAATGGAGTACACACCTTAAAAAGCATGTCAGATTCAAGCCTTTTCCTGCTCCCTTTTTTGCTGCAGTCTTGGCCTCTTCCTTCCTCTCACGATCAACAGGGTCACCGTACTCGCTGCAAAGAAAGGATGTGACAGCATTACCACCACAACCAGTGTTACAAAGTATTTCCACACAGTCCCACGGAAGTGTTCAGTTTTCCATCTCCCAAACCCTTGAGAGAAAGAGGAGATACCCCACAGCCACCCAAAAGCTATAGTCCTGAATTACAGCATTTCCAAATTACTGGCATTTGAAATGATGCCATTCCAGCCAGTGGACACAGACAGTTTTAAAAAGCAGATGGCGGTGGCTGTCCCGCAGTACAATGTTCCTAGCCTCCAATACTTTTCCAGGTGGGCCATCCCTGTCCTGCACAAACATGTTGCTGACCGATTTAGGTGTTCAATGCTCAAAGCAATCAGTGTCAAGGTCCACAT
Organism: Oophaga sylvatica; assembly: GCA_033576555.1. Taxonomy (NCBI): domain Eukaryota; kingdom Metazoa; phylum Chordata; class Amphibia; order Anura; family Dendrobatidae; genus Oophaga; species Oophaga sylvatica. Next base: position 279,788,798 of record JARQOD010000005.1, read on the forward strand.
AATGGATACATGGACAAGTAAGAACGGCCAGGGATGTTAAATCGCACTAACTGCCCACTAGGTATATGTAGTGGTGGCTGGGACAGGGCAGAAGGAATTTTAACCCATGTCCTACCACCACCGAGGATTGCTGGACATTTATGTGTTTAGATTTCCTACTACTCTGCTTCCTCCACCACCTCCTTATCCGGTCACAGTAAGACCTACTCCACCAACTTTAGCACAGCCAGGGGGAAATGACAGCAGGTTGTTCTGAATCTTTGGGGACAAATCCCACAATGCACAGGAGCTGTGAACTAGGATCAAACAGCAGACAGATTAGTGGTTGGTGCCGGGGAACCTCAAGCCTGGCCTGGTGCTGAGTGATAGGGGGTGAAATCTCCTAGCAACTCTGGGCCTAGCTGGTTTGATGCACATCCCTTGCCTGGGCATGAGTTGAACGTGTTGTTGCAATTCTTTTGAAAAACTACCCGCACATGTCAGAGCTACTGTTGATAATTCGGGCAGTGTGTATGCTGCAGCATCACTTTTGCATTCCCGGTCACCGCTGATATGCTATGCACCAACAATGTGGAACTCAACCTTGAGACTGCTAGAAGTAGCAGGCAATAATGGAGTTTAAGCTACAGTACTCAAAGCTAGAGTTGAGTGAAACAGGTCGGTCAGATTCATAAGTCGTCGACTTTCGCCAAAGTCGGGTTTCGCTGAGCGAAACCCGACCATAGCGTGAAGTCGGCCATGCAGTCGTCGACCCGAGCGCCAAAGTCGGTTTTCCCATAATACTTGCAGGCGCCTTTTTTCAGCCAATGAGCAAGGACGTACACTGTGGGCAACGAGATGACATGGGCAGTGTCCACCACCATCTTAGAGAAGGGCATTGCAGTGATTGGCTTGCTTTGGGGGGCGTCATAGTGTCTATAAAAGCCCTGACCACCATTTTACTTCTGCCGATCTGAACAATAGGGAGAAGTTGATGATGCTGTTTATCAGTAGGGAGATAGTTAGGGATGGAAAAGAAGTTTATGTGCTTGTGTGATAGCAATTGTGCTGTACAGTTAGTTGCAGTGACGGGGCGGATTTTCTGGTGCAGGCGCTGGATTGGCTGCCTGCAGTGACAGGGGAGGATTTTTTTGTGCAGCAGCGTGGTTAATAGGCTGCACTTGCTGTGTGTTACTCTGCTGTGTTTTACTGCGCTAATATCTTTTTTACCTGCAAAGTTACGTTTTTTCTTTTTTTCCACCCTTAACGAGCTTTTTTCCCAACAATGAGTCTACGCTCGTACACCACATACGTGTACTGTTGGACAAATACCGTGAAATATATCGGCGAGTCACTGGAACATAGACGGAGTGAATTGGTGGCCCTAGCATTACGGGGGCCTGGTCCTCGATACAGGTTTCTGCCTTTTGTTTGGTAACACTCATACAGGGGCCCTAGTGGGTGTCGCTAATATACTCGAGATTTACCATGGGCCCCTACAGTGAGCTGCAATTTGATGATGAGTACGCTATTGTCCTCTTTTTTCCGTCTAAAAAACATATACCTGATCCTGTATGGCTTGGAATATAATACGAATTACAATTACCTACACCGCTCACTGCTGACGCTTCGTGTACGTCTTCTTCTGCTTTTTATCATGGTCGATCAGATGAGCCTGTGAGCATCGCTGTGCTGACATTACGGGAACGAGATTGCAATTGCGCTCACATGTACCGGTGAGGCTTTGATACAGTGCCGGTTCTGCTTTTAATCTGGCCTGATCCATTAGCCTGGAGTTCTGTGTTGCTTCAAGATATCGGAATTCATTTTCCCCACCGTAAGAGGTGGCTTTGTCAGTTCATTATCTCTGGTATTTTTGTAAATTCAGCATGGAAGTTGGTGGAAAAGGGGCGGTATCTATGGGGGGCCTGTGGTCTGATGGGGGATTATGGGGCTATATGTGGACCAAAAGGGCATATCTGGAGGTGTTGATGGGGCATAATCTATGGCTAGATGGGCATGGAGGCTCATATTTATGGAGGATAAACTGCTTTGAAGCCGGAGTAGGAAAGGTTTAGCTTACTGGAAAAGCCTTAGGGCAATCTTTTGAAGTTTCAAAAAAATCAGTGAGTCATTAGTGCAAGTCTGGTAGGCAAACTTGGGTCATCTGTGAGCTTTTGGGCAAAAATGGAGATTGGGGCAACTTCGGATTACTGTGGGCATTTAGGGCATACCATGCCTGGGGTCAAGTAAATCTGAATTTTGCGGGCAAATGTGAATTATGGGGCATGAATCAAGGGGCTTGCTAGATCTGTACTTGAGGAGCATATAAAGAGCCTTCTAGCACAATCTATGGGCTCTAGGGAATCTACGATGACATCAGGTGCCTTCCCTGATAGATTACGCATAACTAGTGACACAGAGGGAATGCAGTTGAATTGGGGATAATTGATGGGGATACTAAAGGGGATTTAGGGGATGAATCCATTGGGGGATAAGGGTGCATGTCAATAGCTGGGGAAAGGAGCTCATGCAGGCATGAATCCAGCTGGGATTTGGAGGCATATCATGCAAATCATGTGGTAAAAAAACAATAGAGTTCTAGGGGCATACTAAGGAGCACTTATGGGGGCATAATCTATGGAGCATCTATGGGGGCATAATCTATTGAGCATCTATGGGGCATAATCTAAGGAGCATTTATGGGGGCACAATCTATGGAGCTTCTATGGGGGCATAATCTAAGGAGCATTTATGGGGGCATAATCTATGGAGCATCTATAGGGGCATAATCTAAGGAGCATTTATGGGGGCACAATCTATGGAGCTTCTATGGGGGCATAATCTAAGGAGCATTTATGGGGGCATAATCTATGGAGCATCTATGAGAGCACAATCTGTGGAGCATCTATGGGGGCACAATCTATGGGGGCATAATACATGGGCAGCATATGGGGCACAATCTATGGAGCATCTTGTGGGGCATAATACATGGGCAGCATATGGGGCATAATCTCATTTTCCACCCTAGGCTTATACTCGAGTCGATAAGTTTTCCCAGTTTTTTGTGGCAAAATTAGGGGGGTCGGCTTATACTCGAGTATATATGGTATCTATCTATTATCTATCTATCTATCTATCTATCTATCTCTATCTATCTATATATATATATCTATATATATATATATATAGCATTATACCCTATGAGGGGGGGCAGCATTATCCTCTATGAGGGGGGCAACATTATCCCCTATGGGGGGCAGCATTATGCCCTATGAGGGGGCTGCTTTATAATCTATGAGGGAGGCTACCCCAACTCCTGCTACATAATTAAGACATGTACTACCTTATATTATACCCTGATATTAGTGTGTTTTACTGCACAATTTGTGGTCTTGTATTTTTTTCTATGTAGCTACATAGTGGGCCCCAAGAATGATTTTCTCTGGTGGGCCCAAGGTGTTCCAGTCCGACGCTGTATACGGAGATTGAAATGTTCCCTACACTATATACACCTGGTATCTTCTGATACAGTACCTTTTTCTGCCTTTTGTATTCTGGTTAAATCCATACTGAGAGAGCGTCTGTGTGTTGACTCCGGAAATATATACGGAGATTTAAAATTACCCTACACTGTATACAGCTGTACACTTCTGATACAGTACCTTTTTCTGCTTTTTATATTCTGGTCTAATCCATACTGAGCCTGAGAGCGTCTGTGTGTGACTCCGGAAATATATACGGAGATTTACAATTACCCTACACTGTATACAGCTGTACGCTTCTGATACAGTACCTTCTTTCTGCTTTTTATATTCTGGTCTAATCCATACTGAGCCTGAGAGCATCTGTGTGTGACTCGGAAATATATACGGAGATTTGCAATTATCCCTACACTGTATACAGCTGTACGCTTGTGATACAGTACCCTTTTTCTGCTTTTTATATTCTGGTCTGATCCATACTGAGCCTGAGAGTGTCTGTGTGTGACTCTTGAAATATATACGGAGATTTACAATTTTCCCCTTCACCGTATACAGCTGTGCGCTTCTGATACAGTACCATATATCTGCTGGTATTTTTGGTAAATTTTCCCAAGCATGAGGAAGTATGGTGGAAAAGGCTGCGGACGTGGGTGGGGGGGGCCAGCTGGTGCTGATGGTGGTGGTGATGCATCTGCTAGTAGTGCCAAAAGCACAATAGCACCTATGGCAGGAGGTGTTGACCCTGCGTCATCATCTGGCTCCAGAAGGCCTGGAAGGCTCTTTTTTCTGGTAGTAGGTAAACTGCTTTTAAAGCCGGAGCATCAGGAACAGGTTTTAGCTTACATTGCCGAAACAGCCTCTAGCTCTATCGCCTCCTCTTCTGAAGTTTCAAAAAATGCAAGCACTGAGTCATTAGTGCAAGCTCCTGGTCAGGAACAACATCTTTCCTTGTGTCTTTCACCCCCACCAAAAGTGAAGGATGCTGCAGGCCACACTTCAGATTACTCCATGGGGCTCTTTTCACATACCATGCCTGGGTTATCAAGTCAAATCCTGAATTTCCCAGTCCAAGATGAATCTGACATGGAGTGCACTGATGCACAGCCACTGCTAGATGATTCTGCTGGTACATTGACCCAGAGCAGTAAATTGCCCTCCCAGTCTACTGAACCAGAATCTGACCCTGATGAAACTCAGGTGCCCCTTCCCGCATACGATACCACCTTACACGATGACACAGAGGAAAGTGCAGATGAAATTGAAGAGGAGGTGATGGATGACCCAGTTGTTGACCCGGATTGGCATCCATTGGGGGAAGAGGATGCCGCTGGCAATAGCTCAGAAGAGGAGGAGGATCCGCAGCAGGCATCGACATCGCAGCTGCGGTTATCTGGCAGGCCAGTAGCAGTCAAAAAACGTGTTAAAAAAACAAAAGAGTTGCAGGACAGCTTGGCCAGACGGTCAAATTAGCACAGCGTGCAAGCCCTGAAAATTTATACCATAGTAGGAAGAGTGCAGTGTGGCACTTTTTTGACCAATATCCTATTGATGAGGCAAAGGTTATCTGTAAGAAGTGCGGAAGGACCTTTAGCCGAGGGAAAAATCTCTGAAATTTGAATACCAGTTTAATGCTTAGACATTTAAACACTATGCACTTGCAAGCGAGGACGGACTACAAAACCTCAGGTAGCACAAGTGCACCTGCTCCGACTGAAGGTAGCCAGCAATGCTACATTGCTTCCCCCACTGTAAGCCCACCGGTTAGCACACCACCAGCAAGAAATTTTGAGGTGTCGTTGCAAGGCCAAAGCAGTCAGGGAATCAATGTTTTTGCAATCAAAGACTGAATCTAGGCCATCAGCACCACCACCACAATCACCAACCCCCTCTCAGTCCATCATGTCCACCGCAAGTTCCCCACATGTAGCTCTCAAGTCCAGCTCACTCTTGCAGACACTCTGAGTAGGCCAAGAAAGCACTCATCCTCTCATCCACGCACACTGGCTTTGAACGCCTACATTGCCAAACTGATCTCAATAGAGATGATGCCCTTCCATTTGGTTGAAAGCGCAGCATTCTGAGAGCTCATGGCCTACGCTGTCCCACACTATGACTTACTCAGTCGGCACTTCTTTTCTAGAAAAGCCATACCTGCCCTCCACCTGCATGTGAAAGACCGCATTGTCCATGCACTCAAACAATCAGTAAGTGGAAAGATGCACCTCACAACAGATGCATGGGCCAGTAGGCATGGCAAGGGCCGTTACATGTCCATCACTGCACACTGAGTGAATGTGGTGGATGCAGGGTCAACAGGGGATAGCGGCGGTCGGACAGTGCTGTCTAGCCCATGGTATAGACAACAGTTGGCTGCAGACGTTCGACCCTCCTCCTCCTCCAGAAGCGAAAGCTCGTCGACAGAGCGCAGTCACACGAGCACTCCATCCGCAGCTGCCAGTGTTGCACACAAGGTGTCCCACTATCGAACAGCTAGTGTGTAAACGTCAGCAGGCTGTTTTAAAGATGATGTCTTTGGGCGATAACAGACACACCACGGAGGTACTGGCCAATTACTTGCAGCGAGAAGCTGAGTCATGGCTGGGTAGTCTACATCTTGAGCCAGGCAAGGTAGTCAGTGATAATGGCCATAATTTTGTGGCGGCCAGAGCCCTGCTAAAACTCAGACACATACCTTGCCTGGCTCACAGCTTGAACCTGGTGGTGCAGTGCTTCATAAATAATTATCCGGAATTACCAGCCCTGCTCCATAAGGTGCAAAGACTGTGCTCACACATCCGTCGCTCGCCCCTAGACTCCAGTCGTATGCAGAGGCTGCAGCGATCGCTCCACCTCCCCAAGCACCGCCTAATCATAGACGTTGCACCAAGGTGGACCTCCACCATGCACATGGTTGAGAGGCTGTGCGAACAGAGGCAAGCTGAAAAACCTCTGTAAAGTCCTTCAGTATTTTGAGGAATGCACACGGCTGGTAAGCGCAGACGACGCCATCATAAGCATGAGCATCCCACTTATGCGTCTGCTCATTGTTAGGGTCTGCGGAACGCACCTAATAGATATTGTTGAGAGGTGCGTTCGCAGCCCGGGGTCCACCGTGCAGGCGAAGCCCGCTGCTAGTACGATGGCGTAAGTAGCGAACTCTGTAATCCCGCAGAGTCGCCAAAATAAACGCTGTAATGCGCTGTGGCAATATGTGCGAACTCTGTTAATCCACAGAGCTGCTAGAAGAAGTGCCGCAGCGCTATATGGCGATGTGTGCGAACTCAGCTAACACCACTGAGTCGCAAAATAAACACGCTAGGGCGCTGTCTAGCGTTGAAAGCAAACCCTGTTGCGTCACAGAGCCGCTGAGACAAACTTCTGTGTCCTGTTAGGCACCCAGGTACACAGTTGACTGCTAAGCGAACATTGAACGTGATCATGCGCTAATGTCCTCGCGGGAGACACCCGCAATCTATGGCGTCTGAACGCCAAGCCCTGAATACGGCAATCAAACTCCTCACCGGTAATATGCCGGTAATCTAGGGCATCTAAGACACCGACCCTGACCAGCTAGCATACGAAGCTCCTCACCGATTAGGTCGGTATTGTAATGGCATATTTCAGCCGCCCTAACCACACACACGCATGACCATACTGGCGCAAAGCATATAAAGGTTGACACTAGCGCATGACGGATCAGCCATGCCATCCTTTTATAGTAACAGCTACAGGACCTGCCAGAAACAAGGACCAATGAGAAACTGTTCCAAAACACATGTAGTTTCAGGACCTTCCTGGCGGACCAATAGGAGTTGCTGCAGTACCTGAACATGTGACCCCTGATCTCCAATGAGAGATCTTACCCTGGGCATGCTCAGAAGGGGAAACGCAGGACTTCGTCCCAAAGAGTCTGCTCCAGCACTGGCTATAATAGCAGATCCAGGAGAGGCAGCAGCAAGTCTCTGCACAGTATTGGAATGAGCAAGACGCTGGGACCGACGTCTCTGCTGAGCAGGCTCCACTGTGGACGGAGATGGATGGGAGACCGCAGCGGGACTGGTTCAAGACTCCCCTTGTGCAGCAGCGGGAACTCGAACCCTAATACTCATGCATACTTTGATGCACATTAAGGATCAGGCGTCTGCAGTGGAGGAGGAGGGAAGCCTTGATGACAGTCAGGCATTGTCTGCTCAGAGAACTGTCCTGGACGATGAGGGGGATGATTATTTTGGGGAGGAGGATGCTTCTCGGGGGGCAAGAGAAAATGTTGGCTTGCCAAGGTCAGGTACAGGGTTTGTGCGTGACTGGAGGGATGTGGATTTGGCAGAAAGTGCTCCTCCACCCACCACTGGAAGTGCATCAATGACACCTGGAACATTGGTCCACATGTGTGATTATGTCTTGCGGATCCTAAAAAGGGACCCCGCATTGCCAAAATTATGAAGGATGCGACTAATGGTTGGCCAGCATCCTCGATCCAAACTTTAAAGGCAAATTACAAAACATCATGCCACAGGAGAAACCTAGAGCTAATATTGGCGAACAAACAAGCAACTCTGGTAAACCGTTTGTTAGAAGCATTCCCAGCACACAGCAGCGGTGCAGGTTCTACCACGAGCCGTACTGGGCAACATGGAAGTGGTGCACACTAGTGTTGAGCGATACTTCCCGATATCAAGAAGTATCAGATCGAATGGGTATCGCCAATACCCAAAAAGTATTGGCGATACCCGATTCCGATACCGGAAATCCAATGCAAGTCTATGGGACAGAAATATCGGAACTAAAAAAACCCTTTCTTTCCTTGTAAACACTAAATATACACACATAGAATACATATATATATATATATAAAATATGATATATATATATAATTTACATATGTACATTGCATAGCAACCCTGACATGAAATGACACCATGGTTTACATAGAGTTAACCATGTCTTTTCATGTAGTTTGATATCTGTTTTTCACAAACAATTACATGAGTCTATGTGTGCAAAATTTCACACCTGTAGGGGTTAATTAAAGGTGTAAATTAGTTGTAAAAAAAACAGACTTTTATGCTACGAATTTACACCTTTAATTAACCCCTACATGTGTCAAATTTTGCACACATACACTCATGTAATTGTTAGTGAAAACAATATATCAAACAACTTGAAATGACATGGTTAACTCTGTGTAAACCATGTGTCATTTCATGTCGGGTTCTGCATTTTCACAAAAGCCGGCAATTGAATTAGCGGCTATTATACTATGTAGAAGTGTATGAACTATAAATATAAATAATTATATATATATATGTGTCACAAATTCAATGACATTTTAATTTATATATATGAGGTGTAAAATTGTTGAAAAAAAATGCGTGGGCTCCCGCCCTATTTTCTCAACCAGACAGACAAAGCCAGCGAGTGGGGGCAGATAATAATAGCCCAGAGAGGGACCATTATTTTTGCCCCCCCCTGGCTACTAACATCTGCCCCCAGACACCCCAGAAAAGGCAAATCTATAATTAGATTCGCCCTTTCTAGAACTTAGCCCCTCTATTCCCATTGCCCTGTAGCGGTGGCGAATGGGTTAATAAGGGGTTAAAGCCACCTTGCTATTGAAAGGTGACCTTAAGCCAGGTTAATAATTGAGAGCTGTCAATTAGACAACTATCAATTATTAATCCTAATGCATGAAATAAAAATAAAACACACACACTTTAATAAAAATCATTTTAATGAAATAAAGACACGTTTTTGACCATCTTTTATTTTACTGCAAAAACCATTTCCTGTAATAAAAATAAAATAAAAAAGCAAAATTATTCTTACCTATCCGATGCACAGTCAGGTCCCACGGTGTAATCCATCAGAAAGGGTTATTGTTTACTGAGGGACCGTAGCTAATGCTGCAGCCTCACAGTAAACCCTGGAATGAATCTTCTCCTCTACTGGCTGACAGGAGAGGAAGTGGAAAGCTTAATTGATTGCTTCCCACTTACTTCGTCCCAAAACCTATTCAAGGTCAGCCAGGGGCATAACCATGATGAGTGACTGTAGCCCGTAGTAGGGAACTGAATTGACGAAAAAATAGGGTATCTGCTTCAAAATGGAAAAAAAAAATGGCGTGGGGTCCCCCCTATTTTTGTTAACCAGCCTGATGAAGCAGATTGCTGAGGCCTGGATTTTCAGGCTGTTAAGGAGCCAAGATCCATGAACCTTGCCAGCCTGATAATACCAGGCCACAGCAGTCTGCTTATCTTGGCTGGTTAACAAAAATAGGGGATCCCCTCGAAAAAAATTGGCGTGGGGTCCCCCCTATTTTTGTTAACCAGCCTGATGAAACAGACTGCTGAGGCCTGGTTTTTCAGGCTGGTAAGGATCCAATATCCATGGACCTTGCAAGCCTGATAATACCAGGCCACAGCAGTCTGCTTAGCTTGGCTGGTTAACAAAAATAGGGGATCCCCTCGAAAAAAAAATGGCGTGGGGATCCCCCTATTTTTGTTAACCAGCCAAGTAAAATGCAGACTCTGCGGCCTGGTATTAAAAGACTGTCAAGGCCCATGGATTTTGGTCCTCAACAGCCTGATAATACCAGGCTACAGCAGCCCCACATTTGGCGCATCAAAAGATGTGCCAATTGTGGCACTTTACCCGGCTCTTCCCACTTGCCCTGTAGCGGTGGCAAGCGGGGTAATAAGGGGTTAATGTCACCGTTGATTGCACGGTGACAATAAGCCCGGTTAATAATGGAGAGGCTCAATAAGACACCGATCCATTATTAATCCCAAAGTTATTAAATGTTTAAAAAAAATACACAGCAAGAAAAAAGTATTTTAATGAAATAAAAGAGACAACACAGTTTTCATTATTTATTACACTCTCATTCCTGCGACGCCATCGATCTCCTGGAAAAAAAGAAAAAAAAAAACCAACAGTATACCACCTGTCCGACGCAGTCCATAGTAACGAGGGTCCCACGACGATCCAGCTCTGCTACATCGGAATGTCAGGCAGAGCCTGACATCCCGGTGCAGCACAGCTGCTTACCAGCTTCCCCGGCGGTACGTCATCGGACTGCTTTATGGCCGCGATTACCCGGCAGCACGTGCAGTTATCGCGAGAAACTGCACGTGACCGCCAGGGAGAAGATGATGGCGGCCATCAAGCAGTCCAGGACGTGACCACCGGGGATCTTCTGCCAGGTAAGTGCCGCTGACTCCTGACAGACCCGACCGACGGACACTGACAGTGACAGGAACATTCCGATTCCGGTATCCTATATGACGAAAATATCGGAACTCGGAATCGGAATTCCGATACAGCAAATATCGGCCGATACCCGATATTTGCAGTATCGGAATGCTCAACACTAGTGCACACAGCCGAAGTGGCGTTGGAGACAGGGGTTTCATGACCATGTTGTGGACCAATTTCTCAATTTAACTCTCACACGACGGGTAATACTGAATCGATTGCAACAGACAGGAGACAGCAGTTGTCAACTTTGGTTCAAAATTACCTCTCCTCCCCTATCAATGTTCTCCCTCACAGTTCATTCCCCTTTGACTACTGGGCCTGTAAACTGGACACCTGGCCTGAATTGGCACAATATGCCTTACAGGAGCTTGCTTGCCCTGCTGGTAGTATGCTATCAGAAAGAGTCTTCAGTCCTGCTGGATCAATCCTGACAGAAAGAAGGACACGGCTGTTGACCCAAAATGTTGGTGATCTCGCCTTTATTAAAATGAACCATGCCTGGGTTTCAAAGGATTTTGTACCACCTTCCCCAGATGACACATAGGTTGCAAGCAAAATGGCTTGGTTTGTCCTCCTCTTCCTCCGACTTCTCCAATTCCTCCATTTGCAGCTGCTGAACGTCCAGCCTACACCTCAACATATGCCAGTTTTCCACCTTCCTAACTTGGCTGTACCCCCCCGGGCTAGGTGTCAGCACCTGGCGCACCCGTGCAAGTGCCGGGGCCCTGAGCAGGTGGGGGGCCCATTTGCGTCAGAGACACGGCGTACTGAGGGGCCCTGTGCCAGTGTCGGTGCCCATGAGTGGGCCCCCCTGCTTGCTCAGGGCCCCAGCACTTGCAATACTTACCTCTCCATGCTCCACGCTGAAACGTCTTCCGCGTTTCCTGACAGTGACATTCAGGTCAGAGAGCGCGATGACATCACGTCTGTGCTCCCTCTGCCTGAACAGTCACAGTGCAGAGAGCTGGAAGATGGCGACGCTGAGGAGTCCAGAGTAGAGCAGTGCCCAGCGAGGAGAGGTATTTCATTTTTTTAAATATTTGGAGCAATATATGGGGAGCATTATACACTGGAGAATTATATATGGGGCCCATCATACACTTGAGCATCATAGATAGGGCCCATTATACACTGGATCATTATATATGGGGCACATCATACACTGGAGCATTATAAATGGGCCCATCATACACTGAAGCATCATATACGGGGCCCATTTTACACTGGAGCATCATATGGGGCCCATTATATATGGAGCATTATATATGGGGACCATTATATTTGGAGCATTATATGGGGCTCATCATACACTGGAGCATCGTATAGGGGGCCCATCATATACTAGAGCATCATATGGGGTTCATTATTTATGGACCATCATATAGGGCCCTTTATAGATGGAGCATCATATGGAGCACATATGGGGCCTATTCTGTATGGAGCATTATATGGAGCCCATTCTGTATGGCTCACTTTGTTGCCCATAATACTGTATGGAGGACTATACTGTCCGGTTTTTGACCTATTGTAGAATTTACAATAGATATCACTTATGTAATGTAAGAATTGAAGTCTTTGGCATTGTACTATACCTACATTTCTCTGCCGTATCAGAGAATCATGAATTGTGATATGTGTTAAAGGGGCCCACTGAGTCTCTTTCGCCTGGGGCCCATGAAAACCTGGAGCCAGCCCTGCGCCCCCCCAACTTTAGCCAAATAACCCCCAGTTTTCAATGCGTTACTATTATTATAAAGTAAATTAAGGTTGACAAGCTTAAGTAATAAGAATTGATGTTGTTGGCATTGAAATGGGCACTGTAGGTGTGTTTACTGTCCTCCACTCACTGCCGACTTTTCTTCCCCATTGACATGCATTGGGGTCGGGTCTCTGACCGAAACCCGACTCGACCCTCCCGGAGGCAAAGTTGCTCATCTCTACTGATCACCAGGCCTTGTTTAAAGTTAGCTCAGTTCTCTCAAATTTCCCATTATAATATAAATTCACTCTTAAGCTGATGCAGAGTAAATGTGCTCACTTCATTTTATGCAGCATTCCAGGGGTCATGTGTCTAGTTTCCGTACAGTGAAGCTTCAATCAACAAAATAGCACATTAGAGGGGTTGTCAAGGCTTGAGACAGTAGAATAATGAATCCTTACAACATTCAGTGACTGAAGCTATCATGATTGTCTGTTGTTCCTGTCGTGAGCGGGCGTTCATGTGACTGCATATATGAAAGTTGCATACTTGCAGTCAAGTGCCAACTAGACATTCTTGACTTCTCTTCATAGAAATGAATTGAGAGAAACTAGAAATGTCTAGTCGGTACATTACAAAGTGCATGTAGTGACGTGGCTGCCCACTCATACCGGGAATAACAGGGAATCGTGATACCATGTGTGTCATTCGGCATACTTCAGTCACATAGAACGACCACAGACTTTTGTCACAAGCCTGGACGATCCTTTTAATATTTATAGTGAAATATTAAATTCACTGTATGCAAAGTGTTCTAGATATTTTTATGGGTCATTGGCAGTTCTTTAATTTCATTTTTGAAAATAAAAATGAAAAGCTTTCACCAGAATTTATAAAGAAATGTCTAAAATGTGAGAAATCAGGTATGCAACCAGGTCTTTGGACCTTCTATAACATGCATGAGGGTCTATATTTGCAAGCTTCTTAATTACCTTCAAATATATTCATTGATTATATTCATAAAGAATTGGCCAAATAATAAACATGTAAATTGCCCTAGTAGTCTTTAAGACTTGAAGACAGTACATGAGATTAAATAATTTTAAAAAACAATACTAGAATTCCAGTAAAATCTGACGTAATTATCCTGAATCCGCATTCATGATTTTTCCTATCTGTAATATATGACCTGAATATGTTCTTTTGTGTACTTGATTTACTTAGATTATAAACTCTTATATCTATATCTCGATACACTATTTCTAAAAGCTACATATGAAACCAGCTTGCATTATTTGCTGGGATATTAACATTAACATGACAGTCACGAATTGTAGACCAACCTTATGAGTGTATTTTTTCATTTATTCCATTCCTCTTATGAAGGAACAGTTTATATGCCGTTCAGTGAACCAAATCAAGAATGTGATTCAGGCTGTCTCTGCAGCTTAATGGCGAAGGGAAGAATACACTATAAAAACTAGCCTCCTACAGCTCTTAGTTCTTGCTTCCCACACTTTAACATCTCCTGTCGCCCCTGGCTCTGTTACTGACCCGTGCTAAGTTAAACTAAAGGATGATAAGTTTGCTGCCTTTGCCCTTGTCCTAGGGGGCTGCACATTATCCTATCAAGCATCAGTAGCCATTTCAGAGGAATATTTGTCAACCCATGAAGGCCTTTAGAACAAATGAAATGGGCAGTGAATTACAAAAATGTCATTCTCTAAAGGAAATGGATGACGGGTTTTGTTCTTTGGTAATAAATAGATGCCAACGGCTTATAACAATGATTTTTTTATGTCATTTGACGGGGTTACTACTTCCAGTTCATTACGGAAACAGCTTGAGAAATAGTTGGACTATCCTTTGAAAATAATAATGTTATTGTGCTACAGGTTGTCAATTGTATAACGTCTGGGATGAAATAATGCTAGTGAGTCGATAAGTAAAGTGTCATAATTAATGTGAATTAAGACTGAAAACTAGAATGCAGATGAAATAAAAATGTGTAATTTGCTTGTTATAATCAGAATTTAGATTAGATTATTTCAAAGGTTATTGGTTGAAACAAACAAAAAACTCTTCTACTACATGTACGAGTATGTAGACTCACGGTTACTGTAGTACAGTTTTTGAATGTAGAAATTAGTTGTAAATATACAATAATGTGCACCACAGGCAAACCCCTACAAATACAGTTTTTTATACAAACATATTATTAGAAAGTACACGATTCAGAAAAACTAATTTATATTTTATATGTGGCATGTGCTTAAATCAATGATCTATTTTGTCAAGCAATAGACCCTAAGTAATTAATACCTTTAGGAAGCTTGAAATGATCGTTCGCAATTAGCGGGTAAACAGTTTTTTTTTTTTTCTTTTTTTTTCAGAAATAATGTCATTCAAAGAAACTAAAATTGAAAGTAAATGCTTGAAAATTTTTTTTTATTATTTTTTCAATTCTGGTTCAATCTTTTTATTCAGTGGATTATTTTGATATGCATAGTGAAGTTAATTATTAAATATTTTTCTGCACTATTCAAGATGATTTGGTAACATAACATATTGCAAGTATGAAAGGAATCACTATAAATAATGTCAATGTACATAAGAGATATTAGTGCTTTTAAAGCAGGTTTTTGGTATACAATATGAGAGTGGCATAATTTATGGTAAGGAAGGCTGATTCCAGGGATGTACACACATGGTCAAAATTGTTGGTATCCCTCGTTTAATGACTGAAAAACCCACAATGGTCATAGAAATAACTTGAATCTGACAAAAGTAATAATAAATCAAAAATCTATGAAAATGAACAAATGAGAGTCAGACATTGCTTTTCAACCATGCTTCCACAGGTTTTTTGTTTTTTTTTAAATAAAACTCATGAAATAGGCCTGGACAGAAATGATGGTACCCTTAACTTAATAATTTGTTGCACAATCTTTTGAGGCAATCACTGCAATCAAACGATTCCTTTAACTGTCAATGAAACTTCTGCACCTCTCGACAGGTATTTTGGCCCAGTCTTCAAGAGCAAACTGCTCCAGTTGTCTCCTGTTTGAAGGTTGCCTTTTCCAGATGGCATGTTTCAGCTCTTTCAAAGATGCTCAAAAGGATTTAGGTCAGGGCTCATAGAAGGCCACTTCAGAACAGTTCAATGTTTTCCTCTTAGCCATTCTTGGGTGTTTTTAGCTGTGTGTTTTGGGTCATTATACTGTTGCAAGACACATGGCCTGCGTCTGAGACCAAGCTTTCTGACACTGGGCAGCACATTTCTCTCTAGAATCCTTTGATAGTCTTGAGATTTCATTGTACCCTGCTCAGATTCTAGACACCCTGTGCCAGATGCAGCAAAGCAGCACCAGAACATAACAGAGTTTCCTCCATGTTTCACAGTAGGGGCAGTGTTCTTTTCTTGATATGCTTCATTTTTCCGGCTATGAACATAGAGCTGATGTGCCTTGCCAAAAAGTTCTATTTTTGTCTCATCTGTCCATAGGACATTATCCCAGAAGCTTTGTGGCTTGTCAACATGTAGTTTGGCAAATTCCAGTATGGCTTTTTTATGATTTTTTTTTAACAATGGTGTCCTCCTTGGTCATAGCCCATGAAGTCCACTTTGGCTCATACAACGACAGATGGTGCGATCTGACACTGATGTTCCTTGAGCTTGAAGTTCACCTTTAATCTGTTTAGAAATTTTTCTGGGCTCTTTTGTTACCATTCGTATTATCCGTCTATTTGATTTGTCATCAATTTTCCTCCTTCGGCCACCTCCAGGGAGAGTTTGGCTACAGTCCCGTGGAGCTTAAATTTCTGAATAATATGTGCAACTGTAGTAACAGGAAGATCAAGCTGCTTGGAGATGGTCTTATAACTTTTACCTTTAACATGTTTTTCTATAATTTTCTTTCTCATGAGACAACTTTTTCCTTCGCTTCCTCTGGTCCATGTTGAGTGTGATACACACCATGTCACCAAACAGCACAGTGAGTATCTGTAGCCCTCTATACAGGCCCACTCACTGATTCCAAGATTGTAGACACCTGTGATGCTAATTAGTGGAAACACCTTGATTTAACATGTCCCTTTTGTCACATTATTTTCAGGGGTACCATATTTTCTGTCCAGGCCTATTTCAAGAGTTTTATTTTTTTTAAATTCTGTGGAAGCATGGTTGAAAAGCAATGTCTGACTTTCATTTGTTCATTTTCATAGATGGTTGATTCATTATTAGTGTTGAGCGATACGATACCGCAAGTATCGGGTATCGGCCGATATTAGCTCTATCGGACTTTCGATACTTAGTTCCGATATTTTCGTCTTATCGGATACCGGAATCGGAATTGTCACTGTCACTGTCAGTGTCTGTCGGTTGGGTCTGTCAGAAGTCAGCGGCACTTACCTGGCAGAAGATCTCCGGCGGTCACGAGCTGGACTGCTTGATGGCCGCCATCATCTTTCCCCGGCGGTCACATGCAGTTTCTCGCGATAACTGCAGTGACTGCTGGGTAATCCCGGCCGTAAAGCAGTCAGTCCGATGACGTCACCGCCGGGGAAGCAGGTAATCAGCTGTGCTGCGTCGAGATGACAGGCTCTGCCTGTCATTGCGATGTAGCAGAGCTGGATCGTCGTGGGACTGTCGTTACTATGGACTGCGTCGGACAGGTGGTATACTGTTGGTTTTTTTTTTTCTTTTTTTACAGGAGATCGATGGCGTCGCAGGAATGAGTGTATAATAAAATTAATGAAAACTGTTGTCTCTTTTATTTCATTAAAATACTTTTTTCTTGCTGTTTCTTTTTTTTTATACATTTAAAAACTTTGGGATTAATAATGGATCGGTGTCTTATTGACACCTCTCCATTATTAACCGGGCTTATTCTCACCGTGCAATCAACGGTGACATTAACCCCTTATTACCCCACTTGCCACCGCTACAGGGCAGTGGGAAGAGCTGGGTAAAGTGCCACAATTGGCACATCTTTTGATGCGCCAAATGTGGGGCTGCTGTAGCCTGGTATTATCAGGCTGTTGAGGGCCAAAATCCATGGGCCTTGACAGTCTTTTAATACCAGGCCGCAGCAGTCTGCATTTTACTTGGCTGGTTAACAAAAATAGGGGGACCCCTATGCCATTTTTTTTTCGAGGGGATCCCCTATTTTTGTTAACCAGCCAAGCTAAGCAGACTGCTGTGGCCTGGTATTATCAGGCTGGCAAGGTCCATGGATATTGGATCCTTACCAGCCTGAAAAACCAGGCCTCAGCAGTCTGCTTCATCTGGCTGGTTAACAAAAATAGGGGGGACCCCACGCCAAATTTTTTTCGAGGGGATCCCCTATTTTTGTTAACCAGCCAAGATATGCAGACTGCTGTGGCCTGGTATTATCAGGCTGGCAAGCAGGGTCGGACTGAGGCACCGGGACACCGGAGAAACCTACGGTGGGCCCCAGCTCCTGCGTGGTGGGCCCTGATTTGAAAGGATAGGTCGCGGGGCAGAGGGGGCAGTGGCCCCGGGGCCCGCGCTCTGAGGGGGCCCACCCGGAGCTACGATACAGTTACATTCTGCGGCAGAGCAGGGAGAATCGCTCTCCCTGCTCTGCCGCCTGGAAGCTATGGGGCCTGAACAGGCATTGGGGGGGCCCGGTGCCAGCAGTGGGCCCCCCACCCATCATCGGAGGGTCAGCTGTATCGGCATCCAGCCGATAAAGCTGACCGCATGGAGAGAGAAGGAGCGAGCGCTCCTTCTCTCCCATAATCCCCCTCTCAGCATATGACAGTGGGCGCAATAACATCACCTGCCGGCGCCCGCTGTCAGACGCTGAGAGGGAGAACAGTGAGCAGCACAGGAGCCGGGAGGTGAGGTTTTTTTTAATTTTTTTTTTAATGGGGGTGCTGTCAAGTCCTGGCTGGAGAAGTCATCATGTCGGTGTGGGCCAGATGGAAAAGACATGAAAAGTGAACAATTCCATTAGAAAGAACATCAGCGGTAAGACATTATCTGTACCTGTGCTGTAATCTATTATATGTTCTGTAGGACTGGTATTATTTAACACAGACCATATGGCGGTAATATCAATATTGGTCTTTTTATATATAGATTATTTTGGCCAACAGCGCGGTCATTTGCTGAGGTTCTCCGATGATGGGCCCACTCAGAAGATTTGCCCCCACTAAACCAAAACCCTAGCTACGCCTATGGCTCTCTCTCTAGTCTTTCTTTCTCGCTCTCTGTTCTTTCCTTCTCGCTCTCTGTTCTTTTTTCTCTCTGTTTTTTCTTTCTCTCTTTTCTTTCTTTCCTCTCTTTCTTTCTCTGTTTGTTCTTTCTCTCTCGCTGCTCTTTCTTTCTTTTCCTCAGTACCAGCCACTGTGCCCTCATTACCAGTCAGTGTGATCAGCAGTGCTAAATGGTTACGCTTGGGGCGAGGATATGGGTGTGATTAGCTGTGAAATGGGTGTTGTCGGGGCGTGGCCTAAAATTTTCAGCGGCGCGCAACACGCGCCGCAGCCTTTAATCCTCTTTCCTGTCTTCCAAATTTGGGAGGTATGCTGTATGACCTCCCTACAACTTCTGGCCATGCTCCTGATGAGCGCGACGGATGGTCTCGTGAGGGATCTCCTCCCACACCTGGACTAAAGCATCCACCAACTCCTGGACAGTCTGTGGTGCAACGTGGCATGGCCTAAAATTTTCTGCAGCATGCACAGCGTGCCACAGCCTTTGTCCCTCTTTCCCTTATTCAAAGGTTGGGAAGTATGATGTTGGGCCGCAAGAATATATTTTCTCTGGTGGGCCCAAGGTACTCCAGTCCGACGCTGCTGGCAAGGTCCATGTATGTTGGCTCCTTAACAGCCTTAAATACCATGCCTCAGCAGCAGGGGCGTACATATAAATCATGGGGCCCCATAGCAAAAGTCTGAATGTTCCCCACCCCCCCAAAAATAAAACCCAGAGGCATTGTAAATGTAAAGTGCCAGCACAGTGAGGGAAGTTGAGTCGCACAGAGACAGGGGTTTTGGGGGTACTCGGCACCGATCACGTCGACTTCTATGGGGGATGTCACGAGTAGCACAGCTCGGTCCGTGACCTGGGCGATCACTGGAATGTGGGATATTTCCAGGGGATGATAGAATGTTCGTGTAGTTTGTCGTGACGCCACCTGTAGTACCTGGTCAGGGTGTCCAGCGCTGCTGTGCAGGTCCTCTGGAAGGGATGGTGTAGTGCAGGTAGGTGAAAAGTCTTCTACAGGTAACACGCTATCCTTCCAGGGCAGATAGATGTGAGATAGAGCAATGGTGCAAAGTGATGTAGCAGAGTGGACTATGCGACGTAGTAAGAAAGCAGGAAACACTTCAAGTTAAACGTTGCATAATAAAATTTTTAATAATAACATTACAAAAGTGCAAATAGCATTAGTGCCGAAGTTCGTGGAGACTTCTTAGGACTACCCCCACCGGGGTAACTTCACAGTGTCCTTTACTTGTGCTTGTGGAGGACCCGCTCCAAACCTCCAACTGTGGTCTTGGGTGGGCTGCAAGACTTTCCTTGAACAGACCTCACTTTCGGCCACACCAAACGGGTTTTTAGTTTCTGAGGTAGTTGAAAATAGTGCACAGTTAAGTTTTTTGTAAAACCAAGATGGAGCACCGAAGTGCCAACTATTTACAGAAAAGTTTGTGAGCCAGTACAGTTCATGGCTTCAAAGTTCAACATTTTGATTACAGTGAAACACCATTACCCAACCTGGGTATATTAAGGCAACAATAAACTTGTTCTTCTGAACATTCACCCGTCCGGGTACATCAAACCATTACCCAACCTGGGTATATTAAGGCAACAATAAACTTCTTTTTATGAACATTCACCCGTCCGGGTACATCAATAATTTAACTATTTACATACAGAGACCCTGTCCGGGTTATTTAGACTTCTTTGGCTGGCCTCTTACAGGTACCACCTGGTAATGTTCTGGAGCTTGCCAAACATCCGTGACAGGAGGGTCCACCCAGACCTGATGACGTCGTGTGGCCTGTACAGTGACGTCGTGACCCGCTATCTGGGTCTGTGTGGCCACCTCTTTCGTCTCCCTCCGGGTCTGGACCCATATGTCCCGGACTGAACGAACCCCAGGGGGCCTAACAGGCGCCGGGTACGGGCCAGCTATCATTATCATGTCCATAGCTGGGGCTGCTGAGGAGACCACTGAGGGAGGCTGGGGAGATTTACGGCGTGGGGTGGGCACTTGTGCAGAGGCCTGGTTGGGGGAGGCTGAAGGCTCGTAGGGTCTGTCAGTTTCCTGACACTCTGGGGAGTAGGGGTCGCACCTGGTAACATTTAGGGCGTACCATCCATTGTAACCCCAGTGTCGGGTGTAAGTCACCAAGTCTCCTGGCAACAGGTCCCTCACCGGGTGTCCTTCTGGGAGGTGAGCCTCCACGTCCCGCCGGGTTACAAAAACTTCTAAATAAAGTCCAGGCTCCTGGATGAAGCCCCAACCACCTTTTAACTTAAAGTTCCGTACTGCACCCTTACGCCGCGGCTCCCTCACCGTACTTTTATCCTTTCTCATACGTGCCTTCTCTGCCAGGTCCTTCTCCAGGTGATGTTGCCGAAGCTTTTGGGATTCTCACTGCTCCCTTTGTCGCTCTGCTTCCCGCTCCCGACGTCTCCACTCTTCCTCCTGACGCCGGTTGTAATTCTCCTCCACCAGCAGCTCCATGTCTCCACCATCAAACGCCAGCTTACGATGTCCGGTTTGCAGCAGCTCTCCTGGCGCCCGCCAGTCCTGGCGGCGCTCACCTGTGGCGGAAGCAGCCGGCTCTGGAACAGATGACGGTCGGGCTCCGGTACAGGCAGGTAGAGCTCTGGTGCCTGCGCGGCCTCCTCCATGAGGACGGGTGTCGCTTCTTCTGCCTCAGCGACGGGGGCAGACAGCGGGATCTGGGGTGCTGGTGCGGCGTTTTCTGCAGGAACGGGTGCCGCGTGACACTCCTGTACTGGAATGGGTGCCTCCACTGAGATACTGTCAACCGGTTCAGATTGCAAGGGCTGGGATGCCCGCACGGCCTACTTGTCATGTGTGCATCGCCACGAAGATCGTCGCGGTTGCACATTCTGACTTCTCACAGCTGAGTTGCTGTTTCTTTGTGTTTGGCAGTTAGGGAGTTAATTCTGTCTGTGCTCAGTTCTGGACTGGGTGCAGTTTTCTCCCGGCTGCAATTAATTACTTGTTGATTGGTTTCCTTTAAATCTCTGGTTGTCTGTGTTGGGAGTTGCCAGTGAAATTCTTCATGCAGACCACAGATAGGATTGTATCTGTATAGACTTAAGTTAAAGAGCTCCTTAGTTGTTTTAAGCTCACCTTGCTTAGAGTTTAATATCCCAGATCATTTATGTTCCTCCTGTGTTTGAGTGTGTATGCAAGTCTGTGTTTTCTCCAGTCTGTCTTATATGTCTAATCTGTGTATTTAGCAGAGATCAGCCCATATCCCTTTGGTGGTAATCAGAATCCTTCTTAGGACTGATTACAGGGTTCAGGGACTGATAGGAGACAGGGTTAGGCTGGAGACTTGGACCTCTGAACCATTATCAGTACCTCCAAGGTGAGGGATTAGTTAGGACCCCAGTTTAGGGTCAGGTTAGACCCCCGGTCCTCCTCTTTCCTGTGACAGTGTATCAAGTCCTCAAGATTAACCCTGAGTTCAACGGATATCGTGTCAGGTAAATCTATTCTATATTTACATGCTGATGTTGCTAATCTATATGTTGTATAGAGTGTTGTTCTTTTAAGAATAGTTTACTGACATCGTACACATATCATAAGACCGCGTGACATTTTCACTGGCCCATAAAATTATTCCCAGTTGCCATGGATCCAGTAGCCCAGCTGGCTCTGCAGTTGCAGGGATTATCCATGGAGCTGACGGACATTAAGTCCAAAGTTTTGTCTCCCTCGGAGCAAACCAGATTTGAACCTAAAGTAGCTCTCCCGGACAGGTTCACTGGTGGGCGAGACAAATTTTTTACCTTCAGGGAAGCATGTAAATTGTATTTTCGGCTTCGGCCTCGATCATCAGGGAGTGAAGAGCAGAGAGTGGGAATTGTTATCTCGCTCCTACAAGGGGACCCTCAATCCTGGGCCTTCTCCCTTCCTCCGGGATCCCCGGCTCTACAGTCAGTAGATCGATTTTTTACTGCCCTGGGTTTGGTATATGATGACCCAGATCGGGTCTCTCTTGCTGAGACAAAATTACGTAAGATACAGCAGGGAGATCGTCCGGCGGAGGAATTTGCTTCTGAGTTCCGTAGATGGGCCACAGATACTCAGTGGAATGACCCAGCTCTTAGGAGCCAGTTTTGTCATGGGCTTTCTGACAAATTAAAGGACGTTTTGGCTCAGTATGATTCTCCTCCATCACTGGAGGCTGCTATGGCCCTAGCTATCCGTACTGATAGACGGCTCCGGGAGAGGTGCGAGGTAACTCCGCCCCCTGTTGTTACTCCACCTACTACTAAAGTCCCTTATGTTGAGGTTCCCCTTGTCTGTTCGGAGGAGCCTATGCAGTTGGGAGGGACATCATTTCGTAGGAGGGGATTGGCGGTACGCCGCAGGACTAGAAGGTGTTTCTTCTGCGGGAAAGAGGGACATTTTGTTGGGGGATGTCCATCCCGTGCCTTGTTGAGCAAAAAGTCGCCGGAAAACTGTTAATCCCAGGTTGTGTGGTGGACGACAACCTGGGAGTATGTATTTCGTCCGCTAGTTCTTCTCAGTTCCTTGTACCAGTGGAGGTGGTGGTTGGTACGAGAGTGGAGAGATTTTCTGTTCTTCTTGATAGTGGGTCCGGGGCTAATCTGGTTGACGCTCAGTTTGCTCAGGCTCAAGGTATGCATCTGAGTGTATTGGTCAAACCGATCCCTATATTCTCCATTGACGCCAGGCCTCTCGGCCAAGGTAGCTTTGTTCATGAGGTTCATAACATTGACCTTCGGGTAGGGGCAATACATAGGGAACTATTATCTTGTTATGTGTTGGAGGGTCTACCTACTCCTATTGTGTTGGGACTTCCTTGGTTGGTTAAACATAACCCTGTGATTAATTGGCAGTCCAGAGATATAAGCCAATGGGGGGAGTTTTGCAAAAGTAACTGCATGAACACAGTCATCAGTGCGGTCGTGCCTAGTACTTTGCCTCCTTTTTTGGAGGACTTTGGGGATGTGTTCTCTGAGGAGGGGTGTCAGGAGTTGCCTCCTCATCGCGTGTATGACTGCTCTATTAATTTACTTCCTGATGCTAAGTTACCTAAAGCTAGGTTATATAACCTTTCTGGTCCTGAGAGGCAGGCTATGAAAGATTATATTTCGGAAAGTCTGGCCAAAGGGCATATTAGACCTTCATCTTCCCAGTGGCCGCGGGGTTCTTCTTTGTGAAGAAAAAAGATGGAGGCCTACGCCCTTGCTTGGATTTCCGCGAACTTAATCGGATTACTGTTCGAGATCCGTATCCACTCCCTCTGATTCCTGATCTCTTCAATCAAATTGTTGGCGCCAAATGGTTCTCTAAATTGGATCTCAGGGGGGCGTATAATCTGATTAGGATAAAAGAGGGGATGAGTGGAAAACGGCGTTTAACACGCCGGAGGGACATTATGAGAACCTTGTCATGCCTTTTGGTCTGACTACTGCACCAGCAGTATTCCAACATTTTGTTAATGACATTTTTCGTCATCTGGTGGGGCTGTTTGTGGTCGTATATTTGGATGACATTTTAATTTACTCACCAGATCTTGTGTCTCACCAGGAGCATGTGAGACAGGTGTTGCAGATCTTGCGAGACAATAAACTATACGCCAAACTGGAAAAGTGTGTATTCGCCGTACAGGAACTTCAGTTTTTGGGTTTCTTGGTGTCAGCCTCCGGTTTCCGTATGGACCCTGAAAGGTGAGAGCAGTGCTTGAATGGGATCAGCCAGAGGATCTTAAGGCTCTGCAGCGTTTTCTGGGGTTTGCTAACTACTACCGGAAATTTATTTGTAATTTCTCATCTGTTGTCAAACCTCTCACTGACATGACAAGAAAAGGGACGGATTTTTCTAAATGGTCGGACAAAGCTTGCCAAGCTTTTTCCTCTTTGAAAAAATGTTTTGCTTCGGCACCCGTTCTCATCCAACCAGATGCATCACAGCCGTTTGTTGTGGAGGTGGACGCGTCTGACGTAGGGGTGGGTGCAATATTGTCCCAGGGTCCGTCCCCTGGTAAATGGCATCCGTGCGCTTTCTTTTCTAAAAAATTGTCGTCCGCCGAAAGGAATTATGATATCGGCAATAGGGAACTTTTGGCATTAAGTTGGCTTTTGAAGAATGGCGTCACTTTTTGGAGGGGCAGTCCACCCGGTCACCGTCATTACTGATCACAAGAACCTGCTGTATTTGGAATCTGCTAAGCGTCTGAATTCCAGACAAGCTCGATAGTCGTTGTTTTTTACCAGGTTTAATTTTGTTGTCACTTATCGCCCTGGATCTAAGAATGTTAAGGCGGATGCCTTGTCTCGCAGTTTCCCAGGGGCCGGGAAAATGGATGACCCGATTCCTATCCTTCAGGAGGGGGTGGTAGTGTCGGCTGTATGTTCTGAGCTTGAGGAGGAGGTGTTAGAGGCTCAGGGGGACGCCCCTGCAGGACCTCCAGGGAGACTGTTTGTCCCAAATCAGTTGAGACAAAAGGTTATTGAGGCACATCATAATTCTGCTTTAGCAGGACATCCAGGGAGTAAGGCTACTTTAGATCTCCTTTCTCGCCGGTTTTGGTGGCCTAACGTTAATAAAGATGTTTTAACTTTTGTCGCGTCCTGTGGGGTTTGTGCTCACTCTAAGACCCCTCATACCCGTCCGTCTGGGACCCTCTTACCCTTGAAACTTCCGGAGCGTCCATGGACTCATTTGTCTATGGACTTCATCACGGACCTTCCTCAGTCGTCAGGGAAGACTGTCATACTGGTGGTTGTTGACAGGTTCAGTAAGATGGCACATTTCATTGCTCTTCCTGCCCTCCCCAATGCTAAAACTCTGGCGCAGGTGTTCATTGGGGAGATTGTGAGACTTCATGGGTTGCCTTCTGATGTGGTGTCAGATAGGGGGTCTCAGTTTGTGTCCAAGTTTTGGAGGGCATTTTGTTTACGTCGGGGGATGCAATTGTCATTTTCCTCGGCTTTTCATCCGCAGACCAATGGTCAGACAGAGCGTCTGAATCAAAGCCTAGAGACTTATCTTCGGTGTTTTGTCTCAGAGAACCAGGAGGACTGGTCTTCTTTCTTGCCTCTGGCAGAGTTCGCTCTTAACAACAGGCGGAGCGAGTCCACTGGTAAGTCCCCGTTTTTTGGGGCATATGGTTTTCATCCCCAGTTTTGTACATTCAATGGGGGGGCCCTTCTGGGGTTCCTGAGGAGGAGCGTTTCTCGTCGTCACTTGCTTCAGTGTGGAGAGGTGTATTGAATAATCTGAGTGCTATGGGGAACCGTTATAAACGTATGGCTGATAGGAGGAGAGTTTCTGGTCCAGATCTTAATGTGAACGATCTGGTATGGTTGTCTACCAGGAATATAAAACTTAAAGTTCCCTCCTGGAAGCTGGGCCCCAGATTCATCGGGCCGTACAGGATCAGTTCCATAATTAATCCTGTGACATTTCGTCTGGACCTCCCTCCTACGTTTAAAATTCATAATGTGTTCCACAAGTCATTACTTAAGAGGTACGTGGCACCAGTCATACCATCACCTCTACCTCCTCCTCCAGTGGTGGTCAATGGTAACTTGGAGTTTCAAGTGTCAAAGATCATGACTCACGTCTGAATCGCCGGTCCCCTTCAGTACTTGGTGCATTGGAAGGGGTATGGTCCAGAGGAGAGGACGTGGGTTCTGCGTCTGACATTAACGCGATCGTTTGGTGCGGACCTTCCACAGAACTCACCCGGGCAAACCTGGCCCTGAGGGTCCGGAGGCCCCTCGTAGAAGGGGGGGTACTGTCATGTGTGCATCGCCACGAAGATCGTCGCGGTTGCACATTCTGACTTCTCACAGCTGAGTTGCTGTTTCTTTGTGTTTGGCAGTTAGGGAGTTAATTCTGTCTGTGCTCAGTTCTGGGACTGGGTGCAGTTTTCTCCCGGCTGCAATTAATTACTTGTTGATTGGTTTCCTTAAATCTCTGGTTGTCTGTGTTGGGAGTTGCCAGTGAAATTCTTCATGCAGACCACAGATAGGATTGTATCTGTATAGACTTAAGTTAAAGAGCTCCTTAGTTGTTTTAAGCTCACCTTGCTTAGAGTTTAATATCCCAGATCATTTATGTTCCTTCTGTGTTTGAGTGTGTATGCAAGTCTGTGTTTTCTCCAGTCTGTCTTATATGTCTAATCTGTGTATTTAGCAGAGATCAGCCCATATCCCTTTGGTGGTAATCAGAATCCTTCTTAGGACTGATTACAGGGTTCAGGGACTGATAGGAGACAGGGTTAGGCTGGAGACTTGGACCTCTGAACCATTATCAGTACCTCCAAGGTGAGGGATTAGTTAGGACCCCAGTTTAGGGTCAGGTTAGACCCCCGGTCCTCCTCTTTCCTGTGACAGTGTATCAAGTCCTCAAGATTAACCCTGAGTTCAACGGATATCGTGTCAGGTAAATCTATTCTATATTTACATGCTGATGTTGCTAATCTATATGTTGTATAGAGTGTTGTTCTTTTAAGAATAGTTTACTGACATCGTACACATATCATAAGACCGCGTGACACTCCTCTACTGGAACGGGTGCCTCCACTGAGATACTGTCAACCGGTTCAGATTGCAAGGGCTGGGATGCCCGCACGGCCTCCTCTACTGGAACGGGTGCCTCACCTTCCGGTACAGACACTTCAGGTGTAAGAGGGATTGGCGCCGCTCCAATTGTAGTTTTAGGGCCCTCCAGCTCGCTTCCATCCTGGCGACCTCCTCCCGGTGCCGGGCCAGGTCTCTCAGGGTATCCTCCGCTTCTTCCAGCGTAGGAGGGTTTCCAGGCCGGGTGCCAAACGGTGGCTCCGTGGCGATCGGGTCGCTTCCGTGGGGGGAGAGCTCTGACTCCTCCATCCCTTCCCACTTCTGCTCACGTCCGTTCGCCATCTCTGCCAAGTCACATGTGTCATTAGCATCAGGAGAGGCGCCATCTTTTGTAGGGAGGCGGGACCTTCGCGTTCGTTTCCGCCCACTGAGGAGGATGAGGAGGCGGAACTCCAGAGCTGTGGGCACGATCTTACATTGCAGTAACATTTAGAGTGTGAGGACATCGTTTTCGCGCCACGGAGTGAGTGTACGCCCACGAGAGCACGCCCTTATTCTTCCCTGTGCCTCGTGGCGCAGATATGACGGAAAAATGGCAAATACAGTCTATGATGATTTTTGCAATTCTCAAGCAAAAAAACAGTTCAATTAAGGCACACAGGACTCGCTTATAGCGAGCTTCTGAATCCTGTTTGTGACGCCAAAGTTGAGTCGCACAGAGCCACAGGTTTTGGGGGTACTCGGCACCAAGCCCGTCGACTTCTATGGGGGATGTGACGGATAGCACAGCTATGTCTGTGCCCTGGTGGCTCACTGGAATGTGGGATATTTCCAGGGGATGATAGAATGTTTGTGTAGTTTGTCGTGACGCCACCTGTAGTACCTGGTCAGGGTGACCAGCGCTGCTGTGCAGGTCCTCTGGCAGGGATGGTGTAGTGCAGTTAGGTGATAAGTCTTGTACAGGTAAGACGGTATCCTTCCAGGGCAGATAGATGTGAGATAGAGCAATGGTGCAGAGTGATGTAGCAGAGTGGAGTATGCGACGTAGTAAGAAAGCAGGAAAGGAAACAATTCTTACTACAAAGACATGCAGCATAAGGCTGCCTCAACCCCTCCCATCCAACTAGCTACACCCTGTTCTAACCAGCCTGAGCTAGACCATCCCATTGGGTCCGCCTACACTCAGCTGGCATAGTGTACTGTTGAATGCAGTGGTTGGAGTCAATGGGGTGTTTCCTCCTTACCTGAGAGTAAGTTGTCCACACCGCTGGGTGCGATGCAACATCTCTGTGGCGACTGGACCCTCGGGTGCTTCTGTCTTTTCACAAATGCCGGCTTTACCTGGCAATTGAATCAGAGGCTATTTTACTATGTAGAAGTGAATAAACTATAAATATATGTATATATATATATGTCACAATGACATGTATATATATATATATATGTATTCTAAGTGTGTATATTTTGTGTTTACAAGGAAAGAAAGTGTTTTTTTAGTTGCGATATTTTGTTCCCATAGACTTACATGGGACTTCCGGTATCGGAATCGGATATCGCCGATATTTAGTGATATCGGCGATACCATTCCGATCCGATATTTTAGATATCGAGCAGTATCGCTCAACAGTATTCATTATTATTTTTGTCAGATTCAAGTTATTTCTGTGACCATTGTGGGTTTTTCTGTCATTAAATGAGGGTACCAACAACAGTTTTGACCACGTGTGTATCAATTACTGGGCTGCTTGGTGTAGTTTTGGTAGAATCTTTGTTTTGTCTGATGTCGATGTAGCTGAACTAAGGGCCCCGTCTCACATAGCGAGATCGCTAGCGGGATCGCTGCTGAGTCACAAATTTTGTGACGCAACAGCAATCTCAGAAGCGATCTCGACAAGTTTAACATGCAGCGACAATCAGCCCCCTGCTGGTATCGCTTATCGTCGCTGAATGTCCTGGACTTTTTTTTGATCTTTGGCCAGCACACATCTCTGCGTGTGACAGGCGGGAGACCAGCGATCAGTGAGCTGAAGCTGGTAACCAAGGTTAACATCGGGTTTCCAGGCGCCAGTCGGGGCCTGGAAACCCGATGTGTACGTTAGATACCAGTGCGCTGGTGCAGGGGAGCTGGTAACCAAGGTCCACAGCGGGTTATTAAGCGCCGCCCCATGCCTAGAAACCCGATGTGTACCTTGGTTACCAGCTCCCTGCACCAGCGCGCTGGTATGCCGGTAACTAAGCGACGAGTGTCGCTTGTTACCGGCGTACTCGCTGTCCTGATCACTGCTGAGATCTGCCTGTTTGGCAGCTCAGCAGCGATCATGTAGCGACTCAGCAGCGATCCTGACAAGTTCATATAGTTGTCGGGATCGCTGGTGAGTCGCTATGTGAGACTGGGCTTTAAGACTGTGTATAACCCCATCCACATCTGTTCCTGTGTACACTGTGAATTGTCAGCGAGTTACTAATCAGTGGTGGGGGCAGGGTTATCATGTTAGCCTGAATGGTGTGTACATGAGATGTAGTCTGGCAGTGATAATCTCCTGCTGATCAAATACTGATTATATTGAAACTACAGCACAGTGACACATCTCTGGAATCAGGGCCTTGTGCTCTATATTATGCTGCTCTCAGATTAAATAGCAAAAATCTGCTGACAGATTCCTTTTAAAGGGATTCGCTTTCTCCAACTGACATTCCTCTTTTAAAACAAAATAGTCCTCTTTGCACTTACCTTCAACATTTTGCTTTGCTTTTGTGCCACCATATTCCATATGAAGATCTATTTGGTGACCAAAATAGAAACCAAACTGAAATAAGAATATCAAAAGTCAAAGCAATAAAATGATTGCCTAAATCTGGGTCATAAAACCAGATTGAGAAGATATGTGGAAAAAATGTATTAGTCAAAGACTGGGAATGATCATATTGGATAAGTAATGTCAAGTCTGGGCTGTGCTATGTTAATTGTAGTGCAGAATATTACTTTAAGCTACAGTGGCATGGCTACAGATTTAAGTTATGCATGTATAGTGACTATAAATATCAATAAGTATTTCAAGGTTATCATTTATACATGTTAAAGAAAATATAGATGTAGATCAAAAAGTTTTCTTCAAGTGTTATATAAAGTTAGTTTTATCTAGTAAAGTAATGTTAAAGCAAAATTGCAAAAAACTATCCATCTTTGACAATTTTATGCATATTTGCCTGAATAAAAATGAAGCATAATGCATAGCAAAATAATAACATAATAATACATACCATAGCAGATAATGCATTTTTTTCCACAAATAATTGTGTGCATATTGTAGATGTACCATTTGTAATCCACTTGCATTAATGACATAACAGGTCTGGGACTTCGTAGCAGGGATTGGTAAAATTGGTTCAAACACAAACTGTTTTAAAAATGTGTTTGGATCATCGCTAATGTATCATTGGCTGAATGAGGCACTTATCCTAGTAACATTATGTAATTTTACAAATTTCAGTAGTAATGACTTAGAAATCTATATATAAAAGTAAAATAATACATTTAGTTTAATGCGGATACATACATTGCTGTATTTTAATCACAGTTCAAGAAAATGTGAAATAAAATGCCCCAAGTTTAGTAACAATTATTAATTAAAAATAAGAGTGACTGTAGAATGATATAATCTATCAGGGCAGGAAAAATATAATATGCAATTATTAGCAAATACCTAAATAAACCCCTTGAAAAATGGGGCAATTTTATCTTTTAAAACATGTTTTATTTGTACAAATCAGGATTTTGCTCAAATCTGCACTAGTGTTATGCTCAAAGCAGAGAAGGGGAAAAGAGGCCTGGCAGCAAGCTATTTAACTCCTGACACCATGCTGTAATATTACGCCTCATTCACACATGCCTGTATTTTTGAATCAGTATTTGTATGACAAAACCAGGAGTGTGTCCAAAACACAGAACAGATGTCAATCTTTCAACAATAGTTTTTATCGTTAAGTTCTGCTCCTGGCATTGACGTACAAACAATAGTGTTGAGCGATACGATACCGCAAGTATCGGGTATCGGCCGATATTAGCTCTATCCACCTTTCGATACTTAGTTTCGATATTTTCCATATATCGTATACCGGAATCGGAAGTACCCATAATTCTTTGAGAGGCAATGTGATTTTAGTCAGCCAATGAGGAATCCTAAGAAGTGTGGGCACATCCTGTACTGCTGCGGTCATGTTAACTAATGGCATGGCTGTGATTGGATGCTGAAATGATGTCAGAATGCACTATAAAAGGCGCCGCCGCCATTTTAGCGTCACTGTGCTGTGAATTCAGTAAGGGACAGAACGCTGCTGTGCTGACTCTGAGGGACAGTTAGAGATTGCGATTTAGTGTACTGTGCTGTAGGCAGGCTAGCACCAACCGCTGTGTAAAGCTTCCTTTTGCCTGCAGTGTTGTTTTAACAGCTCTGCAAGGTGTGTGTGAGTGCAGGTGACGCTGCAGTTTGCTCTGCATGCAACGCTGTCTGTAGGCATCTGCACGTGTCACTCACAGACTCTTTTTTTTTTCTTCAGTGTAATTCTTGCAGCTCCATGCAATTTAACTATTAGTGTGACGCGCTTCCATCCGTATCCAATACATTGGTTGCAAACACTATAGAAGTAGACAAAGGAGTAGCCTTTCACAGATTGTGAACAGTTGTGTTTCAGTGTTCACTTCAGTCTGTGTTTTTTATTTTTTGAGTGCACATCACGCTCCAGTTACTTGTTCAAGCACTGCTGCTTGTACTCTGCTGAGCGTGTCTCAGTGCCTCATCCTTTTCATTTATCTCCAATTGGTTCTGCTCCATTCCATTTAAAATATAATCTATTAGTGTGACGCGCTTCCATCCGTATCCAATACATTGGTTGCAAACACTATAGAAGTAGACAAAGGAGTAGCCTTTCACAGATTGTGAACAGTTGTGTTTCAGTGTTCACTTCAGTCTGTGTTTTTTATTTTTTGAGTGCACATCACGCTCCAGTTACTTGTTCAAGCACTGCTGCTTGTACTCTGCTGAGCGTGTCTCAGTGCCTCATCCTTTTCATTTATCTCCAATTGGTTCTGCTCCATTCCATTTAAAATATAATCTATTAGTGTGACGCGCTTCCATCCGTATCCAATACATTGGTTGCAAACACTATAGAAGTAGACAAAGGAGTAGCCTTTCACAGATTGTGAACAGTTGTGTTTCAGTGTTCACTTCAGTCTCTGCGTAATAACCACACTTAGGCCTTTAACTTTTGATGAAGAAGTCAGTGAGTAAGGCACGTGGTCGTGGCCGTGGAGTTTCAGCAGGGAGAGGACGTGGGGATTCTGTGGCTGCTGCCGCCCTCAGTGACACAGCATCCACCAGTTTTACCCATGAGCGTTCCTTTATGCGCACTTTGGTAGGAGCTCGGCGTGCCCCCCTGCTGCGGGAAGAACAAATTGAAGCCGTTGTTGGTTGGATGGCAGCCAATGCATCGACTTCAATTCCTTCCACCTCCTCTCAGGAACACAACACTGTTGAGCAACCATCTGTCTGTTCACCGCCTGTCAAATTGCCCAGGCAGTCAGAGAGTTCTGTACAGGAGCCAGCTGAGTCTCTGCTTCTGTTCTCAGAATCTGTAGGCTCGCAAACACGGGCACAGGCAAGCAGCATTCTGCAATTTGAAGAAGAGGGAGTATGCAGTGATGCGCAACAGCTGTGTCTCTCTCAATCTGAAGAGGCGGGTGAGCCAGTGCCGATGGACAGCACACCGCAGAACGCATCTTATGATGATGATGAGACTCATGTGCCAGGTTTTGTGGAGCATGGTGCTGCCCAGACCATCCAACAGCAGCAGGTGTTGGAAGAGGGTAGTGGAGATGATGAAGTCCGAGACCCAACATGGCGTGAGCAACAGGAAGGTGGTGGGAGCAGCTCTGAGGAAGAGATGTCCCAACGGTACAAAGAGGAGGGAGAGGTAGGCTGCAGACTCGCTTGCCTGTAGCCTCCAGTTTGGCACCTGTTGGGAGCAGTTCTCTTAGAAATGTCAAAATTGGCGCTCCCATGACTTGCACTGCGTGGTCCTTTTTGACAGACTTGTAGATGATATTTGCTATGTTCAATGCAAGCTGTGTAAGCAAAAAGTTAAAAGAGGTAAAAATATCAGTAACCTGAATACCACAAATATGTGGAAACATGTACGGACAAAGCACGTAGCTGAGTTACAAAGACACACTGTAGATGTAGGCCAACCTACAGCAGCACCTACATCTTCAGGTCGTGTTCGAGCCTCTACCTCCAGCTCACACACACCTGGTTCGGCTTCCTCACAGGATCTCCATGGAAGAACCTCGGTCACTGTTGTCCATAGACAAACTGTTATTCCACCCACAGCAGCAAGTTCACAGTCATCGTCACACTCCCAGAACAAAAAACAGCCATCGGTACCACAGGCATGGGATAAAAGACGGCCATACTCGGCAAACCATCCACGAGCACAGGCTTTGAATGCTGGCATTGCAAAACTCCTGTCCCTTGAAATGCTGTCATTCAGGCTGGTGGAGACTGACAGTTTCAGGAACTTTATGGCATTGGCAGTCCCACAATATAATGTGCCAAGCCGATTTTATTTCAGCAGGCAAGCTGTCCCTGCTCTGCAAAAACATGTCGAGGGAAACATTAAACATGCGCTACTAAACGCCGTCAGTAGCAGGGTCCACCTGACCACCGATGCGTGGACCAGTACCCATGGCCAGGGACGATACCTTTCCCTCACTGCCCATTGGGTCAATGTTGTGGAGCCGGGTACAGATCTTGCCAGTGGCGCTGTACGTGTTCTGCCAACTCCAAGGATTGCAGGAATCCAGTCTGTACACATTGATTCCTCCTCCTACTCCAGTTCCTCAGAATCATAGCTGCACGAGTCGTCACGGTATACCTCCACATGGACCCGTGAACGCTTACCTGTTGCGACCGATATGAGCACAGCCGTGGCCAAACGTCAACAGGCCGTCCTGAAATTAATTCCCATGGGGAATCGAAGCCACACAGCGCAGGAGCTCTGGGATGCCATCAAGCAGGAGAGCGACGTGTGGTTTTTGTCAGCTAATCTCCAGCCAGGCTTGGTAGTGTGTGACAATGGCCGAAATCTGGTGGCAGCTCTGGGCCTTGGCAACCTCACTCACATACCATGTCTGGCACATGTGCTCAACTTGGTCGTGCAGAGTTTTTTGAGGGACTATCCGGATCTTGATGCACTGCTGCACAAGGTCCGCCTAGAGTGCGCTCACTTGCGACGTTCCAGCATGGCCAGATCGCGCATTGCAGCTCTGCAAGTCAGATTTCGCCTTCCTGAACATCGCATCATATGTGAAGTACCCACCAGGTGAAATTCCACGTTACATATGTTGGAGCGGTTGTGTGAGCAGCAGCCAGCAGTAATGGAGTATCAGCTGCAACAGGCGCAATCAACTCGCAATTTGCGCCGTTCACACTTCACCACTACTGAGTGGGCCTCTATGAAGGACATCTGCGACGTTTTGCGTGCGTTTGATGTCTCAACTCGGATGGCGAGTGCAGATGATGCACTAGTCAGCATGACTGTCCCCCTTATCTGCCTGCTTCAGAAATCACTGAAAGCACTAAAGGAAGAGGTTTTGGAAGAGGTGGAGGATGAGGAGTCACAAATTCAATTACCTTCAGGACAGTCAGCGCAACGTGGTTCCTCACAAAGGGCTGGGCAGGGCTCACTTTGTGAGGTGTGAGGAGGATGAGGAGGAGCAGGAGTCAATGGAGGAGGAAGAAATCCCTACAGAGGGAGGTACACAACGCTCTAGTCAGTATGTAGAGCGAGGGTGGGGTGATGCAGAGGAGACAGAGATGACGCCTCTTCCAGAGGACAGCCTTTGTTGGCCAGTTGGGAGTCTGCAGCACATGGTTGATTTCATGCTTCAGTGCCTGAGAAACGACCGCCGCATCGCCCACATTCTCACCACGTCAGATTATTGGGTGTACACCCTCCTAGACCCTCGCTACCGGGACAACTTACAAACCCTCATCACACCGGTGAACCGGGACCGTAAAATGCAGGAGTACCAAGACACACTGGTGCAATCCATACTGTTGTACATTCCAGCCGAGAGAGCTGCTGCTGCTGCTACTGCTTTACAAAGCAGCTCTGTGCGTCGAGGCAGTGTAGACACCTCTACAACAAAAGGGAGCAGAAGCAGTGCCTCTGCACAGGGCAAGAGCTGTATGTTACAAATGTGGAAAAGTTTTGTGACAGCGCCAGCAAGGTCTACACCATCCGAGACGGCTCCAGTCACCAGGAAGAAACGTTTCCGTAAGATGGTGACAGACTACTTGGCTTTCCCTCTAAGTGTACTCCCAGATGCCTCTTCCCCTTTCAAATTTTGGGTCTCTAAGTTGGATACATGGCCAGAGCTTAGCCAGTATGCATTGGAGGTGCTGGCTTGCCCTGCTGCCAGTGTATTATCTGAGCGTGTCTTTAGTGCTGCAGGTGGTGTAGTAACAGACCGTCGCATGCGACTATCCTCAGAGAATGTGGACCGGCTTACTTTTCTGAAAATGAACAAGGCATGGATCTCACCTGAATTTGCCTGTACGTTTTCAGATTAAATAACTGTTTGGCAACGTTTTCCATGTCTCCTGTTATGTTCATCTTTCTACCACCTGAACTCTACTCCCTGGGCTACAACACCGCCATTTGTTGCTCGTAAGTAATTGGCAGGGGTACTGACTCATGGCCAGCCTGGTTACAGCACGACAGCTGTTTCCTGGCAGTGTGAACGTCAATTATCCTCCAATAAGTTGTGCTGTCGTGTTGCATTCGGGTTAGCCGACTCTATGGTGCCTGCAGTTTAGGTGATTCCTATGTGTGCTGTGGGATATGTAAATAAAGGCGGTTTCCATTGTGACAATAGGACAAGCACCCACTGTAGGACTGTGTGATTCGGTAACTGCGGACGGCTTGCGTCCTGTCAACTTACATTTTCATGGGTGCGTTCTTCTTACCCGTCCGGGGTCCAGTACCGTCAACTGGTTCTCCCCAGTGCCTTTGGCCTAGGTGCCTCCATCTCCGTATCCGAGTTCCACCAACGTCTGCTGGTCCTTGGTAGTGCTTTGGAGCACAGGTACCTCCTGCTTAGTAACCGTGTCACAGTAACGTCAGCTGGTACTCGGTTGTGACATTGCCTCTTTTCCTTCTGCTACCCGTCCGGGGTCCAGTACCGTCAACTGGTTCTCCCCAGTGCCTTTGGCCTAGGTGCCTCCATCTCCGCATCCGAGTTCCACCAACGTCTGCTGGTCCTTGGTAGTGCTTTGGAGCATAGGTACCTCCTGCTTAGTAACCGTGTCACAGTAACGTCAGCTGGTACTCGGTTGTGACATTGCCTCTTTTCCTTCTGCTACCCGTCCGGGGTCCAGTACCGTCAACTGGTTCTCCCCAGTGCCTTTGGCCTAGGTGCCTCCATCTCCGTATCCGAGTTCCACCAACGTCTGCTGGTCCTTGGTAGTGCTTTGGAGCACAGGTACCTCCTGCTTAGTAACCGTGTCACAGTAACGTCAGCTGGTACTCGGTTGTGACATTGCCTCTTTTCCTTCTGCTACCCGTCCGGGTTCCAGCACAGTCAGCTGGTCCTCGTTACTTCCATTGTCTCTTGCTCTCAACAGGACAAAGAAGGTTAAGACAAACTACAAGATACAGAACAAGAGACAGAAGAACAATAAGCAGAAGATCAAAAAGCAGAAGAACATGAAGTATAAGACCAAAATGAAGAGCAAAATATATGCTCTAAATTCTAAGCAGAAGAAGACTAAGCAGTGTATGGGGGTGAGTCCGTACCTCCTCGTGGTGCCCCTGGAAAATGCCTGCTGCTGCAGGCTAAACTGAACACGGACAAATACTGTTGTAATTTAAATCTTTTGTGACAGCAAGAACGGAAGGATGAACAATTCATACTTTTACAGATTACAAGTACAGGAATCTCTGTCACAAATAAGAATATGATGAAGAAAATGAAGAGGAAGAAGATGAAGAATTTGAATATGAAGAAGATTAATTAGTTTAATAATAACAATATGAGTAATGTAAACAAAAACATGAATAGCAAGAAGTTTAAGAAGAAGATTAAGAAGGTGAAGATGAAAATAATTTGATGAGAAAGATGATGCTGCTGAAGATTATGAAGGAGAAAGTGTGGCACTGGCAAAAGTTAAAAAGGTGAAGAGCATGGAAGTTGTGAAACATACATATTTGCCAAAATAGAAAAAAGGTTAACAACATTGTCAATTTGTTAGTCAATCCAAACGTATTTCCAAAAAAAAATATATTAATGCTATTCCAATGCATTGGGTTAAACATGTATGCCTTTATTGTCTCCTCAACCTCCCCCAATACATTCTACATTAGTCTTTGTTGTTTTCCTTCATGTAAAATTAACCAACAAGGCAAGAATGGTTTTTTTTAATGTCGATATTTGGTTCCCATAGACTTACATTGGACTTCCGGTATCGGAATCGGATATCGACGATATTTAGTGATATCGGCGATACCATTCCGATCCGATATTTTTAGATATCGAGCAGTATCGCTCAACACTAACAAACAATGATGCAAAATTACTGACGTGCCAAAGGGGCTTTAATCAGATTTACCTTCAACTTTCATTGAAAGTATGCCAGATTTTAAAAAATTTACTAAAAATATATTTTTTTCTAATAAATATCCACCAAGCATCCTTGACATTACAATTGCTGATAAAGGCCTAACATTATTTATCTTGTAAAAGTGGTTGGAACTATTAGGCTGCACATAAACAATCAGTTTTTGAAGTAGATTTTTTGAAAGTAGGAAATCTAAGAATTATTAAGAACTGGGCCAATTGCGCAAGATTCAAGTTATGATATCTAAATGACTGGGACTGAAGAACCCCAACACGATTGGTGTTATTGACCACTACTATTTCTTGATATGATGTAGTTGGTATCTATTCCATCTACGGTAAAGAGATAGAAGAAAGAACAACTGATAAACCAGTGATAGAGTCAATGATTTCCAAGGTTCGTTAATATACAGTACAGACCAAAAGTTTGGACACACCTTCTCATTCAAAGATTTTTCTGTATTTTCATGACTATGAAAATTGTAGAATCACACTGAAGGCATCAAAACTATGAATTAACACATGTGGAATTATACATTACACTTTACAAAAAAGTGTGAAACAACTGAACATATGTCTTATATTCTAGATTCTTCAAAGTAGCCACCTTTTGCTTTGATTACTGCTTTGCACGCAGAAAAGGTGAACGGATGGATTCTACATGCCTGGTTCCCACCGTGAAGCATGGAGGAGGAGGTGTGATGGGTGTGGGGTGCTTTGCTGGTGACACTGTTGGGGATTTATTCAAAATTGAAGGCACAGTGAACCAGAATGGCTACTACAGCATCTTGCAGCAGCATGATATTACATCCGGTTTGCGTTTAGTTGGACCATTATTTATTTTTCAACAGGGCAATGACTCCAAACACACCTCCAGACTGTGTAAGGGCTATTTGACCAAGAAGGAGAGTGTTGGGGTGCTACGCCAGATGACCTGGCCTCCACAGTCACCAGACCTGAACCCAATCGAGATGGTTTGGGGTGAGCTGGACGGCTCACTGCTTCAATTTTGAATAAATCCCCAACAGTGTCACCAGCGTTCGCAGCCCAGGGTCCACCGTGCAGGCAGAGCCTGCTGCTAGTAGGATGGCGGAATGGCGAACTCTGTTACTTCACAGAGTCGCAACTATGGACACTGTGGCTCTATATGGCGGTATAAGCGAACTCTGTTACGCCACAGAGTCGCTAAGGTAGAAACGCAGAAATATGGACTGTCCCCAACAGTGTCACCAGCAAAGCACCCCCACACTATCACACCACCTCCTCCATGCTTCACGGTGGGAACCAGGCATGTAGAGTCCATCCTCCGTTTACCTTTTCTGCGTGTTTCCACATGTGTTAATTCATAGTTTTGATGCCTTCAGTGTGATTCTACAATTTTCATAGTCATGAAAATACAGAAAAATCTTTTAATGAGAAGGTGTGTCCAAACTTTTGGTCTGTACTGTACATGAATAATAAGCAAAATATAGCCCAGCTGAAGAGCTATCAAGGCGGAAAAAGTTGATGCTGACTATAATAGAAAGGTCTCAGAAGAACACATAATGCATTGAAGGTAACAGTGCAGTTGCTAGTCAGAGCACAGTTGCTGACCCTGTCCTTTGCCAAAAGCACAATAGCCACACAAGCATGTGAAGTAGAATATAGAGCAGTGGAAGAAGATGGCCTGGTATGATTAATCCTTTTTTTTCTGTTACATTGTATATGAATAAAAGGAGCCCAATGCATAAAAGTCAACCCAGCGGTGTGATGCATTTAGCAATTTTTTGACTGCACAGGTTACACCAAAGCTATGTCTGCCCATGTCATACCTACACTGTGTGCATAATTATTATGCAAATGAGTATTTTGATCACATCATACTTTTTATACATGTTGTCCTACTCCAAGCTGTATAGGCTTGAAAGCCAACTGCCAATTATGTAAATCAAGTGATTTGCATCTCTGTAATAGAGGAGGGTGTGGTCTAATGGCATCAACACCCTATATAAGGTGTGCTTAATTATAAGGCAGCTTCCTTTCCTTTGGCAAAATGGGTCAGAAGAGAGATTTGACGGACTCTAAAAAGTCAAAAATTGTAAGATGTCTTGCAGAGGGATGCAGCAGTCTTGAAATTGCTAAACTTTTGACGCGTGATCACCGAACAATCAAGTGTTTCATGGCAAATAGCCAACAGGGTCGCAAGAAGAATGTTGATAAAAAAAGGGCGCAAAATAACTGCCCATGAATTGACGAAAATCAAGCGTGAAGCTGCCAAGATGCCATTTGCCAGCAGTTTTGCCATATTTCAGAGCTGCAAAGTTACTGGAGTGTCAAAAAGCACAAGGTGGGCCATACTCAGGGACATGGCCAAGGCAAGGAAGGGTGAAAAACGACCACCTTTGAACAAGACACATAAGATAAAACGTCAAGACTGGGCCAAGAAATATCTTGAGACTGATTTTTCTAAGGTTTTATGGACTGATGAAATGAGAGTGACTCTTGATGGGCCAGATGGATGGGCCTGAGCCTGGATCAGTAAAGGGAAGAGATCTCAACTCCGACTCAAATGCCATCAAGGTGGAGGTGGGGTACTGGTATGGTCTGGTATCATCAAAGATGAACTTGTGGGACCTTTTCGGGTTGAGGATGGAGTGAAGCTCAACTCCCAGACCCACTGCCAGTTTCTGGAAGACACCTTCTTCAAGCAGTGGTACAGGAAGAAGTCAGTATAGTTCAAGAAAAACATGATTTTCATGCAGGACAATGCTCCATCACATGCATCCAAATACTCCACAGCGTGGCTGGCCAGTAAAGGTCTAAAGGAAGAAAAAATAATGACATGGCCCCCTTGTTCACCTGATCTGAACCCCATAAAGAACCTGTGGTCCCTCATAAAATGTGAGATCTACAGGGAGGGAAAACATTACACCTCTCGGAACAGTGTCTGGGAGGCTGTGGTGGCTGCTGCACGCAATGCTGATCGTAAACAGATCAAGCAACTGACAGAATCTATGGATGGAAGGCTTTTGAGTGTCATCGTAAAAAAGGTGGCTATATTGGTCACTGATTTTTTTTTTTTTTTGAATGTCAGAAATGTTTATTTCTAAATTTTGTGTTGTTATATTGGTTTACTTGGTGAAAATAAACAAGTGAGATGGGAATATTATTATGGTTTTTATTAAGTTGCCTAATAATTCTGCACAGTAATAGTTACCTGCACAAACAGAAATCCTCCTAAGATAGCCAAATCTAAATAAAAAAAACACTCCAACTTCCAAAAATATTAAGCTTTGATATTTTATTGATTATTTATTTTTTATAGTCTTTTGGGTTGATAGAGAACATAGTTGTTCAATAATAAAAAGAATCCTCTCATAATACAACGTGCCTAATAATTCTGCACACAACTGCATTTATTCATTTCTTCAGCCAGTGGTGGCCTTTAAGGAGGACAATGCATTCATGGTATTGGTATTTGCAAATGGAAATCATGGCTTTGATTGCATGCGCCACACTACAAGAATTATTTAGGAACAGTTTGCATTAGGAACATAACAAAGAAATCAAGGTGTTGAATTCAAGAACGGAGGTTTGCGATGCCATGAGAGCGCTGCCCCGTGAAGGACAAGAGGCTGGTTCCAAGTTAAAAGAATTTATTGCACTACGCGATAACGTAAAAAAAATGTAACTCTGGTATCGCTGTAATCGCACTGACCTGAAAAATATAGTAGTTTAAAGAGATGACATAAAAATAAATAGAAGTAAATAATTAAAAAGAAATAAAAGCAATTCTACACATGCTGTTGATTTGGAGTCAAAATTGTCACTACACCTGTAGAAAAATTCCCAGTGGGGTGTAATTTCCAAAATGGGCTAACTTGAGGGAGGGATTCTGCTCTTCTGGCACTTAAGCTTTCTGTATATGGAGACCACAAACTAACCTGTGATAATTAGTTCTTCAAAAGTCAAATAACGATCTTTCCACTTCCAACTCTCACCGTGTGACTAAGCAGTACTTTATAGCCACATATAGGGTATTGTCACGTTCTGCAGAAATTGGGTGACAAATGTTGTTGCCATTTTTTACCCATTTCCACTTGTTTAAATTTAAAATCTGAGGCTAAAACAACATTTTTGTGGTAAAAATGTAATTCTTTTTTCTTTACTGTTTAATGTTATAAAGTTTTGTGACACACAGAGATGTAGTTTGTAAAATGGGTCACTTTGGCAAATCTGAACTTCAATATAGCCCTTTTTCTCTTCTGAGCTTTGCACTCTGCCTCAAAAGTAGTTTTTGACCACATATGAGGAGAAATTTCATAACAAATTTTACCCTATTATCCCTTTTTGAAAATTAAAAACTTGAGGCTAAAACAACATTTTAGTGGAAAAAAGTGTAGTTTTCAAATGACTCAGCTAAATGTTATACAATTCTGTGAAGCGCCTGAGGGTTAAAAATGCTCACCACTTCCTTAGGTGAATTCCTCAAGAAGTACACCTTTCAAAATGGGGTCATTTGTGGGGGTTTGTGCTGTTTTGGCATGTCAGAGGCTCTTCAAATGTGACATGGCATCTGCACTCCAGAATTCAACTGGCATTCCATCCATTCTGAGCTCTGCTGTGTGCCGAAACAGTAGTTTTCCACTATATATGGGTATTGACATATTCAGTAGAACTCGCTAAACAAATTTAGGGGTCCATTTTCTCCCGCTACCATTGTGAAAATGAAAAATGTGTGGCTAAATCAACATTTTTGTGGAAAAAAAATATTTTTTCATTTTCACTGTTAAAGGTTATAAAACCCTGCGGATTCAGGGTGCTCCTCACACTTCTAGATAAGCTCCTTGAAGGTGTAGTTCCAAA
Organism: Oophaga sylvatica; assembly: GCA_033576555.1. NCBI lineage: Eukaryota > Metazoa > Chordata > Amphibia > Anura > Dendrobatidae > Oophaga > Oophaga sylvatica. The sequence continues at coordinate 279,831,541 of JARQOD010000005.1, forward strand.
ATGGTGTCACTTGTGAGGTGTTTCCACTTTTTAGGCACATCAGGGGCTCTGTAAATGTGACATGCGACATCTCTTCCAGATAATTTTGCGCTCCAAAGATTGAAGGTTACTCCTTTTCTGCTGAGCCCTGCCGTGCACTCAAATAGAAGTTTTAAGCCACATAAGGGGTATTGGTGAACTCAGGGGAAACTGTTGTGTTTTGGAGACGACTTCGGAGCTGAAGCTCCCTCTGGTGGTTGCTGAGGGTATTGAACCAATGTTGAATACCAAGAGCCCTACACCTGCAAATAACGAGTGGTGGTCAGGTGATACTGACTGGCCTGATATAAGTGAGCTCAACTCCCATGATCCTCGCTGGTAATCAATTGTGCTTCCTGGTCTAGGTTGGAATTCAGCTTGCTTTCCTGCTGTCTCCTGCTTGCTTTCAGATAAGTCTCTTTCAGTTTTTTTTACTGTGGTTTGAATTCCTTGCTTTTTGCTGCATTGCTTTTTGTATTTAGCCGGGTCCCCTTTGGGGGCTTTGGCTGGTCTCCATTCATTTTTTGTATTTGTTCATTTGCTCAGTTCTTGTGATATCTTGCTGCTGGGTAGCTACGTGTCCACACCAGAGATCTGATATAGGTGGTCGAGACCCTGAGGTCTCAGTGTTTTTGGATTCAGAAGTGTTGGAGTTTTTCCTAGGGTTTTTCTGGGTTGCAGACAGTATTCTCTCTTGTACTGTACTATCCTATCTAGACAGTTTTGGGCCCCAGCGTTTGCTCAATCTATTTTCTGTCTTTGTTCGTGTTTTCATCTTGTCTAACCACCATTATATGTTTGGGGGCTTCCTACTCTTTTGGGGCCTACTCCGGGACAGTCAGATTTCCTCTTTCCATCTTCAGGGATAGCTATCTCTCCGGCTGTGCCGAAGCGTCTAGGACCACCGTAGGTACGCTGTGCGGTTAGTTTAGGGGTCTGCAACCTATTAGTTTCCAATCTCTTTGGTGTTAGGCTGCCTATGCGGTTTTTTGCTCCTTCCTCCTCAGCTACCAAAACTTAACAGGAAACATTTTCTTGTCACCCTTCTGAAAACGGAAAATTTGCGGCTAAAGCATTATTTTTGTGAGAAAAAGTAAAATTTTCATTTTGTCCTTCCACATTGATTTAATTCCGATGAAGCCTCTAAAGGGTTAATAAACTTCTTGAATGTGATTTTTAGCATTTTGATGGGTGCAGTTTTTAAAATGGCGTTATTTGGGGGTATTTTCTATCACTTCAAATGGGATGTGGTCTCTAGTTTTTTGGGAAATGATGAAATTGCTGATAAACTTTTAACCTTTCTACCTTCCTAACAAAAAAAGTATTTTAAAAATGATGCTGATGTAAAGTAGACATGTGGTAAATGTTATTTATTAACTGTTTTTCATTATATAACTATCCAGTTTAAGGGTAGAAATATTAAAAGTTTTACAAATGCAACATTTTCAAATTTTTCAATATTTTTACAAATAAACTCAAATCATATTTACCACTAACATGAATTACAAAGTATCACAAAAAATAAGCTCAGAATCACTTAGATATGTTGAAGCTTTCTATCGTTATAACCTCTTTAAAAGGACGCTGGTCTGAATTGAAATTATTGGCCTGCTGGTCTGGAAGGTGAAAACAGGCTGGGGAAGTGAAGGAGTTAAAATTGCCCAGTCTCTTAGACCAGAGTCACACTAGCGATGAATACGATGTTTTATCGCATAGCACTCGGAACAGAATTAATCTATGGGGCAGCTCTGATTTCCCTTTTTTTCTTGGCCGTATTCTACATGCAAGTGAAATCGCAGCATGCTGCAATTGTCACCGACACTCAGCCGAGTCTCAGCGCGCTCGCACCTATATAAGTCTATGGGTGCGAATGACACAGCACACATCACTCAGATATAATCCGAGTGCTGTGCGATATATGCCGACGCCGGCAATGGTTGAGATAGAGAAATTAGTTTCTCTGCCTCCTCTGCAGCTGTGCTCTGATCCGTTCTGTGAGAGAGGCTCAGAGCACAGTCGCATGACACTCGGCTTCTGCACGCAGCAAAGCAGAAGCCGAGGGTCATTAGCATATCGCATACGATGCTTTCACATCGGATGCTATACGCTAGTGTGACCCCGACCTTAAGTAGGGAAGGGCTAATTGTAGCACAGATCTGTTAGCCAGATATTTTATCTAGAAAAGTAGCTGGCAGAGGGGCTACCACTTTAGGATGACTCATATTGAGAGGACCCTTTCCTGGCTACCTACAGTAAGTGGAGAGCAGTAGTCAAATCAACAATAATTGTTGCACTTTGCTGATTTTGGCACCTTCTACTACAATCTGCATAATGAAATTCAATGTGCAGAGTGCAGTAGCCAGTGACAAGTCAGTTTACCTGCTGCGCTCTGAATACACAGAAGTTGAACTGACAAAGCTTAACTCAGTAAGTGTTTAGTGCACAGAGCACAGCAATCAGCGATGTTTTACCTGCTGCTCTCTGAGGCAGTGGTTAGAACGGCATAGGAGTATGCACTCAATATGACATGTTGATAGTGATGTTAGCATTAGCACTTGTGCTTACACTTGCTTAGTGTGTACAGAGAGTCTAGATCTCCTGTGTTGCTTCCTGTAGAGATGCATGCAGATCAAGAAACTGTCAAAAAGCAGAGGAGAGAGGCCCATTAGAAAATCTCTGCAACAAAGCAAGGTAGCAAGTGGTGTGCCATCCCAGGGAACTAATTGGAGACAAAATGAAGCATGTACAATAAGAAGATCCAATCTGTACTGCAGCAGGTGTTGTTTGTGCCAGGTAGAGCAGTCCAACTCATCAGCACGTGTGTACAGGTAATACTGAGAAGTTAAGAGGAAACAAAGGGACTGCTGTATATATATAACACACAAGACATTGAGACAGCTGTATATAAACCACATAGGAGACGACGGGACTGCTATATAAACATCACATAGGAGACACTGTGACTGCTGTCTATACATCACACAGGAGATGCTGGGATTGCTGAATATACATCACATAGGAGACACATGGGGACTGCTGTATATACATCACATAGGAAACACAGGGACTGCTGCATATGCATCACACAGGAGATGCTGGGACTGCTGAATATACATCACATAAGAAACACAGGGACTGCTGTGTATACATCACACAGGAGACGCTGAGACTGCTGAATACACATCACATAGGAGACTCTGGGACTGCTGTACATACATAACATAGGAAACATTGAGACTGCTGTATATGCATCACAGGAGACTCTGGACTCATATAAATTACAGGAGGGGCTGGTGGGCATAGACATCACAGGAGATGCTGGGACATATTCATCACCGGGGAGGCTGGGGGGAATAGACATCACTGAGGGACTATAAACATCAGTAGGAAGCATAGACAGCACAGGGGGTATATATGTCCCTGGGGAATATATATCACTGGTGGGGTCACACACATCATTGGGGGCTATATACAACACTGGGGGCTATATACATCACAGGTGGGGGGATGCACAGCACTGCGGCCATATACAGTACTCAGTGAAATATACAGCACTTATGAGGCAAATGTATCACTCGGGAATATACATATCACTTGGAGCACATACAGCACTGGGGGATATACAGCACTTGGGGAGGGGAGATATACAGCACTGGGGAGGGACAGGCATCGCTAAGGAGGCACATGGATCACTGGTTGGGGCTCTTAGATCACAGGTGGGTGGCATAAAGATCACAGGGGGGAACAAAGATCACAGCGGGGGCACAAAGATCACAGGGGGCACATAGCTGGGGCCACAGAGATCACAGGGGGGCACAGAGATCACATTGGGGCACTTAACTGGGAGGCACAGATATCACAGGGGGCATATAGTTGGGGGGCACAGAGATCACAGGGGGCATAGAGCTGGGGCCACAAAGATCACAGAGGGGGCACAGAGATAACATAGGGACACATAGATGGGAGGCACAGAGATCACAGGGGGCACATAGCTAGGAGGCACAGAGATTACAGGGGGCACATAGCTGAGAGGCACAGAGATCCCAGGGGGTATATAATTGGGGGGACATAGAGCACAGAGATCATATTGGGGTACATATCTGAGAGGGGCACAGAGATCACAGGGGGGGCACATAGCTGAGGGGCACAGCTCACCAGCAGAATGGCACATAGCTGCCGGCACAGAAATCACCAGCAGACAGGCACAGAGCTTCCAGCATACACAGAGATCGCTCTGGACTCTATGGCAGCAGCTCCTCTTCCGGGACAGGGAAACAGTGCATTGGGTGCTAACTTCACCCACCCAGACGCTAACCCCACCCACCTGGATGCTAACCCCGCCCACCCTGATGGCATCATCATACATGTGCAGGCAGACAGTGTTCTGTAATGAACGCTGCGTACCATGCACTTGGGAGTTAAAGGGCCCGCAGCTAACAGCATACGGCTGCCGCCCGAGGATTGTGGGCCAGAGGATTGTGGGCTGCATGAAAAGGCACCATGGGCCGCATGTGGCTCGTGGGCCAGAGGGTCCCTACCCCTGCATTAGAAGATAAATTCTGTATGGACTTTAAGAGTGCTGTTCATTTGGATACTTTTAGATAATCTGTGTTTGTGAAATCAATTAAATTGATGTGGCATTGTATTGAATAGCAGATGTTATGGAAACCGACCCCTCCTAATAATTAATGCACTATAGTAGGGCACATGCCATCAATGTTTCAATCTCAGAAAGCCCCTGAATTGTACAAATGAGTCAAAAAGAAGGCACAGTTTACGTAAAAAATGTGACATATAAAAACAATGGTTAATGTGTATTAGTGCACAGAATAATGGATTATTCACAAAATTTAAATGTGATTTAGAGCAATGACATAAAAATACAGTCAATTCTGCCACTACATTATATTTTTTAAATCTGCATCATTTATCACATGCCACTCTCGAAAGGATGCCTCTGTAAGCTTTATTTACCTTCCAATTGCCATTATATGTGTCCTGCTGTATTTCCAGTACTCCTCGCTGATCATGCGCAGTGCAGTCTCTCTCAGCTGGCTTTCAGCATACCGTCCTCTACCTTCATTTCCAACATAGAGTTAATTCTACAGTTCACTGCGTGCCTCTGTGCACTCTCTTCTGTCTGGCTAATTTTACCTTCTACCATTTACATCAGTAAGCCGCCTGTGCGTTTTATATTTTTTTCTAGCTAGTTTCTTGCAGAGCAGAATAGCTCAACCTTCCTGAACTTCTCTAGAAAAAAGCTTTTAATAACCAGGGAGTGCAGAACAGGATTATAACGAATGTGAAACCAAAATAGTTGCTGTGATGCATATAGCAGATAATTATCTTCTATTATATGTATCACTAGAGTGGCATTTGCAGCTTCATATCACTGATGTGTCTGCAGCAGGCAGCAAACACGCTAAATTTCCCATCAATTTCTCCATCATTGAGAAGTGTGATAGAACTGAGTTCTGCTAGAAAACATATAACAATGATATAAAACACACAGGAAGCATGCTGATGTACATAGCAGAAGAAAAAAATCAGTCAGGCAGGGTACGGTATTTTACAAAAGAGAGTGCACAGAATAATGATGGACTGGAGGGTGAAGGGTCCACAAGTAACATTGACTCTGGATGCTCACTATTCAGCTACAGTACATGCAAATATTATAACACCCCCAATCACACATGTACCTAGGCTTCTATATAATAATAAATTGGGTAGTTTATTTAATTATGAGATCTTGCCTTTACACATAGAGAATCAAGTGTATTGTGCCAATAACTGCTGTTATATAGGGGGTATTGATCTGTTCCCCTATGGGCCATTCCATACCTGGTACAAAAACACATGGGGAATTCCACATTTAGATTACCTTGATGATATCTCAGAGAGGTGCAGCCTGTCAAGGTAAAGAAGTGGGAAATGCAAAACCAGAAGGTGCAATGGTGCACAGAGTCTATTAGCCACACCAATGGGGCACTGAGCACCCTAATTAGTATATTTGAATGAACTTCATTTTCTGCACAACAGAGACACTAATTAGAACACTAAAGGGGTGATTTTTTTTATAGGGTTTATATCCACTGTATGGGGATATAATTTATACTGTCAGTTTGGGCCGATGGACTCCATTTAAATAAATGGTAAACTGAACAAGGATGCCATTAATTTCAGTGATATAAAAAATTCAAACAGATAATGCGAACAAACGTGAATATATGAATACAATGATATGTCGTAGAGTAACAGCGTACAAAAACCATTTTGTGCTGCTAGTTCTTTTTTTTTTTCAAAACCAGACTATGACCCAATGTTTTACTGGGCACTTACAAAAGCATGCCTCATCAGCCACTGTCATAAGCACCCCGGGGGAGACCTCCAACAGAGAAGCGGCTCTATATCCTGAATTCTCAGCTACTAGCTATACACCGCCTCCTACCCACACGCTGCTGAAGCCCTGCAGAGAAATCAGCATGCAACTCAAGAAAGCTTCCTTTTCTCAGGAATAAAAATTAATATTACTTGTCATATTTCATGTCTGAGCTCTTTTCATGCTTTATCCTCTGGTAATGAGGGCTAAATTACCAATATTAGTAGATTTTCATGGCTAGCACAGAAAGAGCTGTTACCAGAATAAATGTTTGCCTTGTTTCTGTTGGACACAGACTTTGTTAATGCAGCCTTGCTAATTATTTCTAAATAGGCAATAATCTGCATCCCCCAGTGCTGGCTTGTGGATTGGCCACGTACCTGCTATTTCCCTTATTTACATGTTTTACAACTTTATCAACTACACTAATTACACTCTGAGCACTGTTTAAAATTTTCTGTTAATAGAGATACAATGATGCACCAGAGGATGTGTATTTATGCCATAATTATGCCTCTGTTCCTATGATGCAGTCTCCAATTAGCCGTCTACGATGGCACACGCAGCTGCCTGATATTCTAAAGCAGTGAAACATCTGCATGGTAGATGATATGCTCACATGGATTTTTTTAAGCCTTGAAATTTAGTCCCAAGGGAGTGCAGACAAATAGGAGCCTGTCATATGTAGGAATGATTAGAAGCATTCACCATGGCAACATTAGTGCAGCTATGTTACTGACTAAGGGGACACATGTCTGGATGAAAACACTAAAAAACATTTGCCATTTCATTTTCTGCAGATTTCCCAACCGTCTCTTATTCTCACACGCTCCTTTTGATAAACTCACATTTGAAACTGTCTCCATTGAAAATCGCTGATGGTGGAATCTGCTGTCTCACCAAGACTCGGAACAAACATTGTGCCATTCCTTGTATAAGCTTCTCGATATCATGGACATTGATAGATTGTGATCTTTATCGTGAACCTTCACGGTTGGAATTTTTCCTATTGTACCTTTACGGAAAACCTTCCTAGTGAGTTCCTTGAACTTTTCAATTTGATATAACTTGTTTTGAATCATATAGATAAGATTTACTTACAAGAGATATGATAAGAGGTTTCATGAGCTCATGGTTATTGTTAATGCATTGTGATGCATTGTAAATGCTTGATACGCATTCAGCTTCAACTAATATATATTGGTCTGATATGTAAGCAAATGCATAAAAATGTGTGAACGAGAGATAGTAAGGAAATTGACATGCTTTGAATAATAATAGTAATCTTTATTTATATAGCGCCAACATATTCCGCAGCGCTTTGCATTTTAACAGTTTCAGAACACAAGTCATAAGTAACAACATTAACAATACAATAATTAAAGCAAAATAAGACGACCCTGCTTGTGAGAGCTTACAATCTACAATGAGATGGGGGAGATACAATGTAAAGGTGTCTATATACAATGGTGCATTTACAATGATGGTCCAGCCATCTTGAGGGAGTGAGGGATGGAGATAGTGAATGGGCTACACACGTACACTTACATCTAGAATGACTTTGATTAGTGAACGTGATAGGCCTCTCTGAACAAATGTGTTTTGAGGGAGCGCCTGAAACTATGCAAATTGTGGATGGTCCTAATTTCTTGGGGTAGAGCATTCCAGCGGGAGAAGTCTTGGAGTCGGGAGTGGGAGGTACGGATTAGTGCAGAGGTTAGTAGAAAGTCGTTTGCAGAGCGCAGCAGTCGGTTAGGCCGATATAGAAATGAGGGAGGAGATGTAGGGGGGTGCTGCACTGTAGAGAGCTTTTTAGGTGAGAACAAGTACTTTGAATTGGATCCTATAATGAATGGGCAGCCAATGTAAGGACTGGCGAAGAGCGGACGCGTCCGAGTACCGATTAGCCAGATGGATGACCCTGGCTGCTGCATTAAGGATGGACTGGAGAGGGGATAGTCGAGTAATGGGGAGGCCAAGTAATAGAGCTTTGCAGTAGTCCAGGCGGGAGTGGATCAGGGCGACAGTGAGGGTTTTTGTTATTTCCATGGTGAGAAAAGGGCGGATTCTAGAGATGTTCTTTAGGTATAGGCGGCAAGAGTGGGCAAAAGGTGAAGGAGAAATTGGTGTCAAACATAACACCCAGACAGCGAGCCTGTGGCCGGGGTGTTATTATGGTGCCACCCACAGAGAGGGAAATGTCAGATTTAGGGAGGTTAGTAGATGGCGGGAGCAGAAGAAGTTCAGTTTTGGAGAGGTTAAGTTTCAGATAGAAAGCTGACATGATGTTGAAGACTGCGGACAGTCAGTGGCGTTCTGTAGTACAGCAGGGGTAATCTCGGGGGATGACGTGTATAGTTGTGTGTCATCAGCATAAAGATGGTACTGAAAGCCAAATCTGTTGATGGTCTGTCCAATTGGGTCTGTGTAGAGAGAGAAGAGAAGGGGGCCAAGGACTGAGCCCTGAGGTACCCCGACAGTGAGAGGAAGAGGGGATGACGTGGAGCCAGAGAACAAAACACTGAAGGAGCGGTCAGAAAGATAGGAAGAGAACCAAGAGAGGGCAGAGTCCTTAATGCCTAGTGACTGGAGCCTAGAGAGTAGGAGTCGGTGGTCAACAGTGTCAAAAGCTGCAGAAAGGTCGAGAAGAATGAGCAGAGAGTAGTCACAGTTACATTTTGCTGTCAGAAGGTCATTGGCCACTTTGATGAGTGCAGTTTCAGTTGAATGTAGGGGCGGAAGCCGGACTGTGAGGGGTCTAGGAGGGAGTGAGTGGGGAGGTAACGAGTAAGGCGGGAGTAGACTAGGCGCTCCAAGAGTTTAGAGATGAAGGGGAGATTGGAGACTGGTCTGTAGTGGTTTGTGCAGAAAGGGCCAAGAGCAGGTTTCTTTAATAATGGAGTAATGATGGAGTGTTTGAAGGAGGATGGGAAAATGCCAGAGGAGAGGGAGAGATTAAAGATTGTAGTTAGGTGAGTTGTGACAACTGGAGAGAGATTGGAGGAGATGTGAGGGCATGGGGTCGGTAGTGCATGTAGTCAGACGAGAGGAGGAGAGGAGTCTGGATACTTCTTCTGTGATGGGATCAAATGTGGAAAGTGAGCCAGGGGAAATGCAGGGAGGGATGGGAGTCACAGCACTTGGCGGTTGGGAGCAGATTTCCTGACAGATATCTATTTTTTCTATAAAGTGGGAGGCCAGGTCATCAGCACAGATGTCCGTGATAGGGGCTTGTGCTTTTGGCCTGAGGAGGGAGTGAAAGTGTCAAAAAGTTTCTAGGGATTGTCGGCTAGTGAGGAGATCAGGGTGGTGAAGTAGGTCTGTTTGGCGAGGTGAAGGGCAGCGTTATAAGTTCTTAACATAAATTTGAAGTGGACGAAGTCTTCTGGTGTGCAGATTTTTCTCCATAGGCGTTCAGCACTCTTGAATAGCTTACTTTGTAGAGAAGATTTTGTAAATAGCTATACATATAAGGAAACCTATGAATAAAATGGACAGAAACTAAGACAGCCCCACCAGCACAGCCATACTATTCAAACTTGAGAATCCAAATGTTATTGGAATATTACAGAGCGATCTATACAGAATAGGCTGATGGGGTTGTGCAGTTGGACCAGATGCAGTTTCAAATAAACATAACATGGTGACAGCATCCATATACATTAAATGAAAAAAAGGCCAAAATATTTCTCCAAAATAATATATATTTTTTTACCTACAGAGCGGTCTCTTTCAGGTATCTACAATACTGTTCAAAAGTTTTAAGTAGTTGAAGCTGTAAGGTAAGAATTCTTTAAAAAATAGTGTCAATTGTTTCTTTTTATCAATTAACAAAATGCAACGTGAATAAATAAAAGATAAATCTAAATCAAATCAATATTTGGTGTGACCACTCTTTGCCTTCCAAACACATCAGTTCTTCTAGACATGTTTGCACAAAGTTTTTAAAGAAGCTTGACATGCACACTACGCCAAACATCTTTGAGAACTAACCACTAGTTATGGGTGAACCCCTCGATGTTCGGGATCGGTGGGTTCGCCCGAGTTTTTTGCAACGTTCGGGGCCGGAGATGACGCGAACTTGCGTCCAAACCCCAAACTTGAACTTTACAGATATGGCCATTATAATTATAATTGCCTATCCAGCGACGCATCCTCCCGTCCAGCTGGATGTGTTTGTAAAACACACAGTGATCCATAATTTTCTTGTCAAGAATTTAAAAAAACTTAATTAATGTTAATGAAGGAAGATGGAAGTACTGGAAGACTAAAATCCACACTTAAGGGTATGCCACACTGAACAATATCGCTAACGGGATCGCTAAAAAACGTCCCTATTTAGCGATCCCGTTAGCGATGTTGTTCAGTGCGGCATCTGCCAGCGACGAGCTTCCTGCTGTGATCTCGATCGTCGCTGGAATCGTTCCGGACCCTATTTTCTCGTCGGCGCTCCCGCTGGGTAAGTATATATCGCTAGTGTGGCACCTTTTCTTAGCGATTTAGCGGTACTTTTGTACCGCTAAAGTCGTTAAGAAGATCGCTAACGGCGATAGCGTCGTTAACTATATCGCTAAATGTGGCCGCACTTAGCGATATAGAAACAATCCCACTAGCGATCGCATTAGTATGCGTCGTTATCGTGATCGCTAGTGGGATTGTTTAGTGTGGCAGTACCATTACTGTAATTGGGACTAGTTGGTTAATTTGCATTTTATCTTCGCTATATGTGGAACATAGCCAATAACAGTGAATTGTCACTTATCTGTTGACGACTTTCAATGATCCAATGCAGATTAACAAGCAAATTCACCACTGATGTAGCATTTTACCCACAGAATTAATTCAAACCTTTGTCAATATAGTTACTCTAGCACTGTGAAAGTTTCTCTTTTTTTCAGTATTTAATCATGGAGGATCATGATTTTTTAATGGAATTTGTCACCGTGTATATTATATTATACTGTAAGTATATAAAGCATTTTGATGGTGGTGTTTTATGGTCTTTAATAAGCTTTTAATACTTCTTTTGCAAACATTCAAATTATGGAGAAGACTATGAAATACACTTCCTCACTCCTAATACTGCCTTCAAGTGACCACAGTTGTCAAGTGGCAAGAGAACAATGTTCCTAATTTTCCTAGTTGCTAGCAATTGATAATTACTGATTCATCCATCTGATTGGATCAATTTATCACTAGATAAGTGGAATGAGATTACCTGCTTTGAAAAAAACACGTTATTTTGCAAAACTCTGTTAGGAAAGGTTTTATTTTGTGTATTTATACTATAGTAAATCCAGATGGATCTTTGAGTTTTAGAGTATGGTTTCCCAGGGCTTAAATGAGGAAGTTTTGTTTACTGGGTTCTATAAACAGAAATAATTTGAGGTTTTATTTATTGGACTGGTTGGATCTTTTGCCATAATTTTATGTAAACATATCACTTATATTTTCTATTTTTCTTTTTTTTTACAGTGTCCTAATGGTAAATGGTCTTAGAACAATTTTCACTTGTCGCATTTATATATGCAAAATGAAAAAGAAAAGCAACTCAGCTATTAGCTTGTTTTCTACTTTTAGTTGCAGCACAAATTTACTATATATTTACCTCATACAGTATATTTTTCTTCGGGTAACCCTTTCTTTTTCTTGACACTTGGAAAAATATTCTTAAAACACACTTTGCTTTTCACAGTATTCACAATGTAATATAGAAACTTACCAGCACAACCAATTCTTGTCTTTTTTCTTTTTTACTTTTTGTTTTTTTATTTTTTACAGACAAATTGTCTTTTTTGACATCTACAAAGATTAGCAGACACTTACCAGCACGACTAAACTTTATATGATATGATTCTATAATGAAACAAATGGATGGATAAATAGGAAATGTAGTTTTGAAAGAGGTAGACTGATTTATTGCAAAGGAGTGATAGATTATATCTAGTGATGCTCAAATGTGCTCACCACTAATCGTTACTCGCCCAAGTATCAAAGTACTCGGTGTACTTGGCTAGCACCGAGCATTTCCGTTATTACTCGGCAGGAACTCAGGTCTCCACTCAGCTTTTTTGCCGGTCTTTAGAGATCCAATCACGATGCAGGGATTGTCTGCCAGGCAATGAAATGCTGCAGCCATCTTTGTTGTGGTCGTGCAGTGATTGGCTGGCCACACAGCATCATCAGGGGTATAAGAGACTTGACACCGCCCTGCTTGGCGCATTCCGCTCCGGATTCAGACACTGTAGGGAGAGATGCTGCCAAGATAGGGTCAGATTTGGGGATTTCTTAGTCAGTGTGGGGTCTACCATCCTAAACTACTCAAATCCAGCTAAACCAACAGTCCTTCTAAGGACTAATTCCGGAGTATATAGGTTCCAGTGTTAGGTTGGCAGGGGATTGTACATCGCTTTATACATATCAGTGCAAGGCCTGCAGGCACTGTATGTGTGTATATACATATCATTGCATACAAAAAGAGGGTCCATTCCCTTCCTGTATGCTGGTGCACCTGCTGCTACCTATAGGATATATTGACCGTATATACCTAGCTCCAGGTCTAATTGGCTTTGAAAATTTTTTTGGCCAGGTTAATAGAGCTTATTTTATTGCAAAGCAATCCAGAGCCCCTTTTTTTCTCCATTTGATTTTTTTGACAGTGCACAATACAGCCAGATCCTTTTCCTAGCACAGCATGAAAATCCTGCAATTTTAAAGGGGTCACAAAAATCACTTTTAAGTGCGCAGAGAAATATTTAATTTTTATGTGGTACGGTAGAGTACAATTTTTTTTGAGTGTCTTACACAATTTCTTGACACCATTTTGCTGAACCCCCCAAAAATACATACAGGCCACATATTTTACAGTGTGGTAAATCTGTGACATGCCTTATCCATTCGTCTGCTCAGAATTTTGGACATTTTAGCCTTAAATTCCAATTTTTTTTGCTATCTGTCATTGTAATTATATACAGCACTATTTAGCCTAAAAAGGCAAAAAATACTGGCCACAGATTTGTCAGTGTGGTGTCTTCGTGCCAGCTCATATATCTGCGTGCTCCAAGTTTGGCCATTTTAGGCATGTTTTCCATTTTTTTCCTGTGTGTCATTCTAGTTATATGTAGCACTATTTAGCCTAAAAAAGCAAAAACTACAGGCCACAGATTTGTCAGTGTGGTATCTCCATGACAGCTCATATATCTTTGTGCTCCAAATTTGCCCATTTTAGGCCGGTTTTCAATTTTTTTCCTGTGTTTCACTCTAGTTATATGCAGCACTATTTAGCCTACAAAAGCAAAAAATGGGGGCCACAGATTTGTCAGTGTTGAATCTCCGTGCCAGCTCATATATCTGCGTGCTCCAAGTTTGCCCATTTTAGGCCGGTTTTCAATTTTTTTCCTGTGTGTCACTCTAGTTATAAACAGCATTATTTAGCCTAATAAAGCAAAAAATACAGGCCACAGAATTGTCAGTGTGGTATCTCCATGCCAGCTCATATATCTGCTGGTATCTATATGCCAGCTCATATATCTGCGTGCTCCAAGTTTGACCATTTTAAGCTGGTTTTCCATTGTTTTCTTTTGTGTCACTCTAGTTATATGCAGCACTATTTAGCCTAAAAAACAAAAAATACAGGCCACAGATTTGTCAGTGTGGTATCTCTGTGCCAGCTCATATATCTGCGTGCTCCACGTTTGCCCATTTTAGGCCTGTTTTCCATTGTTTTCCTGTGTTTCACTCTAGTTATATACAGCACTGTTTAGCCTACAAAAGCAAAACATACAGGCCACAGATTTGTCAGTGTGGTATGTCTGTGCCAGATTATATATCTGCGTGCTCCAAGTTTTTCAATTTTTTTCCAGGCCACAGATTTATCAGTGTGGTATCTCCCTAACAGGCCTGATTTATGTGTGCCAAATATTTGGCCATTTTAGGCCTACATATTCTAGTGTTTTTGCAGTCTGTTACCATACTTATTGACACAAATCAGATAAGCCAAAAAACATTTTTACCTACAGTCCAGATAGGTAAAAGTGTGGTTTTCCCGCACACGTATCACATACAAGTTGGCTCCCAAATCAGCCATTTTAAGTGAACGTGTATAATATTCTAGTCCATTTACAATGGGCAAGGCGCATGACAAGGGACGGGGAAGTGGACTTGATGGTGGTGGTGCATGCCGAGGCCGTGGCCAAGCTGAAATTGGTCCACCAAAAACACACCAATCTTCTTGCTGGACGTTAGTGTCTGAAGTCCTAGGGGACCGCGGCAAGACAGCGCTATTGAAGCCCGAGCAGTGTGAAAAGGTTGTTGGTTGGATAGCCAATAATACTTCCAGTTACTTATCCACCACCACCAGCACGCTGTCTTCCACATGGTCAAGTCAGAGTAGCTGTGAATCTGGACCTCATATTCCTCACCCTGATCCTCCTTCCTCCCACCATGCTAAGTGCCCTGAGACAACTGATCCCACACTCAGACACTCTGAAGAGCTGTTCAGTTTTCCATTTGGAGATTCGTGTCTCTCTCCTGATCCACTTGAAGCGTGGCAAGATGATATTCCATGTAGCGATGCACAAATATTTGAGCAGCCACGAACACAAGAGGTGGACGATGATGAGAAACAATTGCCGGAAAGTCAGGAAGAGGACCAGGGTGCAGAACTGGAAGATGAGGTGGTGGATGATATAGTAACAGACCCAACCTGGCAGGAGGACATGCAGTGAGAGGACAGCAGCACATGGGAAGGTAGGCATAGCACCACTTCAGGCAGGAAGCAGCAGTGTGGTGGCTGCAGACAGAAGGCGTGCAACCGTTCCCCGTAACACCAACATGACGGAAGTTGCCAGTCCAACTTTTAGGCCTTCCCGAGTCTGGTTAATTTTTAAAGACTCTGCCGATAACCCCAAACAGGTAATTTGCAACACCTGTCATGCCAGCATCAGCAGGGGTAGAAAAACTACTAGCTTTACCACCACCAGCATGATCAGGCACATGGGCCCAACCCCTGGCTGCAGGAACAGTTTCTGCAGGTGACATCACTGTTTCTTCCACTGTTGTGCATGCAAGCCAATCCCCTGTCCATAGTGCATGCGAAGATAAATCCTGCCCTGCACCTGCCATTGCCCAGAGTCAAATAGCACCATCATCAAGCACGTCCATGTCCTTGTCCCAGCGCAGCCTTCGGTTGTCTATACCCCAGTCATTGGAACGTAAGCTGAATTATGCATCCAACGTCCCACAGGCCACAGTACTCAATTCTCATATTTCTCGTCCGCTTGCGCTCGAAATGTTGCCTTTTAGGCTCGTGGAGATGGAAGCTTTCTGCAACCTGATGGCGGCGGCGTCCCAAAGTACTCTGTCCCCAGCTGCCACTATTTCTCCCACTGTGCCTTTCCGGCATTACACAAGCACGTGTCAAACATAATTACCCTTGCCCTCAACAATGCAGTTACTGGGAAAGTACACCTGGGAAAGGGCACATGGACAAATGCTTGTGGCCAGAGACGGTACATCTCGATGATAGCACACTGGGTTAACATAGTGGAAACCGGGACCCAGTCAGACCTTGGGATGGAACACGTCCTCCCGACGCCAGGGATTGCGGGCCCTACATCAATCAGGGTTGCCACCACTGTGTACAGCTCCTGCACCACCTCCTCCTCCTCCTCTCCAGCCTCCATCTCCGAAATGAGCACATCAGTCACAAGCTGGAAGCACTGCCAAAGCCAAGTGGCAACAGGCTGTGCTTAAGCTAATTTGCTTAGATGACAAACTGCACAATGCTGAAGAGTTGTTGACAGCTCTGAAAGAGCAGGCAGATGTGTGACTGACACTGCTGAATCTCCAGCCAGGCATTGTTGTGTGTGACAATGGCAGGAACCTGGT
The DNA here is from genome assembly GCA_033576555.1 of Oophaga sylvatica. Classification (NCBI taxonomy): domain Eukaryota; kingdom Metazoa; phylum Chordata; class Amphibia; order Anura; family Dendrobatidae; genus Oophaga; species Oophaga sylvatica. The sequence goes on from JARQOD010000005.1 coordinate 279,847,826, forward strand.
GGCGGCTCTGTGGTGAGGTGAACTGATAGACGTACCATGCCTGGCCCATGTGCTTAATCTCGTTATTCAACATTTTCTAAAAAGCTAACCAGAGCTGCCGGATCTGCTGGTGAAAGTATGCCGTCTGTGTGCCTATTTTAGAAAGTCAGCTACAGCTTCAGCCGCCCTTGCCGTGCTTCAACAGCGATTGCATATTCCGGATCACGGACTGGTGTGTGATGTCTCCACGCGTTGGAACTCTACACTGCAGATGTTGGAAAGGATTTTTGAGCAGAAGTGGGCAGTTGTTGAATACCAGCATCAACAAGGCCGTTGTTTTTCAGGTTTGACTCCACACATAAGACCTCAGGAGTGGACATGGATGTCAGACATATGAAACATCCTCCAAAACTTTGAGGAATCCACCAAGATGGTGAGCGGCGATGAATCAGTAATTAGTGTTACCATCCCGCTCATCTGCATTCTGAAAAGCTCTCTGCTCACAATGAAAGAGGATGCATTGCAGGAGGAGCATGAGGACATGGATCAAGGAACCATACAGGGTGATTACACACAGCCCATCCTCATGTCATCCCAACTTTGATTGGTTGACAATGAGGAAGAGTAGGAGGAGGAAGAACAGTAACTACTTTCATGTGCTATAAAAGGTACTACAAGCACAACTGTCATACCGTCTGTTCAGCGTGGATGACCTGAGGACAGGGAACACCTTGGTCAGTCGTCCTGTTGGTGAGGACACGGAAGGCTTGCCTGTTACCAGTCAGGCATGCATGGCTGACATTATGTTGCTCTGCCTTTCCCGTGACCCTCGTATTGTAAAACTATTGGGGAACAGTCATTACTGGGTAGTGACACTTTTTGACCCAAGCTACAAGGAGAACTTTCAATCTCTTGTTCCAGAGGCAGACAGGTGTACTGAAATGGTGCAGTACCAGAGGGCCATTGTTGCAGAATTATTAATAAAATTCACATCTCAAAACGCTGGTGTCAGAGATAACAGTTCGTTGGCAATCCAAGAAGGACAGGCGAGAGAGACACAAATCCAATCAAGCAGAGGCAGGGGAACACTGGCAAAGTTCTGGGACAGTTTTCTCAGACCCTCCCATTGCCCTGGCTTTGAGGCATGGGGTAATCTCACAAGGAATGCAATGTTTTATAAGATGCTGAGGGAGTATCTTGCTGACCGTACCAACATCCTCCGTGATTCCTCAGTGCCTTTTAATTATTGGGTATCCAAGCTGTACACGTGGCATGAACTGGTTCTCAACGCCTTGGAGGTCCTGGCCTGCCCTGCCACTAGCGTTTTGTCAGTGCGGGTTTTCTGCCGCTTGTAGAATTATCACAGATAAGCGCATTCGCCTTTCAACGGAAAATGCAGACAGCCTGACTCTTATAAAAATGAACAAGGGATGGATTGGGCCAGACTTCTCGACACCACCAAATGATGACAGCGATACATAAACTCCAATGTAGTGTCATTTTGGGAGGTGTATTTCCGTGCACCTCTTCACACCCACACATGGGTATACGCTTCCTGATTTTGGCTATTTGGTGTCCTTCTGCTCCTTCTCCTCATCCTCACTGTCGACCACCACTCGAACACCAGGGTGAACGTATTCTGCCATGCTCCAGCCACTCTAATTTTTGGCAAGGGTGTTATGATGCCCGTCACCAAATTTCAAAAAATATGTACCCCACTAAGGGGAAATGTTTGCGAGCTGATACACTTAGTGTATGGGCAATACAAGTCTAGGAGACCCGGTCCTTTACATTGGGCCTATTTTTTAATGAGGTCTTCCTTCACATTTCATCATCCACCACCACTAGATAAAAAAGGTAAACGTGTTCCATGCTGCTACAGCCAGTGTTGAATTATTAACAAGGGTCGTTGGTTATGTTGGGCGTAAAATACTTGTCCAGAAAAAGGTTGAGGTGTAACCCACAGGGGAAATGTTTGCCAGCCCATACGCTTAGTGTATGGGCATTACAAGTCTAGGAGACCTGCTCCTTTAAATTGGGCACTGTTTTTAATCAGGCCTTCCTCCACATCTCATCATCAACTGCCACTAGATCACCAGCGTTCACATGTTCCGTGCTGCTACAGCCAGTGTCGAATTCCGAACAAGGGTGGGTGGTTTTGCTGGGAGTAAAATACTTGTTCAGAAAAAGGTTCAGGTGTACCCCACAGGACAAAATGCTTGCCAGCTCATACACTTAGTGTATGGGCATTACAAGTCTAGGAGACCCGCTCCTTTTTAATGGGACATTTTCTTTAAGAGGTCCTCCTCCATGTTTCTTCCAAGGGGGGATTGGGTTATTGGGGATGCATATGACTTGGTAGCAGGGCAGGCCTTGCTGTTGTGAACACCTTTGATCTGTCTTCTGAGTTTGGGCTCCCTCTGGTGGTTGCTGCTGGTAGTGAAGCTGGTCTGGCTGACAGAAGTAGATCACTTGAGGAGGATTATTGGAGATCAGGTGTTACTGACTGGGGAGATTTAAGTGAGCAGCCTTCCCTTGGTTCCTGCCGGTGATTTGGTTTTCTTCTGAGCCTTCTGGAAGTCTGCTTGCTACCTGCTTTGTCCTGCACCTTTCAGATAAGTTATTTGTCTGTTTTAATCTGTGGCATTTTTTCCCTTTTTGCTTTTGTCTTTTCTCTGCCTTGCTGGTGTAGTCCAGCCGGGTTCCCTGCTGGGACCTGTGCTGGACTCTGTTTTCCTCGCCACAGCTTATGTCAGTCTTTTCTGTATTGCTTGTCTCCTGTTATTTCAGTATCTGTTGTTTGGCGTCCAGTTCACACCAGAGTTCTGATTTAGTGGGGGAGAGGTCGTGTTGCCTCAGTATTTTTGCATATCAGACATGTTGGAATTTTTCTTAGGGTTTTTGCGGCATTGCAGACAGTGTCCTTTTCTGTCCTGTTCTATCCAGACAGTTTGGGCCCCAGCATTTGCTTACCCTATTTTCTGCCTGTGTTTTGTACTTCATCTGTCTCACCGTCAATATATGTTTGGGGGCTATCTATTCCTTTGGGGTTCTACTGTGGGGCAGATTAGCTTTCCCCTTTCTCTCTTTAGGCTTAGTTAACTCTTTGGCTGTGTCGAGGTGTCAAGGGCATCGTAGGTACGTCCCATGGCTAATTCTAGCTGTGTTGTCAGTTTAGGGGTCTGCAATCTGCTAAGTTACCAACCTCTCTGGGTGTTTGGCTGGCTAGCCTATTTCTTTGTTGTCCTCCTCGGTTACCATATCATAACACCTTGCAGTCAATGCAAATGAAAACAGAATGGGAGTACAAAATGAATAATGTGAAGTGGATTTTCCTGTGCCCATCCAGTACCTGGGTTCAAAGGCATATTGAGGTGCATATTACTTGGCAGCAGGGCAGGCCTTGCTGTCAATGCATAAGAAAAGAATATGGGAGTACAAAATGAATAATGTGAAGTGGATTTTTCTGTGCCCATCCAGTACCTGGGTTCAAAGGCATATTCGGGTGCATATGAGTTGGTAGCAGGGCAGACTTTGCAGACAATGCACAAGAAAACAGAATTCGAGTACAAAATGAATAATGTGAAGTGGATTTTCCTGTGCCCACCCAGTACCTGGGTTCAAAGGCTTATTGGGGTGCATATGACTTGGTAGCAGAGCAGGCCTTGCAATCAATGCATAAGAAAACAGAATGGGAGTGCAAAATGAATAATGTGAAGTGGATTTTCCTGTGCCCATCCAGTAAATGGGTTCAAAGGCTTTTTGGGGTGCATATGACTTGGTAGCAGGGCAGGCCTTGCAATCAATGCATAAGAAAAGAGTTTGGGAGTACGAAATGAATAATGTGAAGTGGATTTTCTGGTGGCCATCCAGTACGTGGCTTGAAAAGCTTATTGGGGTGCATGCAACTTTGGGCAAGCCAGGCCTTGCATTCAATGCAACATTTTTTCAGGAAGCCCTCCTGTACCTCTCGTGAAAGAAGTATTGGGCTGCGTCGTAATTTTTGGCAGCCCATCCACTCACTGCATAGACAATAACAGCATAGGAGACCCACTGTTTAATAATGGCCCTTTAAGCAGATTAATGCTGCCTGATGTCCCTGTAAAAATAGGCTCTGTGACTTTAAGAGTCCCTCCTTCATAAATGAAACAAGATGTGTCTGCTTATGTGTCACACACCACATGGCCAGCTAAGGTTGTTAAATGTTACAATGATATTTCCCAGTGAATACATTTGTATTGGTTGAAAGCAATGCTAAAGTTGCAAAACGCCTCAAAAATGCTGTGTATGAACATAGCCCAAGTGGCGGAGGAACATTTTTGTTTTGGGCAGATTATTTTGGCTTAGATAAAAGTCATTAACCTGGAAAGGATGTTCCTTAACATATTTCCCAGCAAAATCCATTTTGGTTTTGTTCTTGTAGGTTTTTTGGTGTGCCTGTAAAAAGGGCGTGAAACTCTGACATTGTTTAGAGCTGTGACCTAGGAGTCAGAAATGCTTCCAGGGTAGTTGCCATGATGTTCCCATGTCATTTGAGCAGTGTTTCCATCATTTTCAGATGTTTTTAGACCTTAAAAGGACCCCGGGGGGATCGTAGTAAAAATGCTCGGGTCTCCCATAAACTTACATTGGGCTCGTTGTTCTGTCCGAGTACCCGAGTATTCCAATTCGCTGAACCCGAGCAACGAGCACCTGAGCACTTTAGTGCTCGCTCATCACTAATTATATCCCTTTGACTGATAGATCTCTATCACACTTACCATAATATATAGTTCCTTTTTAATTATATTTTTTATATAGATATATTGTTTATTTTTTTTTGATTTGATGACTAAGATTGAAATTTTTATATCTATTATATCAGGATTTACTATTGGTATTTTTTTAGACATTGCATTGTCTATTTTGACCTAGTAATGTATATTTGAAATGATAAACATCCATGTGATTCTTAACAACTTTTTATTATACATTTGTTTGGTTTCTGGCCCCATATTTATTTTCTGCAAATAGATTAAGTCTATAAAATATGAGAACAATATGTCCGAGTTCTTTTTGGTACTGCTGCAATTTGTCGAGATATTATACTGGGCATTAAAACATGAAAAGTAGGAAGGATATTTCTTGATTCTCTTTGAAATTGCCACAATTTGTTTAGGTATTATATTGTGCATGCGCGCACTTGATCACTAGGACGCATGTACCAAAATTCTAATTTCCTGTGCTATGGACTCCATCGGTGGAGCATGCACTGTTGTTGATTTGTGCCGTTTACATAGTACATGCATTGTACCTTCGTCACCATGTTCTTGCAGCCCCGGGGCATGCGCTGTTATCTATGATGCGTGCGCAAAGATTATTTGACCATATACAGACGTCACATGCGGTCGGACATGCAAGATGAATATGCTCCGAGTTGGTCTGAATGATTGCCACCTCAGATGTTAGGTACTTTACTTAATTATATGTTATATTTAACTGAGACTAGCTAAAACTTTTCTTTGTTACATCTCCCCTGATGAAGATGCATTGGTATCGGCGATACGCATTGGGGATTAACCATACCTGTGTGTGATCTCCATAGGAAACCCTAGCATGATATTTTCCTGAAATAAGATGACCTACCTACTTTGGTCATGCTGGTATAGTATATTTTGATTGTATTTGCACTTGATAAGTATCTACTTATGGGCATATATTCTTTTAGGGCTTTTATATCTTGCACAAATTAGGTAGAGCTACTAATGAACTGTATTATATGGTTTATTATTTAGATCTGTAGCACAAGTGTTATCAAAATATGTGTCTGATGTCGGCACACTGCACTTTACATGGATTTAGTGCAAATTTATTAATTACTTGTTGATAACATAATCTATATACATCGCCCTTAAATATATACTAGGCATTTTATGTCATATATCATATGCTTACTGAGGTACTTGGAAACCACAGGTTAGGTCAACCTAGGCCTTATTCAGACTAGGTAGTTTTTTATCTACATTATAGCCGTTTTGCGCTTTTTAAATGTTTTTAGTTCTTTCTGTGTCTTGTCTTGTTTATAAATTAATAAATATTTTTCAACTTGATCACTAGTGTATACATACCGTATCTCTTTTTTCCTCTTTCTCATTTGTATTTATACTGTATATCATGAAAAGAGATGAATAAATCTTATGAAATTCGAATTTGCCAGCGCAGCCAAATTTCTTAAAGAAAATATGATTCTTGGTAATAAAATAATATGAATTGCATAATTATAAAGCCTCTAATTGCTTGGAAAATAAGTGTAGAATCCTGTGAGTTCCCCTGGAGTTAATTGAACATGATTTGAGCTCTGCAATGCAAACACAGTATTTTTAATGTCCAAATAACTTTAAACTATCTGGCTAGGGAAAAGCGTATGGTAACAGATGTAAATAACTACTGTATGTATTTCACAACACACTACAGTATCAGACTTTTTATAGGCGGGTGATGTAAATAGAAGAAGTTGTCACATTTTCACATGGATGGGTGCAACAATTATCACTGTTTGGGGAATATAAAGAGCTTTACACTTAGCTAAATTAAGACGCAATAGCCTTTTCATAAACTGTAGGACTTGCTGCTGGTGCCTCAGTCACTTGTTTTAGTACTAACCTTGGTACAGGAAGGGGAGCATTGTGACTGTATGAATCGCAGAGTAGTCTGCTGTTTAGTGATGTTCTCAGCAGACAATTGCTAGGCAAAATCTTTGCTGAGCTGGTAACAGAGGTTATCCTGGTAGAAAGCTGATTTGGACTCGCTTACAGAATGACATGCTGTGAAAGTCTTTAGTAAGGTAGAAGAGCCTCAAACTGTACCTGGAACTGGGAACCTAACTATTGCTGTCCTGGGGGTACCCTTGAAGTTAGAGAGGCCTGGCTCTCTCACCTTACTATGCTCCTGTTAATCCCTGATGTGTCCTCTCCCACACCCCCATGAGGCATGGGACAGAAAATTATGATAAACAAGACACAAAAACAAAACATCGATAACAGAAAATCATTATCATACAAAGGCACTCACCAAAAATAGGGAGAAGGATAGGGACAGGGAGGAATAAACTAAATGGGAATAGAAACCAGGAGATAAACTCGCACGTACAACAGCTAGCAACAGATCACTACTACAACTTCACTCCAACTATTCAGCTTTAGCACTTAGCACAGGAAGACAAATCTTTCACTGGCAAGGACTAGACACCCAGAGCCAATATATATAGACGGAGCAAATGATAAGCTGATAAACAGTTGCAGCTGAGAGCAACCATGCTGTATAGTCTCAGCCAGCATGGAAAAAGTGCTTAAACCTCTCAACACTGAAGAAAAGGAAATCCATTTAAAATAGGACTAGAAATGGACAGACACTTGGATGTTCAGGTCCAGAGGGTTCAGCCAAAGAATTACAAAAAGTTTGGGTACCAGAATAGTACCCGTACCCGAACACGGACCCCATTCACTTGAGTGGGGGCCCCGAACATCCAGTGTTTGCAATGCTGTCATGTGCATGACAGCGCAGCAAACACCATTTTGGATTGGCGAAGAAATCATCCCTGCTGGTCAGAGAGCCATGGTTCCCACGCTGTCAAAAGACAGCGTGAGCGCTCAGCTGTGATCGGAGGTATAAAGTTTACCTCCTGTTACTGGTGTCAGCTGATAGGACACCTGCTGACGCTAACAACAGAGAGTGCAGGAGCGACTTATGTGTGTATTCATTATCCTGCTCATGTGCTGTAAATAAATAATTAAAAAAAATGGCATGGGTTCCCGTGTATTTTTGATAACCAGCCAGGCAAAACTCACAGCTGGGGGCTACAACCCTCAGCTGTCATCTTCAACATGGCTGGTTATCAAGAATAGAGGGGTTCCCATGCTAAATAAATAATTTAAGAAAACGGTGTGGGGTCCCCCCAATTTTGACAACCAGCCTTGCTAAAACAGATAGCTGGTTGGCTGGTATTCTCAGGCTGGTAAGGGGCCATGGATATTGGCCCTCCCCAACCTAAAAATAGCAGCCCCCAGCTGCCCAGAAAAGGCACATCTATTAGATGCGCCAATTCTGGCACTTTGCCCAGCTCTTCCCACTTGCCCTGTAGCAGTGGCAAGTGGGGTTAATATTTGTTTTTTTTTTATTTTTATGTGAATATGTATGTATTATGTATGAATATGTATGTATTATGTGAATATGTATGCAATTTTACTTTTTTTAACAATTTTTAACAGTGAGCACAGGCGCCGGCAGATGATACTACTCTCCCATCAGTGGCACCTATTGTCACTGTTATCAGTGACACCAGACATATCCCGATGGAAGCAGTAGTCTCATAAGGACAAGCCTGAGTTTTTACTGCAGGTCACCACTCTGGGTCACAATCAGCTGTGGAATCACTCTGACGTCTGCCAGCATGATCCCGCAGAGCTGTGACCGACAGTACCGGCGGTAGCGTTACCGCACACACAGACACTCCACACACCCGCAGACACACGCACACACAGACACCCGCACACACAGCTGCACACACAGACACAGCATGTGACGAGCATGGCGGCGCCAGGTCTGATATAGACCTGATGATGCTGTGCGGCCAGCCAACATGGCTGCGGCATTACAGTGTGTGCAGACAATCCCTTCTTTTCATTGGCTCTCTAAAGAGTACCAAACATGCAGGGCAGGGATCTGAGCTCCAGCTGAGCAACCCCTTTAATACTCGGCAAACTTCGAGCATCCTGAGCAGTGAGAAGCTCAGGAGAGTACCGAATAATGGCGAACTTGCTCTCTCATCACTCGTCCTCAGTGCAGAGGGCAAAGACTGTGGTCACTACGGTAGCCACTGCCCCCTCCCTTAACGAGTCATCAGTGATGCTCGTTTCAAGAGCTGTGCTTGTCCCTGAATATTTAATACAAGAATATTAGAAAATAGCTTACCGTATATACTCGAGTATAAGCCGACCCGAATATAAGCCGACCCCCTTAATTTTGCCACAAAAAACTGGAAAAACTTACTGACTCGAGTATAAGCCTAGGGTGGAAAATGAGATTATGCCCTATATGCTGCCCATGTATTATGCCCCCATAGATGCTCCATAGATTATGCCCCATAGATTATTCCCCCATAGATTATGCCCCCATAGATTATTCCCCCATAGATAATGCCCCATAGATTATGCCCCCATAGATAATGCCCCATAGATAATGCCCCATAGATTATGCCCCCATAGATAATGCCCCATAGATTATGCCCCCATAGATTATTCCCCCATAGATAATGCCCCATAGATTATTCCCCCATAGATAATGCCCCATAGATTATGCCCCCATAGATAATGCCCCATAGATTATGCCCCATAGATAATGCCCCATAGATTATTCCCCCATAGATTATTCCCCCATAGATAATGCCTCATAGATTATGCCCCTATAGATGCTCCACAGTATAGGCCTCAATTGCTGCTGCAACTGAAAAAAAAAAAAAAAGGTATACTCACCTCTCGTTGCTGGGGGCCAGGTGCCGGTGTCCTGAGCAGGCGGGGACACCGGCGCGCTATGGGGGACAGGTGCCGGTGTCACCGATCGCTCAGGGCCCCGGCACCAGCGATATTTACCTGTCACCGCTGCTCGCCGCCGTCTTCCGGGTCCTCCAGCAGTCAATGAACAGGCAGAGGGCGCTGCGCACAGTAACTACGTCATCGCGCCCTCTGCCTGATCATAACAGCAAGAGGACCCGAGGACACAGCGGAACGGGGCAGGTAAGTATCGCTTATACTCACCCTTCCACTGGCGCGTCTCTGCCCTGCTCTTCTCCCACGGTCCCGGCGCCAGTGTTCAGCGGTCACGTGTTACCGCTCATTAAAGTCATGAATATGTGCATATTCATGACTTTAATGAGCGGTAACACTGAAGACTGAACACTGGCGCCGGGACTGTGGGAGAAGTGCAGGGGCTGCAGAGACCGGGCCGGCGGAATGGTGAGTATACAGGACAGCTGCGCTCCCCCTCCTCCGCCGACCCCCTGGTATATGACTCGAATATAAGCCGAGAGGGGGACTTTCAGCCCTAAAAAATGGGCTGAAAATCTCGGCTTATATTCGAGTATATACGGTAGATTATGACACTAATAACTTTGATTAAGGAAATTTTTTGGTTTAACCCCTTCACTCTCGAGGCTGTTTTCACCTTAATGACCAGGCAAAATTTTACAATTCTGACCAGTTTCACTTTATGTGATAACAACTCTGGAACGCTTCAATGCATCCCACGGTTTCTGAGATTTTTTTTCTTTGCAACAAATTATACTTCTTGATAGTGGTGGTAAATAGGAATGTGGGGGTACTGTCCCCCATGGTCTGGTGTGAAAGCTTGAATCAGCTTTCTAAAGGAAATATGAAAACATGCTCTGTGGGTGAAATTTACTGTAATGTTATGTGGAGGTATTATTCCTCATGCTCTTTGAGGCTGACATTTTTAAATTTCTGTGGGGGTGTTGTGCTCCATGCTCAGTGACTTTTTTCTAAAGGGCTCAAAAAAAGGTTGCATTATTGTCTAATCCAGACTGGGGCTTAATGCCCTGAAGGGAATGTTACTCCCTTTGGTGCATCAGGAGGCAAAATAGGAAGCATTTCCTTTTAAACATCTATGTTGGTTTATTGCTGCTTCATAAACCATCCATAAGCAAAGGAAAAATAAACAGCATTCAGTGCAGGCAAAACATAGAAAAAAGTTATTTGGACAAAGTCCCTTGTCAGCCAGTCCTGGTCACAGAGGCTTGATAGCATGCAGTACACTGGCTCAGTCTGGATATCCCACAAAGGAGGCCTTCTCACTCAGACAGCATATCTCTCAGGCTGACATAAAACCTGGCCCAGCTGCACCAAACATTCCTCTTAGTACTATGTGCACTAGAGCAAAACTCCAGGACCACATCACAGATGACAAACATCTCTGTGATACATACAGTACTTCTCATGAACTATTTGTCTGGTTGCTTCCTTACATGCCTAAAGCCGTGGGGTTTGACACTTTCTACTACTAGACAAGGGATTTTTGAGAGGGCATCAGGATTAGCTTCCCGTCTCTATGTTCCAAATGAAAGCTGAAATCATGAAAGGTTAAAAACCAGCGGGTGACCCTAGCATTATTTCTCTTTTTCTCCCTCATCCATCAACTATATGTTCGGTAGCTGCCTTACAGCCATGATTGTGATTGACTGCTTTGTAAAGCAATGTTTTCCAGGTAAACTTTTGGGGATTCGGAATCTACTGTTTTTTTCAGACGCATTTGCAGTATGTTGTACTGTAGCATACATTTTTGAACATTTGTGGTATCATGCCACATGCTATGTGGCTGAAATATAGTGTAATCTTATGTGGGGATATTGTTCCTCATGCTCTGAGGCTGAAATTTTCAAACTTATTATGTAGGGGTATTGTGCACCATGCTTTGTGGCTGAAATATTTAATAATCATATGTGGGGGTATTGTTCCCCATGGTCTGTGGGTGAAATGAAAATCAGCTTCTGTGAGAGTTCTATCCCCCACGGTTCTGGGGGTGAAATGTGTAAGCTGTTTCTGTGGAGATTCTTCCCTCATGCTCTATGAGTAAAATTTTTACCTAGACTGGCGGCAGCAAGCCTCAGTCTCTGTGGAGCACTGTTAACATTTTTATTTTATTCATTTATTTCCTATTTTACCAAGATTGCTATGGTAAAATAATTCATTTAAGTCATTTTCCTATCCATGTTTGTTCGCAGGGCAATTGTCCTACTCTTGCCCCCATTTTTCTTCCTCTTGTAGCCCCCTAGCCCTTACTCCGACCATTTTACAGCACCGAAGTTCGGGTCCCCATTGACGCATATGGGGTTCAATGTCCGGGATCAAGTTCAGGTCCCGAACCTGAGTTTTTAAATAATCTGTCCCTTTCTGGGGAACCCAAACATCCACGGGTTGGCTCATCACTAATGCTAATGGGTATCTCAAATGTATTATAATACAAAAATCATATAGAATATATGTGTTTTACTAAAAAATAAAAATCTCTACAAAAACAATTCATTTGAGCTGATCTTGTTATCACAGATGTCCGGTACATTGCAAAACCCCTTTTTAATTTCACTGTATCTTTTAATATAGTGATAATATATCACACTATACTAAAGATACTTGACAGCAATATTGTAAAACAGATCTATGGGTTGAGAGTTTCACAGAGCATCAGTCACACATTTGCAGGATTAGCTCATATAAATATAAAAACTTCATTTTGAAGAATAAATAAGAGGTACTATTATCTGAACTGGGTAAAATTTAACATCCTAATGGTTTGTGGAAATTTTTTATGTGCCTGCTGGCTTTTCAATAAAAATCAATTATGCCTTAAATGTGAGCAGTAGTCAACATACTACAGACTATAAATTCAATTTCATACTCAGAAATATGGATTAGCTGAACTTGATGCCCTTCCATTGATTTGAGAAAGCAAAACCTGATAAAGTAAATAAGAGTAAGACGCTCTCTGACACTCTACATCAAGTTACAGATTTCCACATTATTTTTGCAAGATTTTTACCGTTACTATAATAATCTTCTTTTGAAATATGTATGATGGATTGATACTATAGATTGCTGAATCATCATATGCTGCATGCACATAGATGAAAATGTGTCTTGCTACAATAAAACATAATATGCTTAATACTTATTTTTATGCATAAAGAGTGTGATACTTTTAAACACATAAATAAATATATAAGCAAAGTCTAGTAGTACAAATAATAATAATAATAATAATAATAATTATTATTATTATTACAATAGTTGCAGAACAGTGTTTAGCAATATTTTAAGGCTGTGGGCACCTTTTACCAAGCAACTTTCTGGGTTGTCTTTATTAAAAATGT
>JARQOD010000005.1:279860820-279908825 GCA_033576555.1 Oophaga sylvatica
CAGATCACATGGTTAGGTCACCTGATCATGACCTCATCACAGGTCCTTCACCACAACACAAACCATGCTTCCATGCATACCTCGAGGAGCATACACAGTGCCCCTAGCTGCATCAGGTGTCACTACACCACATACCTCCCCCCTCTGTTCAAACTTGTGGGGTTGAACACTTATTACCCGACCAGAGATCCTTCTCGGTCGTCTCTGCCAGTCCAACCGTCTGGCTAAGTCGGGCCCTCTGTCAGACCACCTGCCTCCCCAGCGGTCAGTACGGCGTCACAATTCACTTGCACCCATACGTCCTGTCTGGTCTGCGTCCTTTTCATTTTTTCCACTATAGGTTCTCCTGCTTAAGTCACTCATCACTGAGCTAACTGAGGCATCACTACTTCTATCTCTTCTCCTCTCAATACCACGGGTTGAAGGTGGAGGCCATCTTCTTTCTATTTTCTGCAGGTTCCTGTTGACCTGGTCCCTCTCAAGTCGTAGTTGCTCTACTTCTCTCAGGTAGGACACACGATACTCCAGGAGCATCCGGATATTCCCAAGGCTCTCCCTGGATCCGACAACGAGGAACGGAACCATCCCGTCTTCACCCACGACCTGGACTTCGTCATCAGCCGCAATCCTGACTCTCGTCACACCGGACTTATTCACCATCTCCTGCATCATTTTCCCAAGTCTTCCGATGACTTTCTTCACCAGCCTCTGGGCACTTGAATGATGTCCTCCATTAATCCAAGCTGACTTTGAGCCTTTCTTGCTTGCTCCAAACGTCGAGTGGCTTCGTGATTTCTCAACAGGATCAGTGTTGTGAAGGGGTTTGAGATGAGTTCTGAGCAGAGGCTCCCTCTGGTGGTTACAAGCGGTACTAGTGAGGATTGGGAATCAGGTGTTACTGATTGGTCTTATTTAAGGGAATCATTTTCCCATCAGGGTTGCCGTGATCAATTGTTCTGGTCTGAATCCTTCTTTCCAGTTTCCCTTGTAGCCTGCTGTGTCGTGTCTGCATCTCCTGCTATCAGATAAGACAATTTCTTATTTTGTGTTTTTGTTATATTTTTGCATTTTGTCCTGCACTTCTGTAGGGGCCTTCTGGGTCCCCTCCGGGGCTTTTGCCCTCTCAGTTTAGTCCAGCCACTGTGTTTTGTACTTTTGCTTTTTGCAGTTTTTTCTGTGGCTGCTGTTTTTGTTACACCAGAGAACTAATTTAGGTGGTAGAGGTCGTGTGATCTCAGGTGATTTTGAAATTAGTAGAGTTGGTGTTTTTCAGGGTTTTCTGGGATTGCAGTAAGTACCCTTCCTGTCCTTTTCTATTAGATAGTTTGGGCCCCAGCGTTTGCTCATACTATTTTCTTTCTGTGTCAGTATTTCCTCTTGTCTAACCGCCATTACATGTTTGGGGGCTTTCTATTATCTTTGGGGTTCTGCTCCGGGCAGATAGCTTTCCTATTTCTATCTTTAGGTGTAGTTAGTTTCTCAGGCTGTGACGAGGCGTCTAGGACCATCGTAGGAACGCTCCACGGCTGCCTTTAGTTGTGGTGGTTAGTCAGGGTACTGCAATCTCATAGATTCCAACTGCTCTGGTGTATTTCCTTTTTTACCTGCACTCCTCAGCTACCGTAACATAACAGTATCACCGGCCATAAAAATTGTATGGTACTCACAGAAGGGAAAAAATATTTTGAAGGAAGAAAAGTTGTCAGAGATATTTTTCTGTTTGTTGCATTTTTTTTTTTTTTTTTTTTTTTCCCTCTGTATCTCTGGGTGCTGGGGAGGATCTTTTCTCCCAATGGAGTTTGCACAGTTGTCTGGCCGTGTGGATCAGCTTGCCACTGAGGTTCGGAGTATTGCTGCATATCTTGCTAGGTTGCCTGTTGTGGAACCTAGGATTCCCATGCCAGATTTGTTTTCAGGGGATCGAGCTAAGTTTCAGAGTTTCAAAAATAATTGTAAATTGTTTCTTGCCTTAAAATCTAAGTCCTCAGGGAACGCAGCGCAGCAGGTTCAAATTGTCATCTCTCTCCTGCGCGGCGATCCTCAGGATTGGGCTTTTTCCCTCACACCTGGGGATCCTGTTTTGAGTGATGTTGATGCATTTTTTCAGGCTTTGGGGTTATTGTACGATGAGCCTAATGTCACTGATCAAGCTGAAAAAGCCTTGTTGGCATTAAATCAGGGGCTTGATGACGCTGAGTTATACTGTCAGAGATTCCGTAGGTGGGCAGTCCTGACCAAATGGAATGACGACGCTTTGGCGGCCCTTTTCCGGAAGGGTCTGTCGGATAATGTAAAGGATGTTATGGTGGGATTCCCTGTCCCCTCTGGTCTCAATGATTCTATGTCATTAGCGATTCAAATTGACAGACGTTTGCGTGAGCGGAGAAGTATGCGTGGAGTGGTGTTGCCTTGTGAGCCAGCTGCTGAGCCCATGCAGTGTGATAGAGTGGTGTCTGGGGCACAGCGTCATGAGTTTCGAAAGCGCAATGGGTTATGTTTCTACTGTGGTGATGCCTCTCATGCTATTTCAGTCTGCCCTAAGCGGGGAAGACATTTTGCACGCTCAGTTGTCTTGGGTAGTGTTCAGACTAAGTTTTTATTAACTGTCACTCTGATATGCTCTCTGTCCTCATTTTCTGCTCAGGCTTTCGTTGATTCTGGAGCAGCTATTAACCTGATGGATTATGATTTTGCTAAACGTTGTGGATTTCCCTTGATACCCCTACAGAAGTCTATTCCCCTACTGGGGATCGATTCTACCCCTTTGGCTGAGAATAAACCCCAGTTTTCTACTCAGGTGATAATGAGGGTTGAACCTGATCACCAGGAGTGCTGCAAATTTTTGGTTCTATATAATCTGCATGACATTATCGTGCTGGGTTTCCCTTGGTTACAGTCTCATAATCCTGTTTTGGATTGGAAATCTGTGTCTGTAACCAGTTGGGGCTGCCAATGTGTTAATACCAACACTCCTGTTTTTTCTGCCTCCCCCCAGGCTGAGGATGTTCCTGACTTTTTGTTTGATTTTTCTGATGTGTTTAGCGAAAGTAAATCTGCATCCTTACCTCCCCATAGGAGCTATGACTGCGCTATTGAATTAGTGCCAGGTAGTAAATTCCCTAAGGGTCGCCTTTTTAACTTGTCTGTACCTGAACATGACGCTATGCGGTCTTATATCAAGGAATCATTGGAGAAGGGTCATATCAGACCATCCTCTTCACCCTTAGGTGCCGGTTTTTTCTTTGTGGCCAAAAAAGATGGTTCATTAAGGCCGTGTATTGATTATCGTCTCTTGAACAATATTACTGTGAAATATCAATACCCGTTACCCTTGATTTCTGACCTGTTTTCCAGGGTGAAAAACGCTACTTGGTTTACCAAGCTTGACCTCAGGGGGGCGTATAACCTTATTCGCATTAAGCACGGGATGAATGGAAGACGGCATTTAACACCCCTGAAGGGCATTTTGAGTACCTTGTGATGCCCTTTGGGCTCACTAATGCTCCTTCCGTCTTCCAGTCCTTCATGAATGACATTTTCAGGGATTTTGTGGACAAGTTTCTGATTGTTTATTTGGATGATATCTTGATTTTTTCTAATGACTGGGACTCTCATGTGAAACATGTTCGAACTGTATTCCAGATTTTGAGAGAGAATGCTCTGTATGTGAAGGGATCAAAGTGTCTTTTTGGCGTACAGAAGATCTCATTTCTGGGATTCATTTTGTCCCCATCTGTTATTGAAATGGACCCGGTCAAGGTTCAGGCCATCTGTGATTGGGTCCAACCTACTTCATTAAAGGCTCTTCAGAGATTTTTGGGTTTTGCCAATTTTTATCGTAAATTTATTGGTAATTTCTCTGTTATTGTTAAACCATTAACTGATTTGACCAGAAAGGGTTCTGATGTGGTGAATTGGCCTCCTGAGGCAGTCTCTGCGTTTCAGGAACTTAAGCAGAGATTCACTTCTGCTCCTGTTCTACGGCAGCCTGATGTTTCTCTGCCATTTCAGGTGGAGGTTGATGCCTCTGAAATTGGGGCAGGTGCCGTTTTGTCCCAAAAAGATCCAGAGACCTCTAAAAGTAACCCTTGTGCCTTTTTCTCTCGAAAATTTTCTCCTACTGAACGTAATTATGACGTGGGTAATCGGGAGTTATTGGCCATGAAGTGGGCTTTTGAAGAGTGGAGACATTGGCTGGAGGGAGCCAAACATCAGGTGGTGGTCCTTACGGACCATAAGAATCTGGTCTATCTGGAATCTGCCAAGCGACTCAATCCTAGACAGGCCAGGTGGGCCTTGTTTTTCACACGTTTTAATTTTGTGGTTTCCTTTCTTCCTGGCACTAAGAATGTTAAGGCGGATGCCCTCTCGAGGAGTTTCCTTGCGGACTCTCCTGAGCTGTCTGATCCCTCTGTTATTTTGAAGGAGGGTGTAGTTCTTTCCGCCATCTCGCCTAATTTGAGACTTGCTCTGGAGGGGTGTCAGGAGAATAGGCCCGAGCGCTGCCCTGTTGGAAAATTGTTTGTCCCGGACCAATGGAAAAAGAGTGTGATGTCTGAGATTCATTGTTCCGCATTGGCTGGGCATCCCGGAATTTTTGGTACCAGAGACTTGGTTAGTCGGTCCTTTTGGTGGCCTACCTTGTCTCGCGATGTCAGGGAATTTGTGCAGTCCTGCGGGACTTGCTCTCGCTCCAAGCCTTGCTCTCGCTCTAGTGGTTTGTTGATGCCATTGCCTGTGCCCAAGAGACCATGGACCCATATCTCTATGGATTTCATTTCCGATTTTCCTGTTTCTCAGAGAATGACCACCATCTGGGTAATTTGTGATAGGTTTTCCAAAATGATACATCTTGTGCCATTACCTAAGTTGCCTTCCTCCTCTGAATTGGTGCCGTTGTTCCTTCAGCACGTGGTTCGTTTACACGGCATTCCTGAGAACATTGTGTCTGACAGAGGAGTCCAGTTTGTTTCCAGATTTTGGAGGACTTTTTGTTCTAAACTGGGTGTTCAATTGTCTTTCTCCTCGGCATTTCATCCTCAGACCAATGGTCAAACTGAGAGAACAAACCAGACATTGGAGACTTATCTAAGATGCTTTGTGTCTGCTGATCAGGATGACTGGGTCTCTTTTTTGCCTTTGGCTGAGTTTGCTCTTAATAATAGGGCTAGCTCTGCCACTTTGATGTCTCCGTTTTTCTGTAATTCTGGGTTTCACCCTCGATTTTCTTCAGGACAGACGGAGGCTTCTGTCTGTCCAGGTGTTGACTCTGTTGTTGAGCGTATGCAGCAGATTTGGGACCAGGTAGTGGAGAGGTTGTCCCTCTCTCAGGAGAAGGCCCAGCGGTTTGCTAACCGGCATAGGACTGATGGTCCTCGGTTTAAAGTGGGGACTTGGTCTGGTTGTCCTCAAAGAATATTCCTATGAGAGTAGCATCTCCTAAATTTAAGCCTAGGTTCATTGGACCTTATAAGATCATGGAGATTATTAATCCTGTTTCTTTTCGTTTGCTTCTTCCAGGGACATTTAAGATCCATAACGTGTTCCACAAGTCCTTGTTGAAGAGGTTTGTTGAGCCAGTGGTTCCTGCTGCTGTGCCTCCTGACCCTGTTTTGGTTGAGGGCAATCTGGAGTATGTGGTTGAGAAAATATTGGATTCTCGTTTTTCTAGACGAAGACTCCAGTATTTGGTTAAATGGAGAGGTTATGGTCAGGAAGATAATTCTTGGGTGTTTGCTTCGGACATCCATGCTAGGAGACTTATCCGTGCGTATCATAGAACTCATCCTGACCGACCTGGTTGCTCAAATGAGGGTTCGGTGACCCCTCCTCAAGGGGGGGTACTGTTGTGAATGGGTTTGAGATGAGTTCTGAGCAGAGGCTCCCTCTGGTGGTTACAAGCGGTACTAGTGAGGATTGGGAATCAGGTGTTACTGATTGGTCTTATTTAAGGGAATCATTTTCCCATCAGGGTTGCCGGTGATCAATTGTTCTGGTCTGAATCCTTCTTTCCAGTTTCCCTTGTAGCCTGCTGTGTCGTGTCTGCATCTCCTGCTATCAGATAAGACAATTTCTTATTTTGTGTTTTTTGCTATATTTTTGCATTTTGTCCTGCACTTCTGTAGGGGCCTTCTGGGTCCCCTCCGGGGGCTTTTGCCCTCTCAGTTTAGTCCAGCCACTGTGTTTTGTACTTTTGCTTTTTGCAGTTTTTTCAGTGGCTGCTGTTTTTGTTACACCAGAGAACTAATTTAGGTGGTAGAGGTCGTGTGATCTCAGGTGATTTTGAAATTAGTAGAGTTGGTGTTTTTCAGGGTTTTCTGGGATTGCAGTAAGTACCCTTCCTGTCCTTTTCTATTTAGATAGTTTGGGCCCCAGCGTTTGCTCATACTATTTTCTTTCTGTGTCAGTATTTCCTCTTGTCTAACCGCCATTACATGTTTGGGGGCTTTCTATTATCTTTGGGGTTCTGCTCCGGGGCAGATAGCTTTCCTATTTCTATCTTTAGGTGTAGTTAGTTTCTCAGGCTGTGACGAGGCGTCTAGGACCATCGTAGGAACGCTCCACGGCTGCCTCTAGTTGTGGTGGTTAGTCAGGGTACTGCAATCTCATAGATTCCAACTGCTCTGGTGTATTTCCTTTTTTACCTGCACTCCTCAGCTACCGTAACATAACAATCAGTTGCTTTGTGCGGAGACAATGTAGGTGCATGTCTCTCAGGACAGCCACTCGCTTCAGTGTGACTTCCTTAGTCGACAGTATGACTAACTGTTTCATCTCTGGCACCCAGTTCACACTACATGCTTCTACCGCCTTTCTAAAGGCCTCATGCACCTCCTCACTGGCACACACTTCTCGCAGGTCTTCGGGTATCTCTATTACACACTTGAAACCCGACCCGTCACCTTCTTGGACACACTCTGCCTCTCCAGAGTTCCGCCCGTTCCTGCATCCGCAGTTTCCACTGTCTCACGACTCTCGGTAACTTCAGAGAGCTCCAGCTTACTGCACTCACTTTCCCTTGCGGTCGAGTCACAGTCTGCATAGGAGTCACTCCCACTCCCCCTGTCATCCTGGAACAGCACGTCCCCACTTAGACAGGTCTCTGCCCCCTTTCCTGGAGCTATACCGTTTCTCACGGTCACACGTCTTGTCACGTCCAAGTCCCCGAGTTGGTCTGACCCACACTTTCTCCCGGTCACCTGGAACTCTGGACTATCGCTATTAGGTGTTACCTTCTTTTCACACATCACACGACAAGGAACCACTACAGCCACCTGCTGTGATGGGGCTCCCTCCTCTGAACAACAACACACTTTATCAATTTCCCATGCCTTTTCAAATAACGTGAAGTCCCGCTTCCTCTCATAGGGGAACACTAAGTTCGGTGGTATACCAGCATAATACCCTTTTGGAATCTCCACCCACTTTTGGGCCACCATCCCCTTTGGGTTGCCACCCCCTTTTGGGACTCCGCCCCCTTTTGGGCCACCATCCCAATTTGGGTTACCGCCCCTTTTGGGACTCCGCCCCCTTTTGGGCCCACCAATCCCCCAATCCCCTTGGGTTTGTACCGCCCCCTTTTGGGACTCGCCCCCTTTTGGGCCACCATCCTAATTTGTGTTACCGCCCCCTTTTGGGACTCCGCCCCCTTTTGGGCAACTTTACTGATTTGGGCTACCACCCCCTTTTGAGACTCCACCCCCTTTCGGGCCACAATCCCAATTTGGGTTACCACCCCCTTTTGGGACTCCACCCCCTTTTGGGTAACCATCCCTGTTTTGGGTTTCCGCCCCCCTTTTGGGACTCCTCCCCTTTTAGGGACACCACCCATCACTGGTGAATACACCACGGCTCTTACAGGCCCCAGTCCACACAGTACCCTTAGACAGTGTCTTTTACTTAGGGCGTGTACTGACCCTTTAAGAGTTTGTGTGCCTCGGTTCACACTGTCCTTTTTACCACACCAGCTCCTGCTGGTACTGCCACCGCTTCCGTTGCAGCCACCAACAACCAGCACCTCCAGATGCTACTCCTAAGCTGCTGTGGCTGTTACTGCAGCTCCGGCTGCTGCAGAACTTCTTGCTGCAACAGTCACTGTAGCTCCTGCTACCACAAGTCTCTGCACGCTGCGCTGTCTTGCCGCTTGTCACCTTCGTGACTCCTCCGAGCCACAGCAAACACCTCACACGTGTTCCAGAAAAAAAAACAGTTTCTCACTGACCCGTCAGCACAACACAGACTCCTGTCTGTTACACTCTCAGCCAGAGAGATTTTCCGGACACCTCCTCTCTCATAGAGGCATCCCACAAAGGAAAAAACAGTTTCTCACTGACCCGTCAGTACAACACAGACTCCTGTCTGTTACCTGTTGATCACTCAGGTTTCCGGATACCTCCTTTTCATAGAGGCATCCCACAAGGACAAAACAATCTCTCACTGACCCGTCAGTACACCACAGACTCCTGTCTGTTACCTGTTGATCACTCAGGTTTCCGGACACCTCCTTTTCATAGAGGCATCCCACAAAGACAAAACAATCTCTCACTGACCCGTCAGTACACCACAGACTCCTGTCTGTTACCTGTTGGCCACGCAGGTTTCCGGACACCTCCTCTTAGAGGCATCCAACAAAGAAAAAAAAAAACAGTCTTTCACTAATTCTTCTCACTGATCCCGACCAGCATAACACGGTTGTCAAGACCGTCACCTGTTGGCGTCAGCCACACAGGTTCCTGGAGACCTCCTCCTCAGAGGTATCCTATCAGCATGCTTTTTCTCCATTTTCAATGACCCCGGTCAACATAACACAGACTCCTGTCTGTCACCACTGCTTAACAGTTTCTTCAGATACCTCATATCAGAGGCACCACATAAACATAAATGCACAGTTTATTCGTGACCACTGGTCACACTCACGGTTTTCACAGACCGTCCATTCCTCCTCTGATTCCTCATTCCCAGTCCTGGAACATGTGCTCCTTGGGCCGCTGCCAGCATTCCATCCACCAATTGTAAGGTTTTCCTCACTCGGCTGCTTCAGAGGTAATTCAGGAGACACTTTCTTATGCAAAAGTTTTAGGTTTATTGCATCATAAACCATATGGTAAAATACAATACACTCTTCAATGCTTCAGCTCCTGCATGGAGCCTCACTCTTCAGTCACAGAGACCTCTCTGTAATGTCCTGCCTTGGACACATGGAAGCCTGTCCACACTGGCAGACTCCCACACACTCTCCCACAGGTGCAAAACAAACTCCATTACATAGGTGTAACCCCACCCATAGGTGAGGTCAGGATCACATGGTTAGGTCACCTGATCATGACCTCATCACAGGTCCTTTTGATACACATAACATAGGTGAGGTCAGGATCACATGGTTAGGTCACCTGATCATGACCTCATCACAGGTCCTTCACCACAACACAAACCATGCTTCCATGCATACCTCGAGGAGCATACACAGTGCCCCCTAGCTGCATCAGGTGTCACTACACCACAACACATAAAGATGCATACCCTTTACCATGCATTGAGGAATCCCTAGCTGCCTTAAAGACTGCTAATTACTTTTCCACCCTTGACCTCACTAGTGGGTACTGGCAAGTAGCTGTGGCTGAGGAGGATTGGGAGAAGATGGCTTTCACCACCCCAATGGGACTCGGTGAGTTCGACAGAATGCCGTTTGGACTCAGCAGTGCCCCTGGAACGTTCCAGAGAGTGATGGAGAGCTGCCTGGGACATCTCAACTTCAAAACTGTGTTACTGTACCTGGATGACGTAATTGTGTACTCCAAGACGTATGAAGATCACTTGAAGCACCTGGCTGAGGTATTCGAGTCACTGTCCAAGTATGGGATGAAACTGAAGCCTTCAAAGTGCCACCTGCTCAAACAAAAGGTACAATATCTGGGACATATTGTCAGCTCAGAAGGAGTAGCGCCAGACCCCGAGAAGGTCACCGATATCCAGAAATGGCCGGAACCGAAAAACCTCAAAGAGGTGCGTCAGTTCCTGGGACTGACAGGATACTACCGGAGGTTTGTAAAGGACTACACTAAGAAAGCAGCGCCTCTGCAAGACCTCCTGGTGGGACAGTCCCTCAAGAGCAGGAATTCTCCATTCCACTGGGGTAAAGAACAGGCCGAGGCATTCAAGGAAATGAAGGAGATCCTGACAGGTGACGAGATCCTAGCCTACCCTGACTACAGCCAACCGTTCCTGCTGTATACGGATGCCAGCAACGAAGGATTGGGAGCTGTCCTCAGTCAAAAGCAAAATGGCCTGGAGAAAGTCATCGCCTATGCAAGCAGGAAGCTCCGCCCAACCGAGAGGAACCCCGAGAACTATAGCAGCTTCAAGTTGGAGTTCTTAGCGATGGTCTGGGCCATCACGGAGAGGTCTAGCCTCCAGCAAGTTCACTGCCTACACTGATAATAACCCCTTGACGCATCTTGAAACAGCTAAGCTGGGAGCCATGGAACAACGCTGGATGGCTCGGCTATCAAACTACCAATTCACAATCAAGTACCGAGAGGGCCGCAAGAATCCAACGCTGATGCCCTATCCAGGATGCCTCATGAATCAGACACAGAGGAAGAAGTGGATGATCTGGAAGAGATTGAATTACCTGCCTTTCACAGGAATGGGATGAGCCACGAGCAACAAGCCTGCAGGAGGCAGCGTGGTAAGACGTTAAATCCTTTACCTCACCACAGCTGGAAGGAGACTCAGGACAGCGATCCAGTTGTCAGCCGTATCAAGGAGCTGATAACTCAAGAAGGTTCCTCCCTGGAGAAGGATGCATCTCCAAAAGCAAGGCAGCTGTGGAATGAGAGAACCGGCTGTTCATCTACCATGAGAAGCTGTGCCGGAGGTACGTCAATCCAAAAACCCATGAGATGGTATGGCAGATAGTAGTCCCCAGGACGGATATCCAGATGGTGTTTGAAGCCTACCACGATCAGGCGGGACACTTTGGCTGGAAGAAGCTGGAGACCCTGTTGAAGTGTTGTTTCTACTGGGTGGGAATGCGCAGCTCCATTGAGAGGTGGTGCCAAAACTGTGGACCCTGTGGCCTCAGAAGAAAAGACTACAGCAGCCAGAAGGCACCCCTGCAACCCATCAAGACGACTCGTCCCTTGGAGATCGTGGCCCTGGATCATGTCAAGTTGTCACCCAGCCGGTCAGGATACTCCTATGCCCTGACCATGGTGGATCACTACTCCAGGTTTCTGGTGGTAGCCCCTGTCAAAGATCTGACGGTAGAGACAGCAGCAAAGACGTTCCAAGCGTATTTCTGCAGACCACATGGATATCCTGAGCAGGTGCTAACTGACCAAGGCCCAGCCTTTGAGGCCGAATTGTTCAAATAGTTCTGCCATCTGTACGGATGCAAGAAGATAAGAACCACACGTACCACCCCCAAACCAATGGTCTCTGTGAAAAGATGAATCACATCGTCATTGACCTGCTGAAGACTCTACCGCTTGAGGAGAGGAATCGGTGGCCAGACTTACTACCTGATCTGGTAGATCTGTACAATCACATACCTGTGAGTTCCACCAATTGCACCCCAGCTTACCTCATGGGGCAAGACCAGGAAAGCTGCCCATGGATCTGGAGCTTGGTGTTGTAGAACCAGAAGCAGATGTGACTACTGAAGACTGGGACACCACCAGACAAGAACAGTACAGAAAAGTACAGGCCTGCGTTGAAGATAGTCTCAATCGAGTGAGGGACAAGCAAGAGGATCACTACAACAAAAGTGCGCCAGCTGAACCTTTCGCACCTGGTGAAGTTGTGCTGAAAAGAAAGAGGAGGATGCACAAACTCGACGATCAATGGGAAAGAGAGCCTTACGTTGTACAGAATTCAAGGTTTGACAACAAGAAAACGTGTATAATTAGTAAAGATGGAGGAAGAACGACTACAACTGTATCCAGAGATCACCTAAAGTTGTGTCCGGATCCGTTAAAGCTTCAGGAGGAAGAACCTGTTGTCAATAAGGAATAGCGTGATGAAGCAGTCATCCATACAGACTTAGGAGATTTCCCCACGGATTGGCCCCAAATTGGAGAAGCTGTAATCATTCCCGTACTTCAATTCTATCAAAAACAAGGAGAAACTTTACATCAAGCTGAGCCAGTTGCCACAGTAGAGTCAGTTCTGGAGGAACCTGCTCCAGCAGAACTCCAAGAAGTGGAATCCCAAGAAGCAGATTCCCAAGAAGCTGAATCTCAGGAAGAAGGATCCCCTGTCGAGACAGAACCGGTTCACCCAGTTCACAGTATACTTGCCAGCCCAGTGGGGAGGTTAAGGCAATTCTACAATTCTCTTGCACGTAGAACAGATAGATTAACTGACACCTCACCTATCACTGTACTGCGTAGGTCAGTACGCATAACAAGGGGACAATTACCTGTTAGGTACAGAGAATAGATACCTAATAAATTTAAATAATTGTCTAGAGTCATTGTACATAAATGTATATATTGTTGCTTATATTATGACTTAACATACCGTTATTTATTAATCTGTTTTCCTTTTTGATACCCAAAACAAGTGAAATGGACATTATTTTTTACTTATTTCCACTACCTTTGAGCAGCTTTTTTCCAAAAGAGACTAGGACTTTTTTTTTGGGTTGCTCATTTTCTCATTGTTTTACTAATGTATATAGTTATTTATTCACTTATGCAACGGTTCAAGATCCTTACCTCCCGTAAAGGAAGATATAGTTATACAATGTTTATTGTTATATGTTTTGTATTTCAGCCCCGGAGTGCTGAGTCCTACTAGGGGAGAATGTGGAGCCCAGCTGCGTCTGGATTCATATCTCCCAGAAGGGTGCGCAGAAGGAATTCACCACTAGAGGTCACTATATACATGCACACATCTTAACCCATCCCTAAGTCCAGCAGAGGGAGCTCCGATAGTGATATAAAAGGAGGGTGAAGACAGGAAAGTGAGTTCTGTTCAGTGCAGCTCTGAGTTCAGTCAGCTCAGTAGCTGAGTTCAGACAGACAGAAGTCTGCAGCCTGCAGTTCAGTTCAATAGAGTGGAGGCTATTAAAGTGGAGTAGAATCCACTCCAGTCTAGTCAGAGCTGAGAGGAGTGAGTGCAGCTCAGTGAGAGAGCGTGCCGACGCTCTGAGAGCGGCGAAGAGGCAGCCCACCAACTGCCAGTGTGTGTAATTGTATTAGGCCCAGAGTAGGCTGAGGACAAGTGGAGAGAGCAGTAACGGAGGTAGAAGAGCCTTTACAGCTTACCTCAGCAAGTTTGACCGGACACCGGGGTCCGAGCCTATAGGGATCTCCACGACCCATTAGGAGAACACCGGAGTTCCTGGAGGACTACAAGTTCCAGGAGTACCACAGAGCTGATACATAACAGGATCAGGAGGACGGAGTCCGGTCGGGCCCGGCCATCAAGGACCCTGTCCTTTCAGAGAGAAGGTCCAATCACAAGGTCAGCCAGGTGCAGGACGGAGACCAAGTTAGGCCCAGCTACACGCAGGCCAGGACTTTATCACAAAAAGGCAAGGAACAGGAGGCCACACACCTACTCAGTGGGAGAATCTGAATGTGCACCCTTCACCCTACAGTGCTCTGGGAAGTGCCTGCAACATCTTCAGTAAAGGTACCAAAGTGACTTGTGTGTGTGTCCACCTTATTACCCCTTCTGCCGGGATCCCCTCTGTCCTGCATCCATACACATTTAGATGCCCTGAAGGACTCAGCCTCACCTGTGGGAGGCCTAACATCTAGCTGCACAATACCAACCCTTCAGTGGATCTGCATAGCAGCGCTGGTCACCCTGACCAGGTACCACAGGTGGAGTCACGAATCCCCATACCAATATTCAACTCCCCTGTAAATATCCCACATTAAAGGGTGAGTGCCAGAGCCACGACTGAGCTGTGTTGCTGTGACATCCCCCATAGAAGTCTATAGGCTCAGATCCGAGTTCCCATTGCTCTGGAGGGCGACTCATCTATTGGTCATGAGTGGCTTGACACAAAGAATGTGACACTTGTAGCCCATGCCCTAGATACGTTTGTGTATAGTGGCTCTTGAAGCAATGACTCTAGCAGCATTCCACTCCTTGTGAATCTCCCCTAAATTTTTGAATGGCTTTTTCTTAACAATCCTTTTAAGGCTGCAGTTATCACAGTTGCTTGTTCATCTTTTTCTACCACACTTTTTCCTTCCACTCAACTTTCCATTAGTCTGCTTGGATACAGCACTCTGTGAACAGCCAGCTTCTTTAGCAATGACCTTTTCTGGCTAACCCTCCTTTGAAGTGTGTCAATGACAGCCTTCTTTACATCTGTCAAGTCAGCAGTCTTCCCCATGATTGTGGAGCCTACTGAAACAGACTTAGGGACCTTTTTAAATGCTTCGGAAGCCTTTGCAGGTGTGTTTTGTTAATTATTCTAATTTACTGAGACAATGACTTTTGGGTTTTATTGGCTGTAAGCCCTAATCATCAACATTAAGAGAAATAAACACTTGAAATAGATCACTCTGTTTGTAATGACTTTTTGTATTGAAGAACTGAAATACATTAACTTTTGATGATATTCTAATTTTTTGAGAAGCACTTGTATATGTACTATGTATTCTTTTTCAATAAGATTTAGATGAACAATTAATTAAATTAAAATTTGGAATCTTGCTACTATTTCATTATTTCATTTGTAGAAACTTGTTATGATATAAAAAGAAAATATATAAAACAAGTGCCTACAGTGTGTTCTATCACCCAACCACTCACAGGCAGCAAATTGATAAATATTTCTTAAGGGTATGCCACACTAAACAATATCGCTAACGGGATCGCTAAAAAACGTCACTATTTAGCGATCCTGTTAGCAATGTTGTTCAGTGCGGCAGCTGCCAGCGACGAGCTTCCTGCTGTGATCTCGCTCGTCGCTGGAATCGTTCGGGACCCTATTTCATCGCTGGCGCTCCCGCTGGGTAAGTATCTAATCGCTGTGTGGCACCTTTTCTTAGCGATTTAGCGGTACTTTTGTACCGCTAAAGTCGTTAAGAAGATCGCTAACGGCGATAGCGTCGTTAACTATATCGCTAAATGTGGCCGCATTTAGCGATATAGAAACAATCCCGCTAGCGATCGCATTAGTATGCGTCGTTATTGTGATCGCTAGCGGGATTGTTTAGTGTGGCAGTACCTTTACTGAACCAAGTACCTATTTAAAAGTTCATGTGTTATGATAATGTGCATTTGTATTTTTCACATGACTAGTTAAAGCTACAGGTGGAGTAAATGATAATAAATAAATAAATTACACACTAGAACTAATAATTATGCATAATCAATGGAAAAAATTAATTTTTTAAGGTGACTACATTTTTGCATTTTTATACAGTTTTGTTACTGCCTTGAGATAATTTATCATTTAGACTGCTTCATGGGTTTCCCCAACATCTCTCTTTCTGACTCTCACCCTCTCTTCATCTCTGCTTGTTGCCTCTCACCCTTTCTCCCCTTGCTATCTTGCCTTCTCCTTTCTTTCTCTCTACCAGTTTACATAATGACTACAGCGAACAGACACAGGATTCACATGACCGTAAGGAGCACGATGATATAATATCATGACAGAGAGTGACATGATTTTTTATTTGTGGTGAGAGGATGATCATTGGCTGCAGCCCGCAACTGAACAAGTCAGGTTACTCTCTGGGAACATCTATGCTGACATAAATGAAATGGTGAGTATCTGCAGTTTGTTATTTTAATTAGGGTCTTGAATTGATTAAGGTTGTGCTATCCATAACACTTTTAAAAGGAATCTGTCAGCAGGTTTTTACTGCCTCATCTAGGAGCAGCGTAATGTAGGCAAAGAGACACTGAATCCAATGATGTATTGATTAGTTTACTGGGTGGAGCCATTCTGCAGCAATCAGAGCTTTTAGATTTAGTAATGCAGCAGAGCTGAAAAAGCTAACCCCGCCCACACTAGGCAGTATGTATGTATGTACACTGGCAATAAGCAATGCTTGTACATTGTCTATTGACAATGAGCTGCTTATCAAAGGAGGGGGAGGAGTTGGACTAGCATACAAGTGGTACTGTAGCTGCTCTAGTCCAGGCAATGATAATCACCAGATGATAAAACCTTCATTGTAAGTAAACAACAGCAGACAGCCTAACATGAGACACATATTTGAAATCTGCATTTTAACCCCTACCTCATGCTGTTCTCAGAATACATAGCAAAAAAAACTGCTGACAGGTTCCCTTTAATTTGTTTCTAGGGATGAAGTTCATTTTAACCCCTTCCCGGCATGCACCGTACATATACTACTCTGCTGGCGGTGCTTTCCCGCAAAGGGCAGTATACTCGTATGTACGGCGCCGTGATCGCGTGGCCTCATGCCGCGGCAATCGTGTGCAGGTGTCAGCTGTATGTAACAGCTGACACCCCACAGCAGCACCCACGATCAGTGCTAGCACCAATTGTGGGCATTTAACTCTTCTGATGTCGCTGTAGTTACAGTGGCATAGAGAAGTATCACGCAGGGAGGGTGCTCCCTGCGCGCTTCCATCAGGCCAACAAAATGCACCACGATGGCTGTGTGGTCCTTCCAGGTCGTGCAGGGAACGTGGCTTGTGAGTGCCTGCTGGGAGCGATCTGATAGAAGATAGTAATGTCCCATACTGGGACAATGTAAAAAAGTTAAAAAAAATGTGTAAAAATATTTTTTTTAAAAATCCCTAAATAAAAAAACAAAATAAACATTTTTCTAATATATACATTTATTTATGTAAATTAAAAAAACAATAAAAGTACACATATTTGGTATCGTCGCATCCATAATGACCTGCTCTATAAAGCTGTCCCACTAGTTAACCCCTTCAGTGAACACCATAATAAAATAAATAAAAAATGAGGCAAAAAACAATGCTTTATCACCATACCGTCAAACAAAAAGTGCAATAAAATGTGATCAAAAGGACAGATGTAAATTAAAATGGTATCGCTGAAAATGTCATCTAGTCCCACAAAAAACAAGCTACCATACAGCTCCATCAGCAGGAAAAATAAAAAAGTTATAGCTCTCAGAATAAAGCGATGCAAAAATAATTAGTTTTTCTATAAAATAGTTTTTATTGTGTAAAAGCAGCAAAACATTAAAAAACTATATAATTGAGGTATCGCTGTAATTGTACTGACCCGAAGAATAAAGCGGTGTTACCAATTTTACCACACGCAGAATGTATAAAAAAAAGCAATAGCTGGTTTTTGTTTATTCTATCTGCCAAAAATCATAATAGAAAGCAATCAAAAAATGTCATGTGCTCAAAAATGATAAAAATAAAATTGCCAGCTCGTCCCACAAAAAACAAGCCCTCACATGACTCTGTCAGCTGAAATATAAAAATATTATAGCTCTCAAAATATGGTGATGTAAAAAACTAGTTTTCGCAATAAAAAGCTTCTTTTAGTGTGTGACAGAAGCCAAACATAAAAACCCGATATAAATCTGGTATTGCTTCAATCACACCGACCCAAAGAATAAAGTCGCCTTATCACTTATACCAAATGAGGAATGGTGTAAAAAATAAATAAAGCCTATTCTTCACATGCTGTTGATTTTTTTCATTCTCCCTCCCAAAGATCACGGTAAGGCTTGGCGCACATTTATCCTGTGCTCTGCGCTAAGCGCTTACATCGGGGTAAATTTCTGAAATACATGATCCAGACAGAACCCCCCACGGAAGATTCCCTATAATGAGGCAGATGGAGGCACTGTGGATGCCCACTGTACCTTTGATTTGGCGGGTCTGTCTTTTTAGGATTGCATAAAAGTGCCATCGGCCACAATTTTGTGCACTTCTGAAAAGGACATCGCTGAACAGAGGCCAGATGGAATCCAGAGTAACCCTGCTGCCTCATTATAGTGAATGGATCCCTAGGGAGTTTCATCTGAATTACGTCACTCAAAGATTTAGATGGAAACCCCAAAGTACGTGGTTAGCGTAGAGTGATAGATAAATGTGATCCCAAACGCTATGTAAAATGTTCCCAACAAAAGCTTCAACTCAATCCATAAAAAAAGCAAGCCCTCACTCAGATCTGTCATCTGTTAATGGAAATATAGGGGGCTTCCACGTTACTGGTAGTACAAAGACTCTGGAAAGGCTAACTGGCTCCTCACCCACCAAAAGAAATTCAGCAAATTCTCTGCTCCCAAATCCAAATGCCCCACCTCCCTTCTGAGCCCCAGTGTGCATAAAGAACATTTAGCGCCCACATGTTTGGCATTTCTGTAGTGATGAGAGCCCACCTAATTTACAGGTGCGTGTCTCCAGAAGAATGAGCTGGGCATAATGTACTGGTCACTACAACGACAGTTTGCAATTTTCACTCACCAACATCCACTACTGCTTTTTGTGGAAAATGCCCATGGAGTCAAAATCATCATTACACCTGTAGATAAATTCACAAAGGGTTATAATTTCCAAAACGGGGTCACTTGAAGGGGGATTCTGCTTTTGTAGCACTTAGGGGCTCTTTATATGAAATCCGCAAACTAGTCTAGGAAAATCTGCGCTCCAGGAGGCAAATGGCGCTCTGTCCCTCCCGAGTTTCTCCGTATGGAAAAGTAGTACAGTACAGCCACATATTTCTACATGGGACAAATTCTGATGCCATTTTAAACCCATTTCCCAGTGTGAAAATTTAAAACTTGGGGCTAACACACAATTTTGGTGGTAAAAATATAAATTATTTTTTCTTCATTGCCCAATGGTATAAAGTTTGTGACACACCTGAGATGTCAATATAATCACTGCACCCCTAGATGAATTCATTGAGGGGTTTAATTGGTAAAATGGGGTCACTAATGGGAGGTTCTACTGTTCTGGCACCTCAGGGGCTCTGCCAATGTAACATGGCACCCTCATACAAGTGCAGAAAAATCTGCATTGTAACTTGGCATACTTCCCTTCTGAGCTTTGCACTGTGTTAGGGTCTGCGGAACGCACCTAATAGATATTGCTGAGAGGTGCGTTCGCAGCCCGGGTCCACCGTGCAGGCGAAGCCCGCTGCTAGTAAGATGGCGAAAGTAGCGAACTCTGTTATCCCGCAGAGTCGCTAAAATAAACGCCGTAGCGGGCTGTGGCAGTAAGTGCGAACTCTGTTAATCCCCAGAGCCGCTAACGGGAATGCCACAGCGCTACATGGCGATAGGTGCGAACTCACTTAACTTCAGTGAGCCGCAAAGTAAAACGCTAGGGCGCTGAACCAGCATTATAAAGCGCACCCTGTTGCGTCACAGAGCCACTGAGAAAAAGACTGTGTCCTGTTAACACCACAGGGATACACAGATAACTGCTGTGCGGATAGCCGTCCGTGATCATGTAGACAGCAACGCATTCAAGCAATCTCCTCACCGGAGAAGCCAGTATTCTAGGGGCTTATTTCAGCCAAGCCCTAACCACTTGCACTCAAATCTCCTCACCGGAGGTGCCGGTATTCTAGGGGCTTATTTCAGCCAAGCCCTAACCACATGCGTGCATGATCACACTGGCTCAAAGCACATAATGCAATTGATACTAGCGCATGGCGGCCCAGCCATGCCACCCTTTTATAGTAACAGCTACAGGACCTGCCAGAAACAAGGACCAATGAAACTGTTCCAGAACACCAGTAGTCACAGGACCTTCCTGGCAGACCAATAGAAGCTGCTGCAGTACCTGAGCATGTGACCCCTGATCTCCAATGTCAGATCTCACCCTGGGCATGCCAGAAGGGGAAAACAAGGACTTTGTCCCAAAGACGTCTGCTCACCGCTAACCAGTACTGGCCACAACAGCAGAGCCTGGAGAGGCAACAGTAATCCTCTGCACACTTGTAGTATGGGCGAGACTCTGGACTGACGTCTAAGCTGAGCAGAGTCCACTGCGGCCGAAGACGGATGGGAGACCGCTGCCGTGATGGCTCGAGATTCCCCTTGTGCAGAAGCGGGAACTCGACCCCTAACACACTGTGCCTCAAAAGTAGCTTTTGACCACATATGGAGCATCTGGGAACTCAGTAGAAATTGCACAACAAACTTTTCCTCCATTTTCTCCTTTTGCCCTTGTGAAAATACAAAATTTGGAGCTATAAAAGATTTATCTGGGAAAAATGTGATTTTTTTTATTTTCACGGCTTAACATTATAAATTTCTGTGAAGCACCTGTGGGTTCAAGGTGCTCAATACACATCCAGATAAGGTCCCAAAGGGGTCTAGTTTCTTAAATGGTGTCATTTGTGGGGGTTTACGCTGTTTTGGCCACATTAGGAGCTCTTCAAATGCGACATGGCGTCCGCTAATTATCTCATCAAATTTTGTTTTCAAAAAGTCAAATGGCGTTCCTTTCCTTCCAAGCCCTGCCGTTTATACCCAAATAGTAATATTCCTCCACATATGGGATATCAGCGTACTCAGGAGAAAATGCACAACTAATTGTTTGGAGTAATTTCTCCTGTTACCCTTACGAAAATGCAAAATATGAAGTTAAAAAAGATTTGTTTGGGAAAAATGTGATTTTTATTTTATTTCCATGGCTCTACATTATAAACTTCTGTGAAGCACCTGTGAGTTCAAGGTGTTCAATACATATCTAGATAAGTTCCCTAAGGGGTATAGTTTCCAAAATGGTGACACTTGTTGGGGGTTTCTAATGCTTAAGGTACTGCCACACTACACAATCCCGCTAGCGATCTCGTTAGCGTTGCATACTAATGAGATCGCTAGCGGGATTGTTTCTATATCGCTAGTGTCGGCCACATTTAGCGATATCGTTAAGGACGCTATCGCGGTTAGCGATCTCCTTAACGACTTTAGCGGTACAAAAGTACCGCTAAATCGCTAAAAAAGGTGCTACACTCAGCGATATAGCGATACCAGCGGGACGCCGACGATAAAAATAGGGTCCAGAACGATCGCTGTGATGAACGAGATCACAGCAGGGGCCACGTCGCTGGTAGATGCCGCACACAACAACATAACGGGATCGCTAAATAGTGACGTTTTTTAGCGATCCCGTTAGCGATGTTGTTTAGTGTGGCATACCCTTTAGGCACATCAGCGGCTCTCCAAACGCGACATGGCAATCACTGATTATTCCAGCATATTTTACTTTCAAAAAGTCAAATGGCGCTCCTTCCCTTCAAAGCCCTGCTGTGCGCCCAAACAGTTGTTTTCATCCATATATTGTGTATCTGTGCACTCAGGAGAAATTGCACAACAAATTTTATGAAGCAATTTCTCTTGTTACCCTTATGAAAATGCAAAATTTGAAGCTAAAAAAATCTGTTTT
The DNA here is from genome assembly GCA_033576555.1 of Oophaga sylvatica. Lineage (NCBI taxonomy): Eukaryota > Metazoa > Chordata > Amphibia > Anura > Dendrobatidae > Oophaga > Oophaga sylvatica. The sequence goes on from JARQOD010000005.1 coordinate 279,882,160, forward strand.
CTTTTTATTTTCACAGCTTAATGTTATAAACTTCTGTGAAGCACTAGTGGGTTCAATATGCTCAATACACACCTAGATAAGGCCCCAAAGGGGTCTTGTTTCCAAAATGGTGTCATTTGTGTGGTGTTTCCACTGTTTAGGCACATCAGGGGGTCTTCAAACGCGACATGGCATCTGCTAATTATTCCATCAAATTTTGTATTCAAAAAGTCAAATGGCGCTCATTCCCTTCTGAGCCCTGCTGTGTGCCCAAACAGTAGATTTCCCCCACATATGGGGTATAGGCATGCTCAGGAGAAATTGCACAACAAAATTTATGTTCCATTTTCTCCTTTTACCCTTGCAAAAGTAAAAAAATTAGGTCTAAAGGAAAATTTTTGTGAAAGAAAAGTAAATGTTTATTTTTTCCTTCCACATTCCAAAAATTGCTGTGAAGCACCTGAAGGGTTAATAAACTTCTTGAATGTGGTTTTGAGTACCTTGAGGGGTGCAGTTTTTAGAATGGTGTCATTTTTGGGTATTTTCTGTCATATAGGCTCCTCAAAGTCTCTTCAAAGGTGAGGTGGTCCCTAAAAAAAATGGTTTTGCAAATTTTGTTGTAAAAGTGAGAAATCACTGGTCAACTTTTAACCCTTATATCTTCCTAACAAAAAATATTATGTTTCCAAAATTGTGCTGACGTAAAGTAAACATGTGGGAAATGTTATTTATTAACTATTTTGTGAAATATGACGCTCTGATTTAAGGACATAAAAATAAAAAATTTGAAAATTGAGTAATTTTCTAAATTTTTGCCAAATTTCCATTTTTTCACAGATAAATGCAATTCATATCAAAGAAATTTTACCACTATCATAAAGTACATTATGTCATGAGAAAAGATTCTCAAAATTACCAGGATTCGTTGAAGCGTTCCAGAGTTATGAGCTCATAAATTGACAGTGGTCAGAATTGTAAAAATTGGTGTGGTCGGGAAGGTGAAAACAGGTTTCGGGGCTAAGGAGTTAAATTTTTATATGTGCTCTTAGCCTGTAGGATTCAGACTATCACTTGTTGCAAAGCAAAACCAGTATAATTTTATGCACATTTGGTAGATAACGAACTATACTATTTTTAGTTATAAGGTGCTTATGTAACAAGTACGAGTATAAGCTGTTTACATGATACATTATTAGTTATGCTCCATTTATTTTCCATTCTTGTAAAATAGCAGACATTGGTTATGTAAACATTTCATTTGGATTAATTATTTTATCTGTAATGAACCAGTACTTCAGACTTTTCACCGAAAACATATAATTGACTTAAGCCTTTTAGAACAAGCATCAGATAACACAAATGCTTCAGTTTTACAATGATAATATTCTAAATCCTACATTCTTTCAGAGGCAGAAGGGACGGTAATTCTCTAGAGGCTATTGATTTTGGATTAGGCCAAAAGATAGATTTCTATTGATTGAGGTGAAACTGACCTTAGATATAAATTTCTCAGCAGTTCAACGGGCAACAGTCTCCGATAGAAATTGCAAATCAGATAAGTCTGTAAAAAAGACCATTATTTTTGTACTCTTAAAAGAAAAGAAATTAATAACACAAGGAGAATGAAAAGGAGAAAAAAAAAGTAAAAAAGACTTGCTGAGAATTTAAATAGAATTGGCTGCTTTAGTAAGATCAATTTAACTTTCATGCAATACTTTTTAAATTTAACATTGCCAATGACTTATAAATGACTGTTAATGAAAATCTGCAGTAGTTAGACTTTTGTGTCTTCCAATGAAAAGGAAGTGAAAGAAGATTTTAAATCCAATATGAAAGCAAACATATCCAGAAGAGAAAAGCGTTCTTTCAGCTTTCAAAGCTAAAAAATAAAAAGGATGCAAAGATCGAACTGACCATCTAACAACCAGACGTTCTCCAAGGGACCAGTCTAACATCTCCAAGTAGAAAAGACACCATACACCCTGGTTGAATTTCTTAATACCTACTCATAAAAGAGGTTGGATCTCTTTGATATCTCCCATCTTTATCCAATTTTATTTTTGTAGGACCTATAGTAAAAAAAATATTTTTACTGTTGATCAGTGATTCTCAAAGTGGCATGTTGTGGAGTCCTCATCAGTGGTCAAAGCAGGAACTGAAATCAGAATCTAAACTGATGTTGCTACCTCAATCAGTGCAGTTTTGTGGCTGTGATCTCGAACACATGACTGTATTTTCGTTCCGAATGCAGTCCGACAAAACATTGGATTGCACTCAGACCAATGTTATTCTATGGGACTGTGCACATGTCTGATTTTTTCCTCAGACAGAGCCAGTCAGAGGAAAAAAAATCATAGCATGCCTGAATTTGATGTGATATTTGGGCAATGAAAGTCAATGAGTGCCTGGAAACCTTCAGACTGCACTTGGATCACGTGAGTGCAGTGTGATTTCCACAGACTGACAGAATGGAGAAGATTTTTTTCTCCATCTTCCCCTCATCTGAGAAAATCAGAACACACTACGATCACTCTTTGATCGAACTCTGATCAGAGTTGGATTAGAGTGGGATTTAATTATCTATTCGATTCTATGGATGAGAAGAAAATACACTGCAGTGACACTAGCTTAAAAGTGAGTGAAGAACTGGCTTGGACGTCATGGTTTCAAGTCCTGCAGTTAATAGTTTAAGATGAGTCTAGAGACTAGGAATAAATGGCTGAGGGAGTAAGAGAGGAATTTTCCTGACATTATCACTCAAAATGCCAGAATCAATCTATCTCTGCCTATTCCTGTAGTGTGGAGATACTATCATCAGTCTGGTAGGAACTGAAATATAGAATATGTGGCTATCATTGAGAAAGAAGGATTTCTGTGAGGAGTTCTAGTGCCAGAGGGTGATTAATGAATAGAATGCTTATTCTAGGGCAAATGGGGGAGAGGTTGGTAGGAGGACAATGTAGCTGCCATTAGGATAAGAGAGTGGTTACTGTATTTTCTCCTGTGGGGTTCTCCAGGGAGATGTTGACTGATCAGGGGACTGCTGTTGTCCATGCAGGAGTGGTGAGAAGGTGGGGAATGCTGCTGTTAGTGGTGCTGAACTCTAATATTTGTTTGGCATTGCTGAGGAGTATTTTGTGCTGCATTGTGACATTTGTTTGTGACTGCAAAGCATATGAGTATTTTGTGCCACCTTGTGACATTTAGTGTTACTGAGGCTTACATTGGATACTACAAGATGGTATTTTTTGGTGCTACAAGAAAGATTTAGTATATTGGTAATGCCCCAGAATCATCATGGCTTTGTTAATGACGCCCACTAAGAAAGTTCAAGATCATATCTACATTATATTCTTGATTTTTAATGCAAAATTGTGCTTCCACTCAGCTCTAAACATTTTGTTGGTGGCAAGTTTCAAAGATACATTTGCCCAGTGGCATAGTCATGGCAAGGTATGGTTATGCAATGCATAGCTTTGCTTTCTCAGGCAACATTCTCAAATTAGGAGGGAGTGCAGGTTTTACATCAATTACTGTAATCAGCTCACACCAGTGTTTTGTTTGAACTCTACTGCGCTGTAAGAAAGTGACTGCATGTGAAACAGCTGTTGGCAGCACTTTGTCTTTGTTCCACCATACACTTTTTGATGCACAATCTGCATTCTCTTTAATATATTCACACATTCTACAATTTCTGATTTGTTACTTTTGTACTCTAGCTCCCTTGCAATTATCTGTATACAGGCGGAACAACACGTTATTTGGAAGTTTGTTAATGAGAACAGCCTTAATGCTTAAACAGTAAATATGTATAATTAGAAAGAAACTGAAAAAATGTGATGGATAATTTCATGAAATTAAACTATTCAAATCTATGTTTTTAACTGAATTTACACCTTATATTTTCTTTAGCCTTTTTATTTACAATATCTCTCTTTCTGCATTACATATTTATAATAAATCTGACATTATTATTACACAGAAGACTCCTATATACCTACTTAATTTTCCATTCCTTCTATACAGGGTTAGTCTCGTGCTTCCAGATGCTATTTTAGTTTACATGCCTTGTGTTACCTTCTAGCTTAGTGATATTTGTGGTATTCACGTTACCATACTGGGCCATTAAGAAGCTTTGTCTTTGTTTTATAAGTCACGGGTCAATAGGCCATATCTTCTTGAATTAGGCTAGGGTTAGAGAGCAACATGTGGTCGCATGTTACAGGACTTTACCAGATTACTTAGTGGTTTATATCTAGCATGGTACACACAGTCAATCACTGAGAGCACAATCTTGACAGTTACACACAGTCGTGACGCACAAAGCTTATGGCTACATTTCAGATATCAGGTACAGACTATGGTGGTTACTTACCAAAAATAAGGCTCAAAGTTTTTCTTTTATAACTGGTGAAATATCTAACTTAAATGAAAATTCCCATCTCCAAGATCCTATCTCAACATGTAGTAGACGTAATATTAATAATAATAATATTAGCAAATGGCTTCAATTAGAAATGTTATATAGTTTTTCTGATTCCCTATGTCTCTTTCCTCATATGTAGGACCTTAGGTATCCATGGTTATGGCCACTAGCAAATAGCTAACTGTCACTATATCAGTGGTCATATTGGGTCCCTTGCAATACCTAGAAGCCCTGGCAAATGCTCTATTGTTCCAGTTGTCGATTATGCTATACGCTATACAGAAGCTGTGGCCTTGTCTCCCATGAGAGCCCATAAAGTTGCCGATGCACTTCTTACTGTATTTTCTTTTGCAGGGTTCCCCAGGGAGATGTTGACTGATCAGGGGATCCAATTCATGTCTAATTCGATGCAAAGTCTCTGCCAGAAAATACGGAAATACAGGAAAATCATGACAGTGTGTGCATTGCCATAATTTGTCAGTCTGCAGTTACGTTTAGTGACTAACAGTCCAGAAAGCCTGTATAATTGAAAACATTTAGGATGACCGATAACTAGGATTTGTTTAAGCTCAGCAGTGTAAGTTGCATCATGTTGATTGCCTTAGCCAAGGAGATAAGGCATACCAACATAATCGTTTCCAGTTTAAGGGATGCAAATTGGATATTTTGCAGCAAGAAGTCATTGCTTGGCTATTTTTATATTAACTCCTTTACTCCCTGCGATTTGGTACTTATTGATGCAGGATAGATTATTACATCCACACAATCGTGCACGCACACAGGTAGTGCGTGCGCTATCACTGCCAGGTGTCAGCTGATTCTGACAGCTGACACCTGGCACTAAGTGCCAGGAGGGGTCCCACACTGCTCCCGGCACTTTAACCCCCAAAATTCTACAATTGAACTCGATCGCAGCATTCCGGGAGCAGGCAGAGGGAAGACAGCCCCTCTCTTCTCTTGGATCGGAGACCCCGTGGTGTCCTCGCGGGCTCCCTATCATTGCCATGGTGACCCAATGTCATCATGATGATATCTAGGTCACAAGAGCTAGTAAAGTTGCTAGATCATGTTCAGAGCATGATCAGCAACTTACTCTGTCAGTGCAGAGCAGATAACTTGCATAGCATAGGGATGATGCTGAATTCTCATGCTATACAAGCAATCAGCCTGCAAAAAATGATAGTCCCATAGTGGAACAAAGTAAAAAAGTTAAAAACGGTATAAAAAATGTTTAAATTATTATGAAAATATTTTAAAAAAAATAAATAAAAAAATCTAAAGACACTGTACCCATAAATAAATATTTGCATGAAAAAAAATACAAACAATAAAAGTACACATATTTGGTATAGGCGAGTCCAGAGCGACCTGACCTATAAAACTGTTCCACTAGTTAACCCCTTTAGTGAATACCATAAAAAAAACAAAAAACCAGGTTAAAAAACAATGCTTTATCATCATACCACTGAACAAAAAGTGGGATTAAACGATCAAAGAGACGGATATAAATAAACATGGTATCACTGAAAACGTTATCTTGTCCTTCCAAAAAACTAAAAATAAAAAAGTTACAGCTCTCAGAATAAAGCGATGCCAAAATCATTATTTTTTCTATAAAATAGTTTTTATTGTTTTAAAAGTGCCAAAACATAAAAAAGATATGAAGGAGATATCGCTGTAATAGTACTGACCCGAGGAATAAAACTGCCTTATCAATTTTACCACATGCGGAATAACATAAATCCCCCCCAAAAAAAATTCTGAATTGCTGGTTTTTGTTCATTCTGCCTCACAAAAATTAGAATAGAAAGTAATCAAAAAATGTCATGTGCCTGAAAATGGCACTAATAAAAACGTCAACTCTTCCCGCAAAAAACAAGTCCTGATATAACTGTGCTCCAAAATATAGAAAAATTATAGCTCTCAAAATATGGTGATGCAATAATCTAATTTTTGCAATAAAAGGCAACTTTTAGTGTATGACAGCAACCAAACATAAAAACCCAATATGAATCTGGTATCGCTGCAATCGTACCAACCTGAAGAATAAAGTCGCCTAATCACTTATACCGCATGAGGAACAGCATAAAAAGTAAATAAAACCAATTATTCACCAGCTGTTGATTTTTCCATTCTGCCTCCCAGAGATCACAGTAAGGCTTAGTGCACATTTATCCTGCGCTCTGCTCTGAGTGCTTACACCGGGGTTTCAGTGTAAATCTCTGAAAGACATGATTCAGATGGAAACCTCGATGGAAGATTCCTTATAATGAGGTAGATGGATACACTGTTGACGCTGTCTGACCTGTGATCCGGGGTGTCGGTCTTTTTAGGATCGCACAAAAGTGCCTTCGGCCACAGTTTCGTGCACTCTTGAAAAGAAGGACACCACTGAACAGAGTAACTCTGCTGCCTCATTATAGTGAATAGATCCCTTGGTGGTTTCATCTGAATTACGTCACTCAGAGATTTAGATGGAAACCCCAAAGTAAGTGCTCAGCGTAGAGCGCCGGATAAATGTGATCCCAAACGTTGTGTAAAATTTTCCCAATAAAAGCTTCAACTCAATCTACAAAATAGCAAGTTTTCACTCATGTCTGTTATCTGTTAACGGATCATAGGGGGCTTCCATGTTACTGGTAGCACAAAGGCTCTGGAAAAGCAAAATGGCTCCTCACTCTCCAAAAGAAATTCAGCAAATTCTCTGCTCGCAAATCAAAATGCCCTCTCCCTTCTGAGCCCCAGTGTGCCTAAAGAACATTTAGCGCACACATGTTTGTCATTTCTGAAGCAATTAGAGCCTACCTAACTTACAGGTACATACCTCCAGAAGCACGGGCTGGGCATAACATACTGGTGACTGCAACGTACTGGTTACTACAGCATTCTGGTCACTACAACGGCAGTTTGCAATTTTTACTTGGTGACATTCATTACTGCTTGTTTCTGGAAAATAACTATGGAGTCAAAATCGTTATTACACCTTGTGAGGCAGTGAAAAAGATCATATGTGAAAGTTGCTATGTGTCCCCTAGGATGCGCAAAGAAGCATATTGAGGCCGCAGGAGTGCATTGCAGTCACAGGCGTAGCTGTGATTGCAATGCAGAATAAAAGTGAGTGTTGGTCTTGGACAAGCTATTTGTCTAAGGAAGGTTAAAAAACCTGTCATAGGCTTATATTTATTTATTTTTTTTAAATATTTTTTAAAAATAATTGAATATTGAATTATTATACTTTCCTTATTTGGAGTTGGTGACCTTTTGGTGAAGTTGTATGAGACTGCCAGACTTTAGATTAAAGAAGCCCTAGAAGAGCTAGGTGTCCAGTGTTCTCTTTATTCAGTATTTTCTCCTCTTTTCTTTTTGGTGGTTGGCAATGGAATTGTGACATGGCCAATGAAGAAGTTTACTATTTTAATTCAATAGTTGTTGCTTTATTGTTTACTTGCTCCGAAAGAATGAGATAATATATGTTTCTATTTTGGTGTGCACTTATTTGCTTCTTTGTTTTGTTTGGGTGAGTGAGGGGATTACAGAAAATTAACTTTTTATCCTATACTATAAAATGTTTATTCTTATTTTCTTGTAAATACTCAGCTTGTGATAGAAAAGAAAAAGAAGCTTCAACTACTTCTTTCTAGTGCAGATAAAGCTCAACAATTAAACAACCATGATATAGTGAAGCTTCCAAAGTTTATCGACTTTCTTGTTCAACAGGGTAAGTAAATTTTACTAAGCTCTCTTTCCTTAAAATTATATCCAAGAAAACAGAATAAAATTTGTTATTATGTGACACATTGTCGAAAGTAACAACAGATTTATATTTACTCAAATGTGATAAGTTAATCAATAACAAACTTTCTAGTTTTTTATATTTTTATGTATATAAAGTAGTAGTGTAGCTGTATGTATATAAAATAGGACACACCTGTTCATGCAATGGTCTTTCTTGTTCTTATTGGAATGCGCATATTTTAAACTAAGAAAGTAGGCACAAAAATCATGACTAAACACATAGGGCAACAAGGAGTAAAAAAAATGTGTGAAACAAACCAGAAGTTGTGTTAGATTCTTCAAAGTACCCGTCTTTTAAGTCATTGACAGCTTACACACTTATGGTATTCTTTCAAGTTGCTTTATCAGGCAGATAGGTAATAGCTTAACATTCATGAGGGAGTGCTTTCCACTTGTTCACTGTTTTGCTTTCACTCTGCATTCCAACTTATCCCAATCCATCTCAATTAGATTGAGGTCTGGTGATTGTGGAGGCCATGTCATCTTACTCAGCATTCCGTGTCTCTAATTCTAGGTTATATAGTGTCTGAAATCATTGCCCTGTTGTAATATAAATTATAGATAAGAATATAATTCACCGCACACTAAGGCCAAGTCGATGCAAATAAAGTGATATTTTATTATGGTTCTCCAATTTAGCAAAAAGAAAGAAAGTGCCACGTTGTGAAACAAAATACAAATACCATACATTAGGCTAGTACTCGACGTTTCGATCCTACTCGGATCTTAGTCATGGGTAGCTGTAGGAAAATCAAAAAATCAGAATCAGTGAAGCACTCAAATATTAAAAATATATACAGACATATACATATGTTTAAAATAAAATAACAGAAAAACAAAAAGGAGAAGACTATGAACAATATATAATCATGAACAATATACTGAGCGTATGTTAGCAGCAACAATTATATGGGATATGTCATATAGATAATATAATCTGAGATTAGAATACTTGTAATACTATATACAATATAATAATATCCCATTGAAGAAAAGTAAAGGGAAAATGAAAATGTACCTCAGAGTTAGGTATTTCAGTAATAAGGCACTTAAATGAAGCTTCAGAAAATTCATAGTGGCCCCTATTTAAGCATATCCAGATGCTGGGGTAAAAAGAAACAATTGAAATAAAGACATAATATATAGCATAAATCGACAAGAAATAGATATTAGACAGAAATTAAGGAGCTTATGTTACCTGTAAATGTTGTACAAAAGGGGTCAAAAGGAGCCAGAAAGCAGTAATGCTGGTGGGAATAGAGAACGTGCTATAAAGACCCCTGTTATGCTGTATAGTAATGGAAGCATATATCCTGGAGGAGTAAGTAAATACCTGTGTCTGGAGGAATAATAGGGTGAGGCAGCGCTCCCGCGCTCAGCCTGTATAGCTGGTGGAAATAAAAAACGTGCTATAAAGACCCCTGGTATGTTGTAAAGTGATAGAGGCATATGTCCTATAAAAATAGATAAGTACCTGTGTCTGGAGGCTTAATAGGATGAGGCAGCGCTCCCGCGCTCAGCCTGTATAGCTGGATGAGGTTCATGTGAGGAAGGTAGTGTCAGCCCTGTTTAAATAGCGGCGCTGTGTCACGCCGGCCCAGAAGTGCGTCACCGGGACCGGATGTGACGTCGCGCTAGCTCACAGAAAGGTTGCGCATGCGCACTGGGTAGAAAAATCGCCATGTTGGTATCTGGCAAACCATACTAAGGCGTTTCGAATAGGGGGGAGGAGGATATAAGTGTGTATATGTCGGAGGATATAATGTTTAAAGGAGGGGAGCAGAAATAAAGTCACAGGAGAGTAACTGGCAACTTATAGATGTAGAAAACAACCGGTAAGACAATGAGGTCTCCTAATTGAAAATAGCGACAATGAGGAGCAAAAAAATGAATAAAAATATATATAAAAATAAAAATATAGAAAATAAAAATAAAAAAGGGAAAAGAGGTAAATAAAAAAGGAGAATTTTAGAAAATAATGAATAAAAGGAGCAATATTATTGAAAAATTGGAAAATCAAGCAAATCAAAAAAATCAAAAAAATCAATAAAATAAATCAAAGAAAATTTTATTGAGCATAGAATGGTAAAAATAATGAAAAATAGTGAAAAAGAAGGATAAGTACAGCAAAAAAATTGTAAAAAAAATTGTAAAAAAATATAGAAGGGAAATGAAACTATAAAAATGAAAAAATTAGAAAAATAATGAAAATAAAAATAAGATAAAAATTAAAAAATAAAAATAAAAAAAAAAATAAAAATAAATTGGAGGAGACTTACCGGTTAGATAAAGATATCAACGAGTCTGAAAGTTAAATGGAAAAAGAAGGATTAGAGAAGCCAATTAATCTCTCTGTTAAGGCCCCTAGGAGACAACGTGTCAAGTTTGTGTATCCAATATGTTTCCCTGAGTTTCAGACGTTTAATGCGATCTCCACCTCTCCGTGATTTAGGTACCTGTTCGATAATTTGAAATTTTAACTGAGCCATTTGTCCACACATATCACCCACTCATGTTCAAAATTCATTCCATCATCCGTAAACACTGGTCACTGTTAACAAAAGCCTACCCTACCATTCCTGCATTTTCTAATCCCGCTCTTATGTGTAGCAGAAGAGCACCTAACGTTAGAGATAGACTGGTACGGGCGGACATTGGCAGCTCTCGCAACCTAACCTAACACAAAGTTATCTCACCTCACGTCGGTTTGGTACCTACCCTTGTCTAAATTGTGCCTCATGTTCCAATGTCATTAAAGGTGATTCGGTAACTCACCCACGTACAGGAAAATCCTTTCCTATCAAAAACTTCTACACATGTGATTCCAACTATGTTGTTTATGTTATAAAATGTCCTTGTGGCCTCCTGTACGTGGGTGAGACCACACAACACGCTAGAGAGAGGATGGCAAGCCATAAATCTACAATACGCACTACGAAAACGTGGCTGCCTCTTCCGAATCACTTTGTGGAACACAATCATTCAGTGGCTCAGTTAAAATTTCAAATTATCGAACAGGTACCTAAATCACGGAGAGGTGGAGATCGCATTAAATGTCTGAAACTCAGGGAAACATATTGGATACACAAACTTGACACGTTGTCACATGTTGTTTTTATTTTTTATTTTTATTTTTTAATTTTTATCTTATTTTTATTTTCATTATTTTTCTAATTTTTTTCATTTTTATAGTTTCATTTCCCTTCTATATTTTTTTACAATTTTTTTTACAATTTTTTTGCTGTACTTATCCTTCTTTTTCACTATTTTTCATTATTTTTACCATTCTATGCTCAATAAAATTTTCTTTGATTTATTTTATTGATTTTTTTGATTTGCTTGATTTTCCAATTTTTCAATAATATTGCTCCTTTTATTCATTATTTTCTAAAATTCTCCTTCTTTTTTATTTACCTCTTTTCCCTTTTTTATTTTTATTTTCTATATTTTTATTTTTATATATATTTTTATTCATTTTTGGGCTCCTCATTGTCGCTATTTTCAATTAGGAGACCTCATTGTCTTACCGGTTGTTTTCTACATCTATAAGTTGCCAGTTACTCTCCTGTGACTTTATTTCTGCTCCCCTCCTTTAAACATTATATCCTCCGACATATACACACTTATATCCTCCTCCCCCCTATTCGAAATGCCTTAGTATGGTTTGCCAGATACCAACATTGCGATTTTTCTACCCAGTGCGCATGCGCATCCTTTCTGTGAGCTAGCGCGACGTCACATCCGGTCCCGGTGACGCACTTCCGGGCCGGCGTGACACAGCGCCGCTATTTAAACAGGGCTGACACTACCTTCCTCACATGAACCTCATCCAGCTATACAGGCTGAGCGCGGGAGCGCTGCCTCATCCTATTAAGCCTCCAGACACAGGTACTTATCTATTTTTATAGGACATATGCCTCTATCACTTTACAACATACCAGGGGTCTTTATAGCACGTTTTTTATTTCCACCAGCTATACAGGCTGAGCGCGGGAGCGCTGCCTCACCCTATTATTCCTCCAGACACAGGAATTTACTTACTCCTCCAGGATATATGCTTCCATTACTGTACAGCATAACAGGGGTCTTTATAGCACGTTCTCTATTCCCACCAGCATTACTGCTTTCTGGCTCCTTTTGACCCCTTTTGTACAACATTTACAGGTAACATAAGCTCCTTAATTTCTGTCTAATATCTATTTCTTGTCGATTTATGCTATATATTATGTCTTTATTTCAATTGTTTCTTTTTACCCCAGCATCTGGATATGCTTAAATAGGGGCCACTATGAATTTTCTGAAGCTTCATTTAAGTGCCTTATTACTGAAATACCTAACTCTGAGGTACATTTTCATTTTCCCTTTACTTTTCTTCAATGGGATATTATTATATTGTATATAATATTACAAGTATTCTAATCTCAGATTATATTATCTATATGACATATCCCATATAATTGTTGCTGCTAACACGCTCAGTATATTGTTCATGATTATATATTGTTCATAGTCTTCTCCTTTTTGTTTTTCTGTTATTTTATTTTAAACATATGTATATGTCTGTATATATTTTTAATATTTGAGTGCTTCACTGATTCTGATTTTTTGATTTTCCTACAGCTACCCATGACTAAGATCCGGGTAGGATCGAAACGTCGGGTACTAGCCTAATGTATGGTATTTGTATTTTGTTTCACAACGTGGCACTTTCTTTCTTTTTGCTAAATTGGAGAACCATAATAAAATATCACTTTATTTGCATCGACTTGGCCTTAGTGTGCGGTGAATTATATTCTTATCTGTAGTTTTGGTACCTACATTGGTCCATTTTTCACCAGCACCGCTCTTATTAACCCATGTGCACACCCTTATTTAAGTAATATAAATTATGGCCCCGTTAAAGGGAACCTGTCACCCCCCCAGGGCGTTTTTAACTAAAAGAGCCACCTTCATCAACACTAAGGCTGCATTCTGTGAAGGTGGCTCTTCTGTTTCTGATCCCCAGTAACGCCGAAATATTGACTTTTATAAATAGGTCCCCATAGCTTTATTGAGTTCCATAGGTATGGTGTGTCCCCCTGTATCAGCCGCCTCCCAGCCATCCATCATCCCCCTGTTGTGTCACTGCGCCGCCTCCTCCTGTGTTGCTATTGGCATTACATGCCGGCCGCCGTCTGCGCTGTGCCAACAGTTCTCGGGCATGTGCAGTGCGCGCTGCCCAGGAACTGACATCAGGCTATTGCGCCTGCATGTTTTGGAGGCCCCAAACTCCGCCCCACAGTGTGGTATGATGTATTCATACTGCAGGGCTGGGAATCTGGCGCCTGCGCAGTGAACAACTATAGCTGTGCCTGCCCCCATCTCCCTCCTCCTCTTTCGTTTCCCTCCCTCTACAGCATCTGAAGAGCTGAGCAGTCCACTGATAAAAATAAAAAAAATAGTAAATCAAACCCCCTTTATTACCCCTTTAATTAGGAAAAAAATAATACAATAAAGTATTTATTTACATTTTCCCATTAAGGTTAGAGTTGGGCTAAAGTGATAAAGTGAATTGGGCTAAAGTTAGGGTTGGGGTTAAAGTTAGGGTTAGGGTTGGGGCTAAAGTTAGGGTTAGGGCTGGGGCTAAAGTTAGGGTTGGAGCAAAAGTTAGGGTTAGGGTTGGGATTAGGGATAGGGTTGGGATTAGGGTTAGGGGTGTGTTGGGGTAGGATTGTGGTTTGGGTTGGGATTAGGGTTAGGAGTGTGTTGTGATTACAGTTGGAGTTAGAATTGGGGGGTTCCCACTGTTTAGGCACTTCAGAGGCCTTGAAAATGCAGCATGACACCCACTGAACAGTCCATCAAAGTATGCTTTCAAAAACGTCTCTACTTCTCTTCCGAGCCTCGACGTGTGCCCAAACAGTTGTTTTCTCCCACATATGAGATACCAGCATACTGAGGACAAATTGGTCAACAACTTTTGGGGTCCAAATTCTCCTGTTACACTTGTGAAAATAAAAAATTGGGGGCTAAAAAAATCATTTTTGTGAAAAAAAAAAGGATTTTTATTATTTCACGGCTCTGCGTTATAAACTTTAGTGACACACTTGGGATTAAAAGTGCTCACCACACATCTAGATAAGCCCCTTAGGTGGTCTAGTTTCCAAAATGGGGTCACTTGTGGGGGATTTCCACTTTTTTTGGCACATCAGGGGCTCTCCAAACGCAACATTGTGTCGAATCTCAATTCCAGCCAATTCTGCATTGAAAAATTCAACGGGCGCTCCTTCCCTTCTGAGCTGTGCCGTGCACCCAAACAGTGGTTTACCCCTACATATGGTGTATCGGCGTATTAAGAATAAATTGCACATAAACCTTGATGGTCTAATTTCTCCTGTTACCCTTTGGACAATAAAAATTTGGGTGAGAAAAGATAATTTTTGTGGAAAAAATATGATTTTTTATTTTCACGACTCTACGTTATAAACTTTATGAAGCACTTAGGGGTTTAAAGTGCTCACCACACACCTAGGTGAGTTCCTTGTGGGGTCAAGTTTCTAAAATGTTGTCACTTGTGGGGGATTTCCACTGTTTAGGCACATCAGGGGCCAGGGCCGTATTTGCCACTAGGCACACGTGGGCACGTGCCTAGGGCGGGACTCTGCGGGGGGGCGGCACCTGAGGAAGAAATTTTTTTTATTTTTTTTTTTTTGGTCCGGGGGTCGGCCCTCCCCTTGCTTCCCTCACCCCCATCATCATACTCACCTCCTCCTGCTGCAGCTCCACCGTCCAGCGCTGATATCTTATTCCTGTCCTGAGCGAGCGGTCACTCCTGGCACTGCTCATTAAGCTCATGAATATGGACGCCACTCCACTCTCATAGGCGTGGCGTCCATATTCATGAGTTTAATGAGCGGTACCCACGTGTGACCGCCCGCTCATGCAGGAACAGGATGTCGACGCTGGACCTTCGGAGCTGCAGCAGGAGGAGGTGAGTATATCTATGATGATGGGGGGTGAGCGCTGAGGGCTGGGGGGGTGAGGGCTGGGGGGTGATGAGCGCTGTGTGTTGGGGGGGTGAGGGCTGAGGGGTGATGAGCGCTGTGTGCTGGGGGTGAGCGCTGTGTGCTGGGGGTGAGGGCTGGGGGAGTGATGAGCACTGTGTGCTGGGGGTGATGAGCGCTGTGTGCTGGGGGTGAGCGCTGAGGGCTGGGGGGTGAGGGCTGGGGGGTGATGAGCGCTGTGTGCTGGTGTGAGCGCTAAGGGCTGGGGGGGTGAGGGCTGGGGGGTGATGAGCGCTGTGTGCTGGGGGTGAGTGCTGTGTGCTGGGGGGTGAGGGCTGGGGGTGTGATGAGCGCTTTGTGCTGGGGGTGAGCGCTGTGGGCTGGGGGGGTGAGGGTTGGGGGGTGATGAGCGCTGTGTGCTGGGGGTGAGTGCTATGTGCTGGGGGTGAGGGCTGGGGGGTGATGAGCGCTGTGTGCTGGGGTGAGCGCTGTGGGCTGGGGGGTTGGGGGGTGATGAGTGCTGTGTGCTGGGGGTGAGTGCTGTGTGCTGGGGGGGGTGAGGGCTGGGGGAGTGATGAGCACTGTGTGCTGGGGGGTGATGAGCGCTGTGTGCTGGGGGTGAGCGCTGTGAGCTGGGGGTGAGGGCTGGGGGGTGATGAGCGCTGTGTGCTGAGGGTGAGTGCTGTGTGCTGGGGGGCGAGGGCTGGGGGAGTGATGAGCGCTGTGTGCTGGGGGGTGATGAGCGCTGTGTGCTGGGGGTGAGCGCTGTGGGCTGGGGGGTGAGGGCTGGGGGGTGATGAGCGCTGTGTGCTTGGGTGAGCTCTGTGTGCTGGGGGGTGAGGGCTGGGGGAGTGTTGAGCGCTGTGTGCCTGGGGGGTGATGAGCGCTGTGTGCTGGGGGTGAGCGCTGTGGGCTGAGGGGGTGATGAGCGCTGTGTGCTGGGGTGAGCGCTGAGGGCTGGGGGGTGAGGGCTGGTGGTGATGAGCGCTGTGTGCTGGGGTGAGCGCTGTGTGCTGGGGGTGAGGGCTGGGGGGTGATGAGCGCTGTGTGCTGGGTGAACGCTGTGTGCTGGGGGTGAGGGCTGGAGGAGTGATGAGCGCTGTGTTCTGGGGGTGATGAGCGCTGTGTGCTGGCATGAGCGCTGTGGGCTGGGGGGTGAGGGCTGGGGGAGTGATGAGCGCTGTGTGCTGGGGGGGTGAGGGCTGGGGGAGTGATGAGCACTGTGTGTTGGGGGTGATAAGCGCTGTGTGCTGGGGGGAGGGCTGGGGGAGTTATGAGCGCTGTGTGCTGGGGGGTGATGAGTGCTGTGTGCTGGGGTGAGCGCTGAGGGCTGGGGGGTGATGAGCGCTGTGTGCTGGTGTGAGCGCTAAGGGCTGGGGGGACAGGGCTGGGGGTGATGAGCGCTATGTGCTGGGGTGAGCGCTGTGTGCTGGGGGTGAGGGCTGGGGGGTGATGAGTGCTGTGTGCTGTGGGTGAGTGCTGTGTGCTGGGGGTGAGGGCTGGGGGGTGATGAGCGCTGTGTGCTGGGGGTGAGCGCTATGTGCTGGGGTGAGCGCTGTGTGCTGGGGGTGAGGGCTGGGGGTGATGAGTGCTGTGTGCTGTGGGTGAGTGCTGTGTGCTGGGGGTGAGGGCTGGGGGGTGATGAGCGCTGTGTGTTGGGGTGAGTGCTCTGTGCTGGGGGCGTGAGGGCTGGGCGAGTGATGAGCACTGTGTGCTGGGGGGTGATGAGCGCTGTGTGCTGGGGGTGAGCGCTGTGGGCTGGGGGGGTGAGGGCTGGGGGGTGATGAGCGCTGTGTGCTGAGGGTGAGCACTGTGTGCTGGGGGCGAGGGCTGGGGGGTGATGAGCGCTGTGTGCTGGGGGTGAGCGCTCTGGGTTGGGGTGAGGGCTGGGGGGTGATGAGCGCTGTGTGCTGGGGGTGAGCGCTGTGTGCTGGGGGTGAGGGCTGGGGGAGTGATAAGCGCTGTGTGCTGGGGGGGTGAGGGCTGGGGGAGTGATGAGCGCTGTGTGCTGGGGGGTGATGAGCGCTGTGTGCTGGGGGGGCGAGGGCTGGGGGAGTGATGAGCGCTGTGTGCTGGGGGTGAGCGCTCTGGGTTGGGGGTGAGGGCTGGGGGTGATGAGCGCTGTGTGCTGGGGGTGAGCGCTGTGTGCTGGGGGGTGAGGGCTGGGGGAGTGATAAGCGCTGTGTGCTGGGGGGTGAGGGCTGGGGGAGTGATGAGCGCTGTGTGCTGGGGTGATGAGCGCTGTGTGCTGGGGTGAGCGCTGTGTGCTGGGGGGTGAGGGCTGTGGGTGATGAGCGCTGTGTGCTGGGGTGAGCGCTGTGGGCTGGGGGCGTAAGGGATGGGGGGTGATGAGCGCTGTGTGCTGAGGGTGAGAACTGTGTGCTGGGGGGGTGAGGGCTGGGGGAGTGATGAGCGCTGTGTGCTGGGGGGTGATGAGTGCTATGTGCTGGGGGGTGAGGGCTGGGGAGTGATGAGCGCTGTGTGCTGGGGGGTGATGAGCGCTGTGTGCTGGGGGTGAGCGCTGTGGGCTGGGGGGTGATGAGTGCTGTGTGCTGGGGGTGAGCGCTGAGAGCTGGGGGGATGAGGGCTGGGGGATGATGAGCGCTGTGTGCTGGGGGTGATGAGTGCTGTGTGCTGGGGGTGAGCGCTGTGGGCTGGGGGGGTGATGAGCGCTGTTTGCTGGGGGTGAGCACTAAGGGCTGGGGGGTGATGAGCGTTGTGTGCTGGGGGTGAGCTCTGTGGGCTGGGGGGTGAGGGCTGGGGGAGTGATGAGTGCTGTGTGCTGGGGGTGAGCGCTGTAGGCTGGGGGGTGAGGGCTGGGGGGTGATGAGCACTGTGTGCTGGGGTGAGCGCTGTGTGCTGGGGGTGAGGGCTGGGGGAGTGATGAGCGATGTGTGCTGGGGGGTGATGAGCGCTGTGTGCTGGGGTGAGCGCTGTGGGCTGGGGGGGTGATGAGTGCTGTGTGCTGGGGTAAGCGCTGAGGGCTGGGGGGTGAGGGCTGGGGGTTATGAGCGCTGTGTGCGGTGGGTGATGAGTGCTGTGTGCTGATTGTGAGCGCTGTGGGCTGGGGGTGATGAGTGCTGTGTGCTGGGGGTGAGCGCTGAGGGCTGGGGGTGTGATGAGCGTTGTGTGCTGGGGGTGAGCTCTGTGGGCTGGGGGGGTGAGGGCTGGGGGAGTGATGAGCGCTGTGTGCTGGGAGGGTGAGCGCTGTGTGCTGGGGGTGATGAGCGCTGTGTGCTGGGGTGAGCGCTGTGGGCTGGTAGGCTGAGGGCTGGGGGAGTGATGAGCGCTGTGGGCTGGGGGGTGAGCGCTGTGTGCTGGGGGGGTGAGCGCTGTGTGCTGGGGTTGAGCACTGTGGGCTGGGGGGGTGAGCACTGTGGGCTGGAGGGTGAGGGCTGGGGGGTGATGAGCGCTGTGTGCTGAGGGTGAGCGCTGTGGGCTGGGGGGTGAGGGCTGGGGGCTGATGAGCGCTGTGTGCTGGGGTGAGCGCTGTGGACTGGGGGGGTGATGAGTGCTGTGTGCTGGGGTAAGCGCTGAGGGCTGGGGGGGTGAGGGCTAGGGGGTTATGAGCGCTGTGTGCGGGGGTGATGAGTGCTGTGTGCTGATTGTGAGCGCTGTGGGCTGGGGGTGATGAGTGCTGTGTGCTGGGGGTGAGCGCTGAGGGCTGGGGGGGTGAGCACTGTGGGCTGGAGGGTGAGCGCTGTGGGCTGGGGGGTGAGGGCTGGGGGCCGATGAGCGCTGTGTGCTGGGGTGAGCGTTGTCTGCTGGGGGGTGATGAGCGCTGTGTGCTGGGGTGAGCGCTGAGGGCTGGGGGTGATGAGCGCTGTGTGCTGGGGGTGAGTGCTGTGGGCTGGGGGGGTGAGGACTGGGGGAGTGATGAGCGCTGTGTGCTGGGGGGGTGAACGCTGTGTGCTGGGGGTGAACGCTGTGTGCTGGGGGGTGATAAGCGCTGTGTGCTGGGAGTGAGCGCTGAGGGCTGGGGGTGATGAGCGCTGTGTGCTGGGGGTGAGCGCTGTGGGCTGGGGGGTGAGGGCTGGGAGAGTGATGAGTGCTGTTTGTTTGGGGTGAGAGCTGTGTTCTGGGGGTGATGAGCGCTGTGTGCTGGGGTGAGCGCTGTGGGCTGGGGGGTGAGCGCTGTGTACTGGGGGGTGATGAGCGCTGTGTGCTGGGGGGTGAGCGCTGTGTGCTGGGGGTGATGAGCGCTGTGTGCTGGGGTTGAGCGCTGGGGGGTGAGGGCTGAGGGCTGGGGGAGTGATGAGCACTGTGGGCTGGGGGGGTGAGCGCTGTGGGCTGGGAGGGTGAGCGCTGAGGGCTGGGGGGGTGATGAGCGCTGTGGGCTGGGTGGGTGAGCGCTGAGGGCTGGGGGTGTAATGAGCACAGGGGGGGAATGAGCGCTGAGGTGGGGAATGAGCTCTGGTGGGGAATGAGTGCTGGGTTGGGGAATGAGCGCTGAGATGGGGAATGAGCGCTGATCGGGGAAATGAGCGCTGAGGTGGGGAATGAGCGCTGAGGGGGGGAATAAGTGCTGAGGTGGTGAATGAGCGCTGAGGGGGGGAATGAGCGCTGAGGTGGGGAATGAGCGCTGAGGTGGGGAATGAGCGCTGAGGGGGGAATGAGCCCTGAGGTGAGGAATGAGCGCTGAGGGGGGAATGAGCGCTGAGGTGGTGAATGAGCGCTGAGGGGGGAATGAGCGCTGAGGGGGGGAATTAGCGCTGAGGTGGGAATGAGCGCTCGGGGGGGAATGAACGCTGAGGTGGGGAATGAGTGCTGGGAGAATGTATGCTGGACTAATGTAAAAGAGGCGGTGGACAGAAATGACATCACAAATCTTTTTTTTTGTTAAATAACATCTTTATTTAGCTTACAAAAAGGCATACAAATCCGCATGTAAAAAACGCATCAAATACGCACCTTCGTTTTCTGCCAAGAGATGCGGATTATGTACGGAAACCTCTGCAGACAAATCTGCATCGTGTGCACATACCCTAAAGCTATGTTTCCACGTTCGGGAAACGCTGCAGAGAGGACACAGCTCCGTCCAAAGCTTTGCCGACTTTTGTATGCGCGGTGATTCCACATGTGTTCCTTGAACCGTGTGGAATCACCGCATCCTATACATAGGACGGTGTTATTTATCTTGCATAGACTGAGCGTCTCCGTGAGATAAATAGACATGCTGTGGTCTAGAAAGACGCGCCACATGTGCATATACACAGGTCTGCCACCTGCATCTTTGTACGCATAGTGGATATGGGATTTCATAAAATCCCCTCCACTATTCTGTAACATCTGGACGCTGCAGATTGGACTCTGCGGCTGTTCTCAGCGTCCAACCCGCAGTGTTTCCTGAACGTGGAAACGTACCCTAAATATATCTCTGCCGCTGGACATTATATAGTATAGATTTGCCTAGACTGTACATTATTATAAATTTACTACCTGAGCATTAATATTATAGATCACCCTGGACATTATATATAATAGATTGTACATCATATATTACAGGTAATTCTGTACATTTTATACTATAGGTCTCCTTGTACATTATATATTATAGATCTATAATAAATAATATACCGGGAGATCTGTAAGGTAAATTGTCCAGATTTATATGTAAGTATCTGTTTATACCCACACATATAAATAAGGCCTTAGTCAGAGACTGGGCAGTAATAGAATAATAAAATCCATCTAGTAATGTTCCAGTGTCTGCTGGACATGGTATGGGGAGAGTTTCTAGTTCAGTTAGTACACAGACATCAGACTTCTTGCTGTTAACCAGTTAATGTTTTCTTGTCCACCACACTGCAGTGTCAAAAGAGGAAGACAGCGAGACAGGCAGCAACATCGCATCAGAGAGCTCTTACCTCGAAACAGAAAATCCTCAGATCCTGGTATTGTAACCTAATATTAAGAATAATATTTATTCATTGATATTGCGCTATTAACTCCACAGAACTTTACATACATCATCAACACTGTCCCCATTGGGGCTCACAATCTAAACATCCTATTTGTATGTCTTTTGAGTGTGGTAAGAAACCACTGTCTTTGAAAGAGCTACATGGGCATACACATAGATTCGGCCTCATTCAATCCTATGGGACTTGCAAACATGTGCAGCACTTGCGGTGAGACAAAAAAACACTGCTAGTAGCATTTTTTTTTCCGTTGCTGCAAGTATCAGGTTTGCGGGATCACGTCAAAACCGCAAGTGTCGCACATGTCTTCAAGTCGCATAGGGAATGAATGAGGCCGAATGCAGTGTTGTCATAAGTGATCCGTTATGTGGCAGATGCGGAAAAACTGCCGGATCTGCCGCGAATGGCAAAAATCGCTGATGTGCAAGTAGCCTAAGTCACTGACGACAGTGTCTGCATTAGTCATACTCACCAATGGGGGAGGCAGAATGAAAAGTGCCTAGGGCAGCATAAACTCTAAATACGGCCCTGTCAGGGGCTCTCCAAACGCGACATGGCATCCGATCTCAATTCCAGCCAATTCTGCATTGAAAAAGTCAAACGGTGCTCCTTCCCTTCCGAGCTCTGCCGTGCGCCTAAACAGTGGTTTACCCTCACAAATGGTGTATAAGCGTATTCAGGAGAAATTGCACAACAAATTTTGTGGTTCATTTTCTCTTTTTACACTTGTGAAAATAAAAAAATTGGTTCTAAAGTAAAATGTTTGTGAAAAAAAGATAAATGTTCATTTTTTCTTTCCACATTGCTTCAGTTCCTGTGAAGCACGTAAAGGGTTAATTAACTTCTTGAATGTGGTTTAGAGCACCTTGAGGGGTGCAGTTTTTACAATGGTGTCACTTTTGGGTATTTTCTGTCATGTACACCCTTCAAAGTGACTTCAAATGTGAGGTGGTACCTACAAAAATGGTTTTGTAAATGTTGTAAAATTGAGAAATCGCTGGTTAACTTTTAAAAAAAATTAGTTTTCAAAATTCTGCTGATGTAAAGTAGACATGTGGGAAAAGTATTTTGTGTGACATATCTCTTTGATTTAAGGGCATAAAAAATAAAAGTTTGAAAATTGCAAAATTTGAAAAATTTTCGCCATATTTCTGTTGTTTTCAGAAATAAATGTAAGTCATATCAAAAAATTTTTACCACTATCATGAAGTACAATATGTCATTAAAAAACATTCTCAGAATCAGCGGTTTCCGTTAAAGCATTCCAGAGTTATAACTTCATAATACGACAGTGGTCAGCATTGTAAAAATTGGCCCGGTCATTAAGTAGCAAATTGTCTCTGTCACTAAGGGGTTCATTATATGCAAATGATAAACAAATTAAAAAGAAGATTTTCAAACATCTAATTTCATTTAATATCAAGTATGACCTAAGTGGAGAAATACATGAACTTACAAGCTTCTGCATGCTATCAGTGAGGTTATTATTAGTTGTCTGAGGAATGTTCTGCCATGGTAAATGAACAAGCACAGAAATCAATCTACTTGTTGCTTATGCTACTACTAGCATCGGGTATTCTAGAATATGTATGTAGTTTATTTATTAAGATTTAAGAGGCTGCTGGGGTGTATATAGAGGCTGCTGCTGGGGTGTATATAGAGGCTGCTGCTTGGGTGTACGTGGAGGCTGCTGCTGGGGTATATGGGGAGGCTGCTGCTGCTGGGGTATATGTGGAGGCTGCTGCTGGTGGGGTGTACGTGGAGGCTGCTGCTGGGATTTACGTGGAGGCCGCCGATCGGGTACTTCCGCTGTGAGCAGCCGGAAGATGACTGGCTGGTGCCGGTCATCTCCCGGCTGCGTCGCAGCTGACCTCCATTCGGCAGGAGATGAGCTGCGGCTACCGTCGCGAGATCAGCGGCTGACGCCACTGATCTCCCAATGATAACGGTGGCGTGCGTGGTTCAAATCCTGTGCCAATTCGTGGCCGGACTGTGCCTGTCGCTGATTGGTCGCGTCCACCGGGGCGTGACCAATCAGCGACGCGGGATTTCCGTTACAGACAGACAGAATTAGATGAATATATAGTAGACAAGATGGTGGCCCGATTCTAGCGCATCGGGTATTCTAGATTATGTATGTAGTGTTAGGGTTCGATTTCCCGCTGCTGCACAAGGGGAGTCTCAAACCCGTCCCGCTGCGGTCTCCCATTCATCTCCGGCCGCACTGGAGCCTGCTCAGCAGAGACGTCGGTCCAGGCGTCTTGCCCACTCCTCTACTGTGCAGTGACTTGCTGCTGCCTTTCCTGGATCTGCTATTATAGCCAGTGCTGGAGCAGTCGTATTTGAGACAAAGTCCTGTGTTTTTCCATCTGAGCATGCCCAGAGTGAGATCTCTCATTGGAGATCAGGGGTCACATGTTCAGGTGCTGCAGCGGCTCCTATTGGTCCGCCAGGTAGGTCATGTAGCTACGTTTGTTTGTAACAGCTTCTCATTGGTCCTTGTTCCTGGAAGGTCCTGTAGCTGTTGCTATAAAAGGGTAGCATGGCTGGGCCGCCATGCGCTAATATCAATCATTGTATGCTATGCGCCAGTGTGGTCATGTGTATGTGTGGATAGGGACCCGGCTGAAATAAGCCACTAGAATACCGACTTAATCGGTGAGGAGTTTGGTATGGTAGCTGGTCAGGGTCGGTGTCCTAGATGCCCTAGATTACCGGCATAACCGGTGAGGAGTTTGATTGCCGTATTCAGGGCCTGGCGTTCAGACGCCATAGATTGCGGGTGACTCCCGCGAGGACATTAGGTTATGATCACGCTTTATGTGCGCTTAGCACTTAACTGTGTATCTGGGAGCCTTACAGGACACAGTGCTTTTTCTCAGCGGCCCTGTGACGTAACAGGGTTCGCTTTCAACGCTAGTCAGCGCCCTAGCGTGTTTTCTTTGCCACTCAGTTGTGTCTAGTGAGTGCGCACACATCGCCATATAGCGTTGCGGCTCCTCTTCTAGCGGCTCTGTGGAGTAACAGAGTTCGCACTCATTGCCACAGCGCATTACGGCGTTTATGTTGGCAGCTCTGCGGGATAACAGAGTTTGCTTCTTGCGCCTTTTTGCCAGCAGCGGGCTTCGCCTGCACGGTGGACCCCGGGCGGCGAACGCACTTATTATTTATATTATTTTGTTTATTTCCGCCAGCCGTAACATAATATTAGCGCCAGGGTCTGGTTGGTAAAATGGCGGACGACCAGCGTCTGCAGCGGTATATCCAGCAGCTGGAGGGTAGGTTGGCGACTCTAGAGCGCACAACCTCAGCGGTGGATGTTACCGCGGTTCAGGCTGCTAGTGTGGCCGCCGCCAGTTTGTCCTCTGCTACCCCTGCTCCGACTATTTCCCGCCTCCCACTTCCAGACAAGTTTACCGGTGACAGTAAACAATGTCGGGGTTTCGTCAGTCAGTGCTCCATACATCTAGAGCTTCTGGCTGCACGTTATCCCACGGAGCGGGCGAAAATGGGTTTTATCATATCCCTTTTGTCGAGCAGGGCGTTGGAGTGGGCAACGCCGTTATGGAAGCGCGATGATCGTGTGGTGCAGAGTGCTCCTCTATTCTTGGACACTCTTAAACAGGTCTTTTTAGGACCTCGTGTCACCCACGATACGGCTCTTCAATTGTTGGCTATCACTCAGGGTTCATCCATGGTCATCCAGTTTGCCGTCCAATTTCGGACTCTGGTCTCTGAGCTGGATTGGCCAGATAAAGTCCTTATACCCGTATACTGGAGGGGACTGGCAGACCATGTGAAGGGCGCCTTGTCCACTAGGGAGATTCCTGCCACACTGGAGGAGCTCATTACCATATCTACCTGCATCGACCTTCGTTTTAACGAGCGGAGGTTGGAGCGGGCCCAGTGTAGGCAGAGGTTCCGGCTGGCGCCCACTTTCGCCAGACCTCTGGAATCTTCCATTCAGGCGTCCGATTCCCCTGAGGCCATGGAGATTTCTCGAGTGAGACCTAAGTCTCGGGCTGCTCTAGTATCTGTGACCTGTAATGCCTGCCAACAAATAGAGCATTATGCTAACAAATGTCCACGGCGGTCGGGAAACGACCGCGTCTAGTAACCATTGGGAGGGGTTCACTAGACACAGCAGTACACGCCTCCAAGTTGTCCTTTAGGGGGACAATCAATTTTGGCTCATCCACTTTAACAGTCACGCTTTGTGTGGATTCTGGAGCCGAAGGAAATTTCATGTCTTCTACCTTCGCTCTCCGCCACTCTATACCTCTGGTGATGCTCGCCAAACCCGTGACTGTTTGAGTAGTGAATGGGTCGACACTGCCTTCACCAATCACACATCAGACCATCCCTTTCACGTTGTCAATGTCACCTTCCCATCAAGAGATTATCTCACTTTTAGTCATTCCCGAGGGAATAGACGAGATCTTGTTAGGGATGCCCTGGCTCCATTTCCATTCCCCACACATTGAGTGGAACTCTGGGAGGATATTGGGTTGGGATGAGTCATGTAAAGGCAGATGTATGAGGGTATGCATTCAGGTGGCCACTACAGAGATGCCCGCAGATCTTACTTCTCTTCCTAATTACTATTGGTCATATGCAGACGTATTCTCCAAAAAGGCTGCAGAAGTCCTTCCACCTCACCGTCCCTATGACTTTCCTATTGACCTCTTGCCTGGAGCAGAACCTCCTCGGGGACGGGTCTATCCCCTTTCTCTCCCGGAGACGGAGGCTATGTCCCAATATATCCAGGAGAACTTGGCAAGAGGATTCATTAGAAAGTCAGTGTCACCTGCAGAGGCGGGGTTCTTCTTCGTGCAGAAGAAGAACGGAGAGTTACGTCCATGCATCGATTACAGGGGTCTTAATGCCATCACCGTTAAGAATAAATACCCGTTGCCTCTAATTTCTGAGCTATTTGATAGGCTACGGGGGGCAAGGATATTTACGAAGTTAGATCTGCGGGGTGCTTATAACCTGATACGCATCCGTGAGGGGGACGAATGGAAGACGGCTTTTAATACCAGGGACGGGCACTATGAATATCTGGTGATGCCCTTCGGGCTCTGTAATGCCCCAGCCGTCTTCCAAGACTTTGTTAATGACATCTTCCGGGATATGCTCTCCACCTCAGTCGTAGTCTATCTGGATGATATTCTCATCTTTTCCCCAGATATTGACTCCCACCGGAAAGATGTTTGCAGAGTCTTCGACCTCCTACGGGCAAATTCCCTCTACGCAAAGTTGGAGAAATGTGTGTTTGAGCAGGAGTCCTTACCTTTTCTGGGCTATATCATCTCCGCCCAGGGATTGGCTATGGATCCTGCCAAACTACAAGCGGTGATGGACTGGCAAGAACCCCATTCTCTAAAGGCGGTGCAGCGCTTTATGGGGTTCATTAATTACTACCGCCAGTTTATTCCTCACTTCTCAACTTTGGTAGCTCCCGTGGTTGCCCTCACCAAAAAGGGAGCTAATCCCAAATTGTGGTCTGAAGAGGTCTCCAAGGCCTTCACGTCTATTAAGTCCCATTTCGCTAGCGCTCCC
>JARQOD010000005.1:279908925-279953259 GCA_033576555.1 Oophaga sylvatica
AAAAGTAATGAAAACTGTGTTTTTTTTTTTTTATTAAATTAAAAAACTTTTTTATGAACATTCACCCGTCCGGGTACATAAACAATTTAACTATTTACATACAGGGACCCTGTCCGGGTTATTTATAATTCTTTGTCAGGGGTGTTCCAGGTACCACCTGGTACTCTTCTGATGCTTGCCAAACATCCGAGGCACCAAGGACCACCAGGACCTGATGACGTCGTGTGGCCTGTACAGTGACGTCGTGACCCGCTATCTGGGTCTGTGTGGCCACCTCTTTCATCTCCCTCCGGGTCTGGAACCCTATGTCCCGGACTGAACGAACCCCAGGGGGCCTAACAGGCGCCGGGTACGGGCCAGCTATACTTATCATGTCCATAGCTGGGGCTGCTGAGGAGACCACTGAGGGAGGCTGGGGAGATTTACGGCGTGGGGTGGGCACTTTTGCAGAGGCCTGGATGTGGGAGGCTGAAGGCTCCGAGGGTCTCACAGGTTCCTGACACTCTGGGGAGTAGGGGTCGCACCTGGTAACATTTAGGGCGTACCATCCATTGTAACCCCAGTGTCGGGTGTAAGTCACCAAGTCTCCTGGCAACAGGTCCCTCCCCGGGTGTCCTTCTGGGAGGTGAGCCTCCACGTCCCGCCGGTTCACAAAAACTTCTAAATAAAGTCCAGGCTCCTGGATGAAGCCCCAACCACCTTTCAATTTAAAGCTCCGTACTGCACCCTTACGCCGCGGCTGTAATGTATGTAGTACAGTTCATATAGCGTCTTGTGCTTGGGTGCGATGAAAACACAGGAGTCACGGGTTTGATATAGAAAAGTCCTGTATTACTTCATACAAGTTGGCAGAAATAGTCACACAGTTTGCAGACACAGAAACAGGAGACACAGCAGGCCAGAGTAATCCAAGCTCAGCAATCACTCTCCAATACAGATTCAGGATCTTCTTCTCTGTTACCGTAAGTCCATGCAAACGTGGGTCTTTCAAAGAGCAGGGTTCAGGGTCCACAAGTGCTTCAGAGTTCCTCAGTAGGAATAGCTGGAGTACAAGGTCCAAGGCTTACAGGAGTCAAGTCACAGGTTCACTGCAGGCTAGATTCTGAAGCACTGATTGCTCAGCTGTGGCTGCTTAAGAAGCAAAGGAGAGAATCAGGGCGGGAATATGCAAGCTGGAAACTCCATTTTGACTGAGGGCAAGATAGCTGCAGCAAGACAGAAAGTAAAATGGCTGACGAACAAACTGAGTTTCAGGAATATATACATAGAACCTTACATTACTCCCCCCTTAAGGACAACCTCCGGATGACCTCAGACCAGGCTTGTGTGGGTACCTCTGATGAAACTGACGGAGCAAGCGAGGAGCATTAACGTTATTGACCGGTTCCCATGAGTTGTCCTCCACTGGGTAGCCCTGCCATTTAATCAGATATTGTAACTGATTTCTATACAACCTGGAATCTAAAATCCTTTCCACCACAAATTCTTCCTGACCATCGACTAGCACTGGGTCAGGGCAAGGAGAGGAACGTCCAGGAAACGTATTGGGTGTCGCAGCCTTTAGTAGGGATACATGAAAGACAGGGTGGATTCTCATAGTTCTGGGCAGTTGAAGACGACAAGCAACGGCACTTATAATTTTACTGATTTTATAGGGTCCAATGTACTTATGTCCCAACTTAGACGATGGAATCCTTAACTTAAGATTTCTGGTTGACAGCCAGACCAAGTCTCCTACCTTGAAAGCTGGTGCAGGTTTACGAAATTTATCTGCTGCTTTCTTGTACCTTTCTTGAGCCGATTCCAGATTTTCCTTTAGAAGATCCATATTCTTCTGTAAAGACGTGATTCTTTCAGCCACTGCTGGTAAAGGCGTTTCTATGGGAAATCGTGGTAGAATGTTAGGATGATAACCTAGATTAGAGTAAAAAGGAGACTGTTTAGTGGAGGCACTCTGAGAGTTGTTATACGAGAACTCAGCTAATGGAAGTAGATCCACCCAATCATCCTGTAGGTGGCAGATAAAGCAGCGGAGATACTGCTCCAGGGTTTGATTGGTTCGTTCGGTCTGTCCATTAGTCTGGGGATGAAAAGCAGAAGAAAGGTTTACTTTAATGACCAATGCTGCACAGAAATTTTGCCAAAACCTAGAAGTGAATTGCACCCCTCGATCCGAAATAACCTCATCCGGTACTCCATGTAAGCGAAACACATCTTTAATCATCAAATCTGATGTCTGTTTTGCAGTGGGTAAGCCGACACAAGGGATAAAATGAGCTGCCTTTGTTAGACGGTCAACCACCACTAGAATGGTGTTCTTCCCCTGAGAGGTTGGTAACTCCACAATGAAGTCCATAGAAATGGATCCCCACGGGCGGGACGGGGTGGGAAGAGGCTGTAACAGACCAGTTGGTGAGGAGCGAGGTGTTTTGCATCTTGCACAGACCTCACATGAAGTGACATAATTCAAAACATCCTTCCTGCAAGTGGGCCACCAAAAGAAACGAGAAAGAAATTCCTGTGTCTTTAGAATTCCTCTATGCCCAGCTATCTTGGAATCGTGAATGAGTTGCAATACTCTTAATCTGACTGTTTCAGGAATATACAGACGTTGTCCCTGAATCCACACACCATTCTTAAAGACAAGACTTACGTCCCTTGGGGGTTGTGCCAAAAAGGAATCCGCATGGTATGCTTCCTTGATGTCCTTAAGTAGATCTTGATTATGAATTACTCCTAGGAATCTAGAGTCAGGAAGAATAGTCTTAGGAGGAGTAATTGGACGTGTCTCTGCTGAGTAAATCCTAGAGAGTGCATCAGCCTTTCCATTGCGCGATCCTGGCCTATAAGAGATGATAAAATTAAATTGGTTTAAGAAAAGATTCCAGCGAGCCTGGCGAGGAGTCAGGCACTTAGCCGACCTGATAAACTCAAGGTTACGATGGTCTGTCAGGACGACTATTTGCTGTGCAGCTCCCTGAAGAAGGTGTCTCCATTCTTTGAAGGCGGCAATAATGGCCAACAACTCTCTATTGCCCACATCGTAGTTCCTCTCAGCCGAAGACAACTGCTGGGAAAAGAAGGCACAGGGATGCAAGACATTCTTCTCACCTGTTCTCTGAGAGAGTATAGCTCCAATGGCACAGTCTGAAGCATCCACCTCTATTATGAAGGCAAGCTCGGGGTTGGGATGTACTAGGATAGGTGCAGTGGTAAATTTATCTTTTAGACGGGAAAATGCTTCCTGGGCTTGGGGAGTCCAGGAAAACCTAGACTCTTTCCGGGTAAGTTGAGTGATAGGTGACACTACCTCAGAGAAATTTCTAATGAAACGTCTATAGAAGTTGGCAAACCCGATGAAGCGCTGTACCTCCTTCACATTTCTAGGACTTGGCCAATCCTTGATGGCTTGGGTTTTGCTTCCATCCATACTAATTCCTTGTGTAGACAGTACATACCCCAGAAATTGAATTTCGGTCCTATGGAATTCACACTTTTCCAGTTTGATGTAAAGATGATTTTGTCTTAGACGTTCCAAGACCATTCTCACATGTCCATGATGTTCCTCTGTGGAGTTAGAAAAAATTAGAATATCATCCAAATAAATTACCACGAATGTATCTAGGAGATCCCTGAAGATGTCATTCACCAAGTGTTGGAAAGTGGCTGGGGCGGTACTCAGACCAAAAGGCATAACTAGATATTCAAAGTGTCCATAGCGTGACCTGAATGCAGTCTTCCATTCATCCCCAGGTCTAATACGGACTAAGTTATAGGCCCCACGAAGATCTAGTTTAGAAAAAATTTTGGCATGTCGCACTCTCTCCAATAACTCAGGGATTAAAGGCAATGGATAACGGTTTCTAATAGTAACCTTATTGAGTTCCCTATAGTCTACGCATGGTCTCAGAGATCCATCTTTCTTCTTTACAAAGAAGATGGGTGCACCTGCAGGAGATGAAGAGGGGCGTATGAAGCCCTTGGCTAGATTTTCATCTATGTAATCCTTTAAAGCCTTTAGCTCGGGCCCCGCCAGGGGGTAGATCTTACCAAAAGGTATCTCTGCTCCAGGCAATAATTCAATTGGACAATCATATGGACGGTGAGGAGGAAGCTGGTCAGCGTTCTTCTTGTCACATAAATCCACATAGTCCTGGTATACAGCTGGTAGTTCAGGGACTGACATGATTCCTTTAGGAACAGAGCAAGCTGAAACTTTTGGACTCATCTGTTTCTCTGGAAAGTGTAATTCCTTGGTCTCCCAGTTAATGGTAGGATTCTGAGCCTGCAGCCATGGTAGCCCTAGAATAATGGGAAAGTGGGAGAAGAAGATAAGCATAAAGGACAGTTTCTCTTGATGATCTTTACCCATAAGAACCCTCAAAGGCTCTGTTTCCTGATCCACTGGTCCAGAGGTCAGCAGGGAGCCATCCACAGTTTCCATCTGTACTGGAGTAGCCTTCTTCACTGAACGTATTCCCTGTTTCAGAGCAAAGGAGACATCCATAAAATTTCCACTTGCCCCTGAGTCGATCATAGCAGAGCTAGACACCCAAGCTGAGTCAACCCAGAGTTTGATGGAAAGAAAGCAATGAGAATTGTTTTTCTTACAACTCAGCTGGGACACCGCTGAGGAAACTTGAAAAATGGCAGCGTTTACACAGTCAACGTCCTCAGAGGTAACGGAGTTTAAGTCCGAGAAATCAAGATCTGTTGCTGCAGATCTCTCTGGAGCCTGAGGCTCGGACCTGACAGATCCCCTCTCGCAACACTCACAATGAATGAGTGCTGCAGTAGTCTTACGAGAACGGCTGGGGCAGTTTATAATGAAGTGCCCTGACTTACCACAATAGAAACATAGATTCTCCTTAAAACGATGTTCCTTGCGTGCATCACTAACCCGTCGTTGTAAAGAGTCTACCTGCATGGGTTCAGGTTCAGGTTCCCGTGTAATCCTACTCAAAGGTTCCTTAGCTGGAGAGGAAGGTAGGAAAAGGTTAGTACGATTGCTTTCGAACCATCTCTCTTGCCTGCGTTCAGTCAGACGAGTATCAATACGGATGCAGTAGTTAATAAAGTCACCTAACGCAGTGGGAGGGTCGGCACGAGCAAGTTCATCCTTAATCAGTGGAGATAACCCCTTTCGAAAAATAGATTTTTTGGCGGAACTGTCCCAGGTGGTATCAAGGGCCCATCTCCTGAAATCCAAGGCATATTCAGCTACCGAGTGCTTACCTTGGCGCAAAGCTAACATGGCTGCTTCAGCTGTTGCACCTCGATTGGGGTCATCAAACACCTGCCCCATGGCTGAAATAAAATCATCAAGGTGATTCAAACAATCATCCTCAGTCTCAATCAGAGGGTTTGCCCACATTAAAGCCTTGTTGGTAAGCAACATAATTATAGTAAGCACCTTAGATCGTTCAGTGGGAAATTGTGAAGCATGTGCAGAAAAAAAAAGATTGCATTGATTAATAAATCCCTGAATTTCTCACGTTCACCGCCAAAACGAAAAGGGGGCAACTTGGGAATCCCAGCACTCGGGGCTACGGCAGGAGCCTGGACTCGCCCCTCTAGAACCTCAATCCTGGCTCGCAAATCCTGGGTAGTCTGTCCAACCACTTGCAAATTGTGATTATTGAGGTCCTGTAGATTTGTAAAACGGGTCTTTATATTCTGCAAATCTGCAAGGATATTATCAGTCACTCCGCAAAGTTCCTTTATGCGGGCCTCCATTTTCCAGATCTTTTAAGACAGGATTACTGGAAGAAGAGGAGAGAAAAAAAAACAATAGTGTTCACCTGTGGCAACACTGCAGAGAGAAAAAAAAATTAAGGGAACTGCTCACCTGGAATGGTTGTGAGAAGTCACAACCACTATCATCACAGAAAGTTTCAACCAGACATCTGATATCCAGAGTTACAGCAGACAAAAAAGAGAAAAGAAAGGAGAAAAAAAAAAAAACAATAGTGTTTACCTGTGGTAACACTGCAAAAAGAAAAAACTTAAGGGAATTGCTCACCTGGAATGGTTGTGAGAAGTCACAACCACTGTCATCACAGAAAGTACAACCGGACGTCTGATATCCACAGTACAGCAGACACAGCCTTCCAGACCCAGCAGACACTAACGTTTTGGCTTCAGAATCTTGTAATGTATGTAGTACAGTTCATATAGCGTCTTGTGCTTGGGTGCGATGAAAACACAGGAGTCACGGGTTTGATATAGAAAAGTCCTGTATTACTTCATACAAGTTGGCAGAAATAGTCACACAGTTTGCAGACACAGAAACAGGAGACACAGCAGGCCAGAGTAATCCAAGCTCAGCAATCACTCTCCAATACAGATTCAGGATCTTCTTCTCTGTTACCGTAAGTCCATGCAAACGTGGGTCTTTCAAAGAGCAGGGTTCAGAGTCCACAAGTGCTTCAGAGTTCCTCAGTAGGAATAGCTGGAGTACAAGGTCCAAGGCTTACAGGAGTCAAGTCACAGGTTCACTGCAGGCTAGATTCTGAAGCACTGATTGCTCAGCTGTGGCTGCTTAAGAAGCAAAGGAGAGAATCAGGGTGGGAACATGCAAGCTGGAAACTCCATTTTGACTGAGGGCAAGATAGCTGCAGCAAGACAGAAAGTAAAATGGCTGACGAACAAACTGAGTTTCAGGAATATATACATAGAACCTTACAGCGGCTCACACAGGGTTCCTTTATCCTTTCTCATCCGGTCCTTATCTGCCCGGTCCTTCTCCAGGTGACGTTGGCGAAGTTTTTGGGATTCTCGCTGCTCCCTTTGTCGCTCTGCTTCCCGCTCCTAACGTCTCCACTCTTCCTCCTGACGCCGGTTGTAATTCTCCTCCACCAGCTGCTCCATGTCTCCACCATCAAATGCCAGCTTACAGTGTCCGGTTTGCGGCAGCTCTCCTGGCGCCCCCCAGTCCTGGCGGCGCTCACCTGCGGAGGAAGCAGCCGGCTCTGGAACAGATGACAGTCGGGGCTCCGGTACAGGCAGGTAGTGCTCTGGTGCCTGCGCGGCCTCCTCCATGAGGACGGGTGTCGCTTCTTCTGTCTCAGCGACGGGGGCAGACAGCGGGATCTGGGGTGCTGCCGGTGCAGCGTTTTTTGCACGAACGGGTGCCTCCACTGCGACAACGTCAACCGGATCACATTGCAAGGACTCCTCTACTAGAACGGGTGCCTCACCTTCCGGTACAGACACTTCAGGTAAGAGGGATTGGCGCCGCTCCAAGTTTATTTTTAGGGCACGCCAGCTGGCTTCCATCCTGGCGACCTCCTCCCGGTGCCGGGCCAGGCTTCTTAGGGTATCCTCCGCTTCTTGCAGCGTAGGAGGGTTTCCAGGCCGGGTGCCCAACGGTGGTTCCGTGGCGATCGGGTCGCTTCCGTGGGGGAAGAGCTCTGACTGCTCCATCCCTTCACACTTCTGCTCGTGTCCATTAGCCATCTCTGCCAAGTCACATGTGTCATAAGCATCTGGAGAGGGCCCCTCTTTTGTAGGGAGGCGGGACCTTCGTGTTAGTTTCCGCCCACTGAGGAGGATGAGGAGGCGGAACTGAAGAGCTGTGGGGCACGATCTTACATTGCAGTACCATTTAGAGCCATCGTTTTCGCGTCACTGAGTGAGTGTGTACACCCATGAAGAGCACGCCCTTCTTCTTCACCAGTGCCTCGTCGTGACGCAGATATGGCGGAAAAATGGCAAATACATTCTTGATGATTTTAGCAATTCTCAAGCACAAAACCAGTTCAATTCAGGCACACAGGACTCGCTTATAGCGAGCTACAGAATCCTGTTCGTGACGCCCAAGTTGAGTCACACAGAGCCAGAGGTTTTGGGGGTACTTGGCACCGAGCCCGTCGACTTCTATGGGGTATGTCACGGCTTTACCCGGCAATTGAATCAGAATCTATTTTACTATGTAGAAGTGTATAAACTATAAATATATGTATATATATATATGTCACAATGACATGTATATATATATATATATATGTATTCTATGTGTGTATATTTTGTGTTTACAACGAAAGAAAGGTTTTTTTTGTTGCGATATTTTGTTCCCATAGACTTACATGGGACTTCCGGTATCGAAATCGGATATCGACGATATTTAGTGCTATCGGCGATACAATTTCGATACGATATTTTTAGATATCGAGCACTATCGCTCAACACTAGTCGTGAAGCACCTGAAGGGTTAATAAGCTTGAATGAATGTGGTTTTGCACATCTTGATGGGTTTAATTCTTTAGAATGGTGTCACTTTCGGGTATTTTCTGTCATATAGAGTGACCCCGCCAACACTCACTTCAAATGTGAGGTGGACCCTAAAAAAATTTTTTTGTAAATTTTGTTGGAAAAATGAGAAATCGCTGGTCAACTTTTAACCTTTAAAATGTCCTAACAAAAAAATTGTTTCCAAAATTGTGCTGATGTAATGTAGATATGTGGGAAAATGTTATTTATTAACTATTTTGTATGATGACACTCTGATTTAAGGGCACAAAAATTAAAAATTTACGAATTGCAAAATTTTCTAAATTTTTGCCAAATTTCATTTTTTTCCTAAATAAACGCAAGTCATATCGAAGAAATTTTATGACTAACATGAAGTACAATATGTCACGAAAAAACATTATCTGAATCAGTGGGATCTATTGAAGCATTCCAGAGCTATAACCTCATAA
Source organism: Oophaga sylvatica (assembly GCA_033576555.1). Taxonomy (NCBI): domain Eukaryota; kingdom Metazoa; phylum Chordata; class Amphibia; order Anura; family Dendrobatidae; genus Oophaga; species Oophaga sylvatica. Next base: position 279,917,628 of record JARQOD010000005.1, read on the forward strand.
ATTGACAGTGGTCAGAATTGTAAAAATTAGCTTGGTCATTACGTACAAAATTGGCTCTCTCACTAAGGGGTTAAGCAAAGTAAAAAAGGTAGTTCACTGAAGTAAGTGCAGACCTGGCTATCTGGGAGCCCTACTTCTACAGGCAACACACATGAAGGAGACCCAACTTGGAGTCCAAACATTTCAAAAAATTATTGCCACACACCACTAAAGTAGCATCAATTTCCCCAGAGTAGAAATAATATAATGGGCATCTCAGACCCCTTCCATTACAGACAACCCACCAGATGGAGACCCAACTTGGAGTGCCCACATTTCAGAAAATAATTGGCATACACTAGTAAAGTGGCATCAATTGCCACAGAGTAGAAACACTAAAATGGGCCTCTCAGACCCCTTCCACTACAGGCAACCCACCAGATGGAGACCGAACTTGGACTCCCCACATTTCAAAAATTTTTGCCACACACCAGAAAAGTGGCATCAATTTCACCAGAGTAGAAATAGTATAATGGGCCTCTGACACCCCTTCCAATACAGGAAATCCTCCAGATGGACCCAACTTGCGGTCTCCACATTTCAAAAAATTGATTGTAACATCAGCAGGCACAGAAGCAGCAGAAGCCATGACAAAGGTGTCACAGACTGCAATAATGTGAGATAAATGCAGTACAGTAAAACTACACCATTGCATAGTCTGCCCAGTCTGTGATGGGGGTGCAAAAGTTATTGGAGATCAATGACTTGTTCATCTTGTTGAAAGTTAGGCGGTCTACACTTTCAGGGGACAGTCGGATGTGCTTATTCGTCAGGACACCACAAGCAGCACTTGTGAGAGAATGCCGGCTGCCAGGCATGACAAAACCTCCAAGGTGTGACAGGCCAATCTTCCATTTTTGAAGACCAAAATGTAAAAGGGTTCAAATTCCTCCTACAACATCCTCTCCAGTCATTCACAAAGGGTCAGATTTGTACTCTGGTTTGCTGGTGCATGGGCTGGTGTAAAAAATATGTGAAAGAACTGACATAAATTGCTTATGCGACTTACACTGCTCCTACTAATGTTTTTGACGACTCAAGGTTCCTGGGTTTGGAAGTTTATAACTATATCCAAGAAGTACTGTCTCTCCTTGCGGAGATTGACATGGTAAGCATGCCGAGATGAGGAGACTTAAAGCCGCAATGCTCCTCTGGGAAATATGCAAATTGTCTCTTCAGAGGGGAAGAGGACTAGAACTCTAGTGCCACCTATCGGTCAGACGCCTCTCAAACAGCCAAACCAGATAATCTCACACTTTGCACTGACGAGGGGCAGTACCCCAAAACACAGTGTCTGCAAATTGAGATCCTGGTTTGGCTTTTATTCTAAGTCATGTAACAAGACTCGTTAAAGGGTCGACATTGACTTTTAGGATTGCTACTTCCAATAGGTGGCACTAGAGTTCTAGTCCTCATCCTCTCTGAAGAGACAATTGCGAAGTATATAACTGCAGTGCTCACTGCTGTCTTTGGGAAAACCACTCTTAAGATTGTCTGCAAGTGTGTTTCGATACTCCAGCATGCACGTGTCCCTTTCCAGAGGAGGAAGCATCTGGCAAAATGTACTCTTGTACTGTGGGTCTAATAGAGTGGCAACCCAGTAATCAGCACTGTTTCTAATCCTAACAATATGGGCATCATGTTGCTATTAGTGCAGCAAGAAGGCGCTCATGTGTCAGATATTTCCATGAGGTCCAAGTCCATTGTGTGTTGGTGGCGGGGTAACACTCAAGCTTACTTCCTCCATCCCCTTCTGCCAACCACAGACAACAGAGATGGGATCATTATCCTCTTCATCTCCTGATTGTTGCATGACCATCACCTCTTCCTCCTCATCCTCTTCCATTTGTTCCCCGACTCCTGCACCTTCACTAACAGTTTGTCTTGTACAGAGGCGTAGCTAGGGTTTTTGTTCAGGAAGGGCGAAACTTCTGAGTGTGCCCCTAACCAGATAACCTTGAATACAACTCAGTGACGCACCCTAATAGTGGACATAGGAGAACCTCAGCAGATGACCACGCTTGTTAGTGAAAATAATCTATACAAAAACCAACATTGTTATTACCGCCATATGGTCAGTGGTAAATACCAGTCCTACAGAATATATAAGAGATTACAGCACAGTTATAGATGGTGACTTAAAGAGGAGATTCTTTCTGATGGAATCGTTCACTTTTCCCGTATTTTCCATCTGGCCCAGACCGACAAGTCTACTTCTCCAGTCAGGACTCATCTGCAGAGAATACAACAAGACACATTTCACTTATCACATTCCAGCCCCATCACCATCTATTCCCAACCTGCACAAACTCCTTATTCTGCTGATACCTCAATGCTTAGCCCACCTCTGCCATATGTGTCCCTATTACTGAACCTACTGTGTGGGTCAGTGTGCCCTCTAAATTCTAAATCAACCCTCTAGAATATAGTAATGCCGGGTGCAAGTGCCCTAGACAACAGTGCCCACATTTTGCCCACTAGAAACCTAGAAAGTAATAATGCCCTGTGTACCCTCTGACAGTCACAGTAACCTGAGTTCCCCTATAACAAAAGTGCCCACTTTACATTTAATAATGTCCTGAGTCTCCCCCTGTACAGCTCCCCTATACACAGTATAATGACCCCTCGCTGTATAGTTCCTCCCATACAGTATACTAACCCCTTAGTAGCCACCAAACTGTTTAATGGCTCCAACACTGTATGATGGCCCCCTCACTGTAATCTCCACACTGTATGATGACCCCCTAGATAGCCTCCATACAGTATAATGTACTCCCCATAGGCCTCTATAGTGCATTCCCCATGGGCATACTATATTTAATATCATACACTCCCCATAGGCAGACTCTATAGGGTATAATGCACCCCCCAAAGGCAGACTCTAGTGTTCTGAACTCCCCATAGGAAGACTCTATATTGTATAATGCATCCACCATAGGCAGACTCTATATTGTACACTGCACCCATCATAGGCAGGCTCTATAGCATAATGCACCCCCTATAGGCAGACTCTATATAGTATAATGCACCCCCCATAGCCAGACTCTATATTGTATAATGCGCTCCCCATAGGAAGACTATATATTATAATTCACCCCCCATAGGCTGACTCTATAGTATAATGCATCCCCCATAGGCAGACTCTATTGTATAATACAGCCCCAATAGGCAGACTATATAGTATAATGCAGCCCCCCAATGGGCAGACTCTATATAATATCATGCAGCCCCTCATAGGCAGACTCTACAGTATAATTCAGCCCCCCATAAGCAGACTCTATAGAGTATAATGCAGCTCCTCATGGGCAGACTCTATAGTATAATACAGCGTCCCCCCGTAGGCACATTCCATAATGCACCCCCACAGGCAGACTCTATAGTAGGCAGACTCCTTAATATAATACAGCCCTCCTGTAGGCAGACCCTTAATATAATACAGCCCCCCCATAGGCAGACTGTATAGTAGGCAGACTCCTTAATATAATACAGCCCCCCCTGTAGGCAGACTCTATAGTAGCAGACTCTATAATATAATACAGCCCCCCCTTGTAGGCAGACTCCTTAATATAATACAGCCCCCCATATGCAGACTCTATAGTAGGCAGACTCCTTAATATAATACAGCCCCCTGTAGGCAGACTCCTTAATATAATACAACCCCCGTAGGCAGACTCTTTAATATAAACACAGCCCCCCTGTAGGCAGACTACTGTTGTGAATGTGTTAGAAATGAATTCTGAGCAGAAGCTCCCTCTGGTGGTTACAAACAGTACTGAACCATTCAATGAGGATTGGCAATCAGGAGTTACAGACTGGTCTTATATAAGGGAGGTTCCCTCCCATCATGGTTGCCGGTGATCAATTGTTCTTGTCTCAACTGTGGTTCCTGGTTCACTTGGAAGCTTGCTGAGTCTTGCCTCTTCTCCTGCTCTCAGATAAGATATTTTCTGTTTTTTGTTTTTGTGCTTACCATTTGCATATTTGTCTGCATTTCTGTGAGGTTAGCCAGGTCTCCCCCCCCGGGGGGGCTTGGGCTCCTCTCAGTTCTTCTGGAGCCACTGTTATTTGTTCATTTGCCTTTTCCAGTTTTTTTCAGTGGCTGCGGCTTTATTTTGTTACACCAGAGAACTAATTTAGGTGGTAGAGGTCGTGTGATCTCAGGTGTTTTTGCAATTAGTAGAGTTGGTATTTTTTAGGGTTTTTTTGGATTGCAGTAAGTGTCCTTCCTATCTTTTCTGTCTAGGAAGATTGGGCCCAAACGTTTGCTCATACTATTTTCTCTCTGTGTCTGTATTTCCTCTTGTCTAACCGCCATTACATGTTTGGGGCTTCCTATGTTCTTTGGGGATCTGCTCCGGGGCAGATAGCTTTCCTCTTTCTATCTTTAGGTGTAGTTAACCTCTCAGGCTGTGACGAGGCGTCTAGGACCAACTTAGGAACGCTCCACAGCTGCCTTTAGTTGTGGTGGTTAGTCAGGGTACTGCAATCCAGTAGATTCCAACCTCTCTGGTGTATTGCCGTTTTTGCCTGCTCTCCTCAGCTACCAAATCATAACAGACTACTTAATATAATATAGCCCCTGTAGGCAGACTCTATAGTAGGCAGACTCTATAATATAATACAGCCCCCCTTGTAGGCAGACTCCTTAATATAATACAGCCCCCCATAGGCAGACTCTATAGTAGGCAGACTCCTTAATATAATACAGCCCCCCTGTAGGCAGACTCCTTAATATAATACAACCCCCCGTAGGCAGACTCTTTAATATAAACACAGTCCCCTGTAGGCAGACTACTTAATATAATATAGCCCCCCTGTAAGCAGACTCTATAGTAGGCAGACTCTTTAATATAATACAGCCCTCCCTGTAGGTAGACTCTATAGTAGGCAGGCTCCTTACATAATACAGCCCCCCCTGTAGGCAGACTCCTTAATATAATACAACCCCCCATAGGCAGACTCTTTAATATAAACACAGTCCCCCTGTAGGCAGACTACTTAATATAATATAGCCCCCTGTAAGCAGACTCTGTAGTAGGCAGACTCCATAATATAATACAGCCCCCCTGTAGGCAGACTCCTTAATATAATACAGCCCCCCCATAGGCAGACTCTATAGTAGGCAGACTCCTTAATATAATACAGCCCCCCGTAGGCAGACTCCTTAATATAAACACAGCCCCCCTGTAGGCAGACTACTTAATATAATATAGCCCCCCCTGTAGGCAGACTCTATAGTAGGCAGACTCCTCAATATAATACAGCCCTCCTGTAGGCAGACTCTATAGTAGGCAGGCTCCTTACATAATACAGCCCCCCCTGTAGGCAGACTCTATAGTAGGCAGACTCCATAATATAATACAGCCCCCCTGTAGGCAGACTCCTTAATATAATACAGCCCCCCATAGGCAGACCCTTAATATAATACAGCTCCCCCTGTAGGCAGACTCTATAGTTTTAATGCAGCCCCATAAAAAAAATAAATCTAATACTCACCTCCCTTCCCCTGATTTCCCTGCTGCTTTGAGGGCCTGAACATTCACGGGTGCCGAGCAGTGATGTCATTGCACCCGCTGTCAGTGTCGGCGATGTCAGACTCTGACAGGGGGATGATGGGAGAAGGATTGTAGCGCTCCTTCTCTCATCAATGCAGTCAGCTGTATCGGCATGCAGCCGATACAGTTGAACCTGCGATGACCGGCGGGGGGCCCACTGCTGGCATTGGGCCCCCCATTTGCTCAGGGGCCACATAGCGGCTAGGTGGCAGAGCACGGAGATCGATTCTCCCTTTTCTGCCCCAGTGTAACTGTAGTGTAGCTCCGGGTGGGCTCCCTCAGAGCGTGGGGCCCAGGGTGACCGCCTCCTCTGCCACCAGTAGCTACACTACTAGTCTGGTACCATGAGCCCCCTCGATCACTGTAATCCACCCTCTCATGGCGCTCACCTGTGTGACGACAGTCCATAAATTAGAGATATTGCTATCCTTTCTGCATCCCCCTCTGCTTCCACATCTTCCTCTGGGACCAACACCTCCTCCCGCAGACTACTCAAAGTATGCTCCAGCATGTAGATGGCCAGAATAGTGATGTTGATCATTTGTATTAGCAAATAGGGACTCCTGGCTGAACCCCTATATTAGACCCAGCGATTTTTAAGAGGAAATGTGGCCTCCTGATTCCTCACTCCAACACAGTTTTATCACAAACTATTTGGATTAGCAAATAGGGACTCCTGGCTGAAACCCTATATTAGACCTAAGGATTTTTAAGAGGAAATGGGACCTCCTGATTCCTCACTGCCTAACAGTTTTTGCCCACTTTAATACGTTGGACAATTGCACGTGCTTGCTTTAGAGAAGTGATTTGACCTATATTTTCTGGTCCCATCTTATTTTGTAGAGAGATGTGGCCTATTTAAATTTTTTCACCTTTCATCTAAAAGGTATCTTTATTTTTGCAAAGCCAGTTTTAATTATCTACTCTAGACACAATACACCCTTTGACAATATTGTTGTTGTTGCCACATTTTTGTTACCACTCGTGAACCTACATGTAGCAACTTTGCAGTCTAACATTTTAGGATTCATTAAATTGTTTTTCATTTTGGTTGAATGTCAATATTTTACAAAAATATAAAGAATGTTAAAAAATTAACAAGTGGTTAAGGTTTCCAACTGTTTGTCTAGCTGCATTTAACAAACGCAGACACCACACCAATAATACTGGCTGTTGCTGCTATTACTATCAATGTGAATATTTTTGTAGTGACTTCCTTATTGAGGTTATGTTTTTTTGTCAAGGGTGGGAGAATTTTCAACAAATGTTTGTTAACAAAGTTTATAAACAAATTAAGCGTTATATTTTTGTCCCAAATGTATGCCAAATCCAAACATGGGACGAACAACAGACTGAAATATAGAAAAAAACCCTAATAAAACGAATAAGAATTTGGTTGCTTCTAGCAGTAGCTCAAACAACACTGGTAGTGCTGACAGCAACCAAACCTGCAGTGGTAGTTACCAAATGCAAGTGATCCTTTGCAAACTCTAGCAAGCCCTATAGCAGGGAAGGAGCAGAAAGTATAATGGAGTACAGGTCTCATTGCTTTTTTCAATCAGAGAAGGATGATATAGCCTCTAACAACAACACTATCAGCTGTAGTCAGCATTCTGTTCAGTCATCCGTAACATAACAGTTAATGTTGTACAGAGTGGAATTCCAATCTGTCAATGATACCTGTTTCTATTCTGCCCCAAAGTCCATTAAACCACCACAGCACCTTAGAGGCTAAGGAAGATACTACACCAGAAAAACTTCTTTAAGTTAATATTATGAAAGATTTGAACAGTCAGCCCATTGTTCTTGGATGACATGGTGCTGGAGGAAATGGACAGCATGATTCCAATGCCAATCTGTGTTGCAATCTCAGTGAGCTGAGGTGGTAGGACCACTGTCCATGGTAGTAGCACTCTGAGCCAGGGCAAATCTTGGGGAGGAAAGGAACACTGTCTATTTCACACACAGAGGCATTGGTCGAGACAGCTGAATCAAGGATGAAGATGATGGTGATGATAATGATTATGTGTTGAATAAAAAGTGGGAACCAGACAGGGGTGACAAGGAGTTGAGGTCTGTCTCAACTGACATGATCTCATCTCCAACAAGCACAGCGCACTCATTTCTTTCACTTAAAGGCAAAGAGCTACCAAGCAGTTTCACAGATTGAATGCATGGGGAAGATAAGCCACATAGTGGAAGAGTTGCTACTGTGCAGCTCTCCCTTTGACTGGTTCCTCATGAACTGCAACTTTGGATTGTCATGAGCAACAGTGACGGGAACACTGTCAGAAAAGTGTCACCTCATTTTAATAGATTCTATGCAGAAAAGTATGCCCTACATGCTTTGCATTAAAAAAAGGGCTTCCACAGCACCATCTGGTTTGTGACATCGCAACCCGCTGTAATTCAATGCTGTATATTTTGCAGCGTTTGTACAAATAGCGCAATGCGGTGACAGATTATATCATGCAGCAGTCAAACTAGAACATCGGTGCTGCAGCTGCACATGTTGCAGCTGTGTCACAGTCACAGCACAACAAACAGGCTCTCCATGCATGTGCTGTGACTGTGACACAGCCGCGACACATGCAGCTGCAGCGCCAATCAGCTGTTCAGCCGGCGCTATTCAGAAAGCCGGGTTCCCTCCACAGCTTATTCGGTAAGAGCTATAGCTGCCAAAATTCACTCAACTCTATTAAAGACCCCAAAAAAGAGAGATAATTTTTTACTTTTAGTTCAGTGACCATTACTTCTTCCCATTCAAAACAATATATTACATCTGCTTTGTCTAATTTTTGGATGTCTTATGAAAAAGCTACCACTTCTTTTTAGCAAAATGTAAAGCTCTTTAAACTCCCCAAACCGTGATTCACCCAACCAAGTGAAGTTTCCTTGGTTCCTAACATTTGCAGCACCTGTCTATAAACAATATCAATGCATGAATTTCCCCACCCACCCAAAGGGATAATGCTTAGACCGTCCTGTTGGATGCCATCTGTTTTCCACTTTCCAGATACGTTGAACAAATATGGACATTAAGACGGCTGTGTGTACATTATAGAGCTCAAAACGTGGTCAATTGACTCCATTTGGAGCTCACAATGTTCTATACATATTTTTCAATCAGTTAGAGACTTTGTTAATTACTGGATTTGGACAAATTTATTCCTAGTAGACCAAATTTGGGGGGGCAATTTGGTGTTACCTGCAAATTCAAATTTATAAAGATTTGCTCATCTCTAATTAACATGCCTGTTGATCCAATGATTTCCATAATTCCCCAAATTTTCCTTCTTGTTGTTGCAAGTTCAATGTTGAAGAGCGTATCATTAAAAAATAATCTTAACTATTGACTTGGTCTTCCCACTAGACAATGTTAGGATATGATCATTGATTTTTCATCATTAAACCTCCATTAATTCCTTAAATATGGTTCTAGCTGGTTGCAGTACTTTCAATGTTTTCCTGTAAACTTAACACTCCATTGCTATTCCTAAATTTTCCTTGGTTGAAAACAGGGCAGTGTAGAGGAGCAGTCAGAGTTGTCAGTAACTTCGGGAACTCCTGTCAAGCTAAAAAGAAAATTGGGAACTTGCTAATGAGAAAAGTTGCTACCTCTTATACTACATACATACATACAATTTCAATGGCATGCAAGAAGCATTAATAAATATTTCTTAAAATCATATTCATACAACATATCTTAACCTAGGGGGCAATTAAGGGTTGCTTCATATTTAGCCACTTCATGACCGGAGGTATTTTCAGTTTTGCGTTTTTGTTTTTTTCTTCCCTTCTTCCCAGAGCCATAACTTTTTTATTTTTCCATCAATATGGCCATGTGAGGGCTTGTTTTTTGCGGGACAAGTTGTACTTTTGAATGACTCCATTGGTTTTAACACTTCACATACTGGAAAGCTGGAGAAAAATTCCAAGTGTGGGGAAATTGCAAAAAAAAGTGCAATCCCACAGTTGTTTTTTGTTTTGCTTTTTCACTAGGTTCACTAAATGCTAAAATTGACCTGCTATTATGATTCTCCAGGTCATTACGAGTTCATAAACACCAAACATGTCTAGGTTCTTTTTTATATAAACGGAAAAAAAATTCCAAACTTTGTTAAAAAAAAAATTTGCAGCATTTTCCGATACCCGTAGCGTCTCCATTTTTCGTGATCTCGGGGTGGGTGAGGGCTTATTTTTTGCACACCAAGCTGATGTTTTTAATGATACCTTTTTGGTGCAGATACGATATTTTGATCGCCTGTTATTGCATTTTAATGCAATGTCGCAAAGACCAAAAAAACATAATTCTGGCGTTTTTACTTTTTTTGCTACGAATTTTAGCTATCAGGTTAATCCTTTTTTTATTGCTAGATTGGGCAATTCTGAATGCGGTGATACCAAATATGTGTATGGGTGATTTTTTTTATTGTTTTATTTTGAATGGGGAAAAAGGGGGTGATTTGAACTTTTATTTTTTTATTTCTTTTATATTTTTAAAAACATTTTTTTCACTTATGGCATACTTCAATAGTCTCCATGGGAGACTAGAAGCTGCCATAACCCGATCGGCTCTGCTACATACAGGCGATGATCAGATCACCTGAATGTTCCAGAAAACGTCACTTGCTATGAGCGCCGACCACTGGGCTGCGCTCATAGCAATGCAGCAATGACAACCATAAAGGTTTCTAAGAGACATATTGTTGTCATGCCGACCCATTGGTGACCCGCGATCATGTGACGGGGTCACCGATGGGAAGATTTCAGGCGCAATTGCCGGAATTGCATGTTAATTGCTACTGTCAGAGTTTGACAGCGGCATTTAACGGGTTAGTAACCACGGATGGATCGCGATTCCATCCGCAGCTGTTCCAGGCACATGTTAGCTGTTAAAACAGCTGACATGTGCCAGGAAAAATGTGGGCTCACCACCGGAGCCCACATCAAAGAGGAGTCCGACGTGGGCGTACTATTATGCCCAACATTGGAAAGGGGTTAAACCTCTAACACACCACTAAAAAAAATGTTCTCTTCCTATTTAATCGTTTTTAAATGGGCTGTTCAGTTCCTGCAATCTCATTTCAACATGGTGTTGTTCCTGAGACCATTGAATTTGGGGATCTCGCTGCCATCAAACAAATATAAGTAAAATAAAGACATGCAGCAACAAACTGTCTAGAATTATATAAAATGAGTTGCATTAAAATAATATTATTTTAAAACTTAATGTAAATAAAATGAAAGATATAACAGATTTAAAGGCTCTTTATTACAAAAAAACATAAAATAATTTAATAAAACAGTATATGGGATTTTAATTGTTAACTCAGTTTAAGACAAAATTTTGAAATAGCAAATAAAACATTTTTATGGATCAGATAACTGAAGAAAAAAAAGTGAGGGCAAGGACATAAAAACACTATTCCCAAGAGAGAAGGCAACCCAGCCTGAACTACAGCACCTCTCAAGAATGGACAGACCAGAAAGGATTGATGTTGACAAGATAGATCAAAGATAGATCACTCTGACCTTCTGGTGGCAGGCTGATAGCTGCCTGCTGGGGCACACATCAGATCGGGCACTTGGCAGGTTATACAAATGAAAACTAGAGATGCAGGTAGAATCTGTGAACTAGCTATATGGAAAGAAAACATTTTTGTTATCTGTTTGTAACATCAAATGCTCAGGAAGGGGTGAATTTTAATAAGCACTTGTTCTATAGAGAAATATATACTGTATGACTGAGAAACCTGAATGCACTGTTAGATGACAGTGTGGCATGATATGAAACTCTAAATGATGTGTCAGTCAGACATGTGAGGAGTCGGACCAACAAACATAGCTTGTAGGCTATTTTACGAACTTACAGTATATTACATATTTCTGTTCAGATTTTGTAAAGAGTAGGACACATCTTTTATTTTGTTTTTATAAACTGAGTTAGTTGAAATTGTTTTCTGCTATTTTGTTACTTATAGTGTGGTTTGTGAATATTAGACTTTTTATAGAAATATAAGTTTTGTGCCATTTGTGGTAAAGTGGCTGGACCCTCACTAATCATGCAGCATACCATATATATAGTAGGGTAAATAAGTACAGAGGCATGTAAAAGTGTGGACACCCATGGTCATAATTACTGTTGCTGTGAACAGTTAATCAAGTTGAAAATTAAATTATCTCCAAAAGGGCTGAAGTTAAAGATGACATATTTTCTTTGTATTTTAGGCAAAAAAAAAAAAATAAATAATATATATATATATATATATATATATATATATATAGTCAATTTTTACATTTTAAAAATTACAAAAAGGAAAAGGGGCCAATGAAAGTTTGGGCACCCTGCATGGCTAGTACCTAGTATCACTCCCTTCTGCAAGTAAACTCTTTTGTAGCCAGCCAAGAGTCTTTCAATTCTTGTTTGAAGGATTTTCATCCATTCTTCCTAGAAATTTTTTTCCAGTTCTGTAAGATTCCTGGATTGTCTTGCATGCACTGCTATTTTGAGGTCTAGCCACAAAATGAATTTCAATGGTGTTCAGATCAGGGGACAGTGAGGGCCATTGTAATTCCTTCAGCTTGCACCTTTTGAAGTAGTCTGTTGTGGATCTTGACATGTGTTTGGGATCATTATCCATTTGTAGAAGCCATCCTCATTTCAACTTCAGCTTTTTAACAGATAGTGTTATGTTTGCATCAAGAATTTGTGGAAATTTCATTGAATCCATTCTTCCCCCTACCAGTGAAATGTTCCCAGTACCATTGTCTGCAACACAACTCCAAACATGATTGATCCACCTCCATGCTTAATGGTTGGTGAGATATTCTTTTCCTGAAATTCTGTTCACTTTTTTCTCCACACATACCTTTGATCATTGAGGCAAAAGAGTTCCATTTTAACCTGATCAATCCATAGGACTTGTTTCCAAAATGCATCTGGCTCGTTTAGATATTCTTTTACATACTTCTGACCCTGAATTTTATAGTGAGTATGACTTTTCCATGAATGCCATATTTGTGCAGGTGTCTCTGAAAAGTACCAATGTACCATAACTCCAAAGTATGCTAATCTTACTGAAGATCTTTTGCAGTCAAGCGGGGTTCTAATTTGCCTCTCTAGCAATCCTACGAGTCGCTGTCACTGAAATTTTGCTTGGTTTTCCAGACCTTATCTTGACCTAGATTGTTCATCTTATCTGCCATTTCTTAATTACATTTGAAACTATGTAAAAGAGAACTTAAAAATGCTTTGCTATCTTCTTATAATTTTCTCCCTCTTTGTGGGCCTCCACCATTTTCATTTCAGAGGGCTAGGCAGCTGCTTAGAAGAACTCATGGCTGCTGTTTTTGGCACTTGGCTTTGATGTTGTTTGGCGCAAGGTAGAGACTGGGGTTTTTAACAGATGGGAAATTGCATCACCTGGCCTCTCCCAATGATGAAAGTGAACAAGCAATAACACTAACAGACTAGTTAAAGTCTGAAACCTTATCTGAGCAGACAAATCTCCAAGGGTGCCCAAACTTTTTCATCGGCCCATTTTCCATTTTGCTATTTTTTAAATGTAATAATGACTATATATATACATATATATATGTATGTATGTGTTTATGTATATATATATATATATATATATATATACATATATATATATTATATATATACAGTAGAGACCAAAAGTTTGGACACATCTTCTCATTTAAAGTTTTTTTCTGTATTTTCATGACTATGAAAATTGTACATTCACACTGAAGGCATCAAACCTATGAATTAACACATGTGGAATTATATACTTAACAAAAAAGTGTGAAACACCTGAAAATATGTCTTATATTCTAGGTTCTTCAAAGTAGCCACCTTTTGCTTTGATTACTTCTTTGCACACTCTTGGCATTCTCTTGATGAGCTTCAAGAGGTAGTCACCGGAAATGGTCTTCCAACAGTCTTGAAGGAGTTCCCAGAGATGCTCAGCACTTGTTGGCCCTTTTCCCTTCACTCTGCGGTCCAGCTCACCCCAAACCATCTCGATTGGGTTCAGGTCTGGTGACTGTGGAGGCCAGGTCATCTAGCTTAGCACCCCATCACTCTCCTTCTTGGGCAAATAGCCCTTACTGTTATGAATGTGCTAGAGATGGTTTCTGAGCAGAGGCTCCCTCTGGTGGTTAAAGACAGTACTGAACCTTTCAGCGAGGAGTGGCAATCTGGGATCACGGATTGGTCTGATATAAGGGAGTTTCCCTCCCATGATGGTTGCCGGTGAACAATTGTTCTTGTCTCAATTGTGGTTCCTGGTTCATTTGGAAGTTTGCTGGAGCCTTGCCTGCATCTCCTGCTTTCAGATAAGATATTTTTTGCTTTCCTTTTTGTGCTTGCTTTTTGCATTGTTTTCTGCACTTTTGTGGAGGTCAGCCAGGTCCCCTCCTGGGGCCTGAGCTCCTCACAGTTTATCTGCAGGCACTGTTAATTGCTCATTTGCTTTTTCCTGTTTTTTCAGCGGCTGTGGCTTGGTTTTTGTTCACACTGAGATCTGATTTAGTGGGTGGCGAGATCGTGTGATCTCAGTATTTTTGTAATCAGAATTGTTGGATTTTTGTAGGGTTTTCTGGGTTGCAGAAAGTAATCTCTCCTGTACTATCCTATTTAGTCAGCTTGTGGCCCCAGCGTTTGCTCAGTCTATTTTCTGCCTATGTTTGTATTTTCATCTTGTCTAACCGCCATTATATGTTTGGGGGCTTCCTATTTTCTTTGGGGATCTGCTCCGGGGCAGATAGCTTTCATCTTTCTGCCTTTAGGTGTAGTTATCTCTCAGGCTGTGACGAGGTGTCTAGGATCAACGTAGGAACGCTCCACGGCTACCTCTAGTTGTGTCGTTAGTTTAGGAATCTGCAACCCATCAGTTACCAACATCTCTGCTGTTGTTCCTGTCCTCCTCAGCTACCGAAACATAACAGTATCACCGGCCATAACTGAAAATTATATGGTACTCACAGAAGGGAAAAACAGTGTGGAAAGAAAAAAAAAAAAAAGTTGTCAGAGATTTTTTTTTTCTGTCTGTTGCATTTTTTCTCTCTTTTTCTCTGGGTGCTGAGGAGGATTTTTTTTTCTCTCAATGGAGTTTGCACAGTTGTCTGGCCGTGTGGATCAGCTTGCCACTGAGGTTCGGAGTGTTGCTACCTATCTTGCTGGGTTGCCGGTTGTAGAACCTTGGATTCCCATGCCAGATTTGTTTTTGGGGGATCGGGCTAAATTTCTGAATTTCAAAAATAACTGTAAGTTGTTTTTTGCCTTAAATCCTAAGTCCTCAGGTAACGCAGCACAGCAGGTTCAAATTGTCATCTCTCTCCTGCGCGGCGATCCTCAGGATTGGGCTTTTTCCCTGACACCTGGGGATCCTGTTTTGAATGATGTTGATGCATTTTTTCTGGCTCTGGGGTTATTGTACGATGAACCTAATGTCACTGATCAAGCTGAAAAAACCTTGTTGGCATTAAATCAGGGTCTTGAAGACGCTGAGTTGTACTGTCAGAAATTCCGAAAGTGGGCAGTCCTGACCAAATGGAATGATGATGCTTGGGCAGCCCTTTTTTGGTAGGTGCTGTCAGAGAATGTAAAGGACGTTATGGTGGGATTCCCTGCTCCCTCTGGTCTCAATGATTCTATGTCTTTGGCTATTCAAATTGAAAGACGTTTGCGTGAGCGCAGAGGTATGCGTGAGATTGTGTTGCCTTGTGAGCCAGCATCTGAGCCCATGCAGTGTGATAGAGTGACTTCTGGGGCACAGGGTCATGAGTTTCGAAAGCGCAATGGGTTATGTTTCTACTGTGGTGATTAGTGTTGAGCGATACGATAATGCAAATATCGGCTATCGGCCGATATTAGCTCTATCGGCCTTTCGATAATTCGTTTCGATATTTTCGTCTTTTCGAATACCGGAATCGGATTTGTCACTGTCACTGTGAGTGTCCGTCGGTCGGGTCTGTCAGGAGTCAGCGGCACTTACCTGGCAGAAGATCTCCGGCGGTCACGTCCTGGACTGCTTGATGGCCGCCATTATCTTCTCCCTGGCGGTCACATGCAGTTTTTCGCGATAACTGCAGTGACTGCAGGGTAATCCCGGCCGTAAACCAGTCCGATGACGTCACCGCCGGGGAAGCAGGTAATCAGCTGTGCTGCGCCGGGATGACAGGCTCTGCCTGTCATTCTGATGTAGCAGAGCTGGATCGTCGTGGGACACTCGTTACTATGGACTGCGTCGGTCAGGTGGTATACTTTTTTTTTTTTTTTTTCATTTTTTTTACAGGAGATCGATGGCGTCGCAGGATGAGACTGTAATAAAAGTAATGAAAACTGTGTTTTTTTTTTTTTTATTAAATTAAAAAACTTTTTTAGGAACATTTACCCGTCCGGGTACATAAACAATTTAACTATTTACATACAGGGACCCTGTCCGGGTTATTTAGACTTCTTTGGCTGGCCTCTTCCACGTACCACCTGGTACTCTTCTTGAGATTGCCAAACATCCGAGGCACCAAGGACCACCAGGACCTGATGACGTCGTGTGGCCTGTACAGTGACGTCGTGACCCGCTATCTGGGTCTGTGTGGCCACCTCTTTCATCTCCCTCCGGGTCTGGAACCCTATGTCCCGGACTGTACGAACCCCAGGGTGCCTAACAGGCGCCGGGTACGGGCCAGCTATCGTTACCATGTCCATAGCTAGGGCTGCTGAGGAGACCACTGAGGGAGGCTGGGGAGATTTACGGCGTGGGGTGGGCACTTTTGCAGAGGCCTGGATGTGGGAGGCTGAAGGCTCCGAGGGTCTCACAGGTTCCTGACACACTGGGGAGTAGGGGTCGCACCTGGTAACATTTAAGGCGTACCATCCATTGTAACCCCAGTGTCGGGTGTAAGTCACCAAGTCTCCTGGCAACAGGTCCCTCCCCGGGTGTCCTTCTGGGAGGTGAGCCTCCACGTCCCGCCGGTTCACAAAACTTCTAAAGAAAGTCCAGGCTCCTGGATGAAGCCCCAACCACCTTTCAATTTAAAGCTCCGTACTGCACCCTTACGCCGCGGCTCCCTCAGGGTTCCTTTATCCTTTCTCATTCAGTCCTTATCTGCCCGGTCCTTCTCCACCTGACGTTGGCGAAGTTTTTGGGATTCTCGCTGCTCCCTTTGTCGCTCTGCTTCCCGCTCCCAACGTCTCCACTCTTCCTCCTGACGCCGGTTGAAATTCTCCTCCACCAGCTGCTCCATGTCTCCACCACTCCACTGCAGCTTACAGTGTCCGGTTTGCGGCAGCTCTCCTGTCGCCCCCCAGTCCTGGCGGCGCTCCCCTGCGGAGGAAGCAGACGGCTCTAAATCAGATGACAGTCGGGGCTCCGGTACAGGCAGGTAGTGCTCTGGTGCCTGCGCGGCCTCCTCCATGAGGACGGGTGTCGCTTCTTCTGTCTCAGCGACGGGGGCAGACAGCGGGATCTGGGGTGCTGATGGTGCTGCGGTTTTTGCAGGAACGGGTGCCTCCACTGCGACAACGTCAACCGGATCACATTGCAAGGACTCCTCTACTAGAACGGGTGCCTCACCTTCCGGTACAGACACTTCATGTAAGAGGGATTGGCGCCGCTCCAAGTTTACTTTTAGGGCACGCCAGCTCGCTTCCATCCTGGCGACCTCCTCCCGGTGCCGGGCCAGGCCTCTTAGGGTATCCTCCGCTTCTTGCAGCGTAGGAGGGTTTCCGGCCGGGTGCCCAACGGTGGTTCCGTGGCGATCGGGTCGCTTCCGTGGGGGGAGAGCTCTGACTGCTCCATCCCTTCACACTTCTGCTCGTCGTGTCCATTAGCCATCTCTGCCAAGTCACATGTGTCATTAGCATCTGGAGAGGGCCCCTCTTTTGTAGGGAGGCGGGACCTTCGTGTTAGTTTCCGCACACTGAGGAGGATGAGGAGGCGGAACTGAAGAGCTGTGGGGCACGATCTTACATTGCAGTACCATTTAGAGTGGGAGGCCATCGTTTTCACGCCACTGAGTGACACCCACGAAGAGCACGCCCTTCTTCTTCACCAGTGCCTCGTCGTGACGCAGATATGGCGGAAAAATGGCAAATACATTCTCTGATGATTTTAGCAATTCTCAAGCACAAAACCAGTGCAATTCAGGCACACAGGACTCGCTTATAGCGAGCTACAGAATCCTGTTCGTGACGCCCAAGTTGAGTCGCACAGAGCCAGAGGTTTTGGGGGTACTCGGCACCGAGCCCGTCGACTTCTATGGGGTATGTCACGTCTTTACCCGGCAATTGAATTAGAGTCGATTTTACTATGTAGAAGTGTATAAACTATAAATATATGTATATATATATGTCACAATGACATGTATATATATAATATATATATATGTATTCTATGTGTGTATATTTTGTGTTTACAACGAAAGAAAGGGTTTTTTTTGTTGCGATATTTTGTTCCCATAGACTTACATGGGACTTCCGGTATCGAAATCGGATATCGACGATATTTAGTGCTATCGGCGATACAATTTCGATACGATATTTTTAGATATCGAGCAATATCGCTCAACACTAGTGGTGATGCCTCTCATGCTATTTCAGTCTGCCCTAAGCGGGGAAGACGTTTTGCACGCTCAGTTGTCTGGGGTAGTGTTCAGACTAAATTTCTGTTGACTGTTACCCTGATTTGCTCCCTGTCCACATTTTCTGCTTAGGATTTTGTTGATTCGGGAGCAGCTATTAACCTGATGGATTTTGACTTTGCCAAACGTTGTGGGTTTCCCATGATACCCCTGCGGAAGTCTATTCCCCTACTGGGCATTGATTCTACCCCTTTGGTGGAGAATAAACCCCAGTTTTCTACTCAGGTGATAATGAGGGTTGAACCTGATCATCAGGAGAGTTGCAAATTTCTGGTGCTGTATAATCTGCATGACATTATTGTACTGGGTTTCCCTTGGTTACAGTCTCATAATCCTGTTTTGGATTGGAAATCTGTGTCTGTGACCAGTTGGGGACACCAATGTGTTAATACTGACACTCCTGTTTTTTCTGCCTCTCCCAAGTCTCAGGATGTTCCTAACTTTTTGACTGATTTTTCGGATGTATTTAGTGAAAGTAAATCTGCATCTTTGCCCCCTCACAGGAGCTACGATTGCGCTATTGAATTAGTGCCTGGTGGTAAATTTCCTAAAGGTCGCCTTTTTAACTTGTCTGTACCTGAACACGATGCTATGTGATCTTATATCAAGGAGTCATTGGAAAAGGGTCATATCAGACCATCCTCTTCACCCTTGGGTGCCGGTTTTTTCTTTGTCGCCAAAAAGGATGGTTCATTGAGGCCGTGTATTGATTATCGTCTCTTGAATAAGATCACTGTGAAGTATCAATATCCGTTACCCTTGATTTCTGACCTGTTTTCCAGGATGAAAAGTGCTAGTTGGTTTACCAAGCTTGACCTCAGGGGGCGTATAACCTTATTCGCATTAAGCATGGGGATGAATGGAAGACAGCGTTTAATACCCCAGAGGGGCATTTTGAGTACCTAGTGATGCCCTTTGGGCTCACTAATGCTCCTTCCATCTTCCAATCCTTCATGAATGATATTGTCAGGGATTTTGTGGATAAATTTCTGATTGTTTATTTGGATGATATCTTGATTTTTTCCAACGACTGGGACTCTCATGTGAAACATGTTCGGACTGTGTTCCAGATTTTGAGAGAGAATGCACTGTATGTGAAGGGATCAAAGTGTCTTTTTGGTGTACAGAAGGTCTCATTTCTGGGATTCATTTTGTCTCCGTCTGTTATTGAAATGGACCCGGTCAAGGTTAAAGCCATCTGTGATTGGGTCCAACCTACTTCATTAAAGGCTCTTCAGAGATTTTTGGGTTTTGCTAATTTTATCGTAAATTTATTGGTAATTTCTCCGGTATTGTTAAACCATTGACTGGTTTGACCAAAAAGGGTTCTGATGTGGTGAATTGGCCTCCAGAGGCAGTCTCTGCGTTTCAGGAACTTAAGCAGAGATTCACTTCTGCTCCTGTTCTACGGCAGCCTGATGTTTCTCTACCGTTTCAGGTGGAGGTTGATGCCTCTGAAATTGGGGCAGGTGCCGTTTTGTCCCAAAGAGATCCAGAGACCTCTAAGAGTAACCCTTGTGCCTTTTTCTCTCGAAAATTTTCTCCAACTGAACGTAATTATGACGTGGGTAATCGGGAGTTATTGGCCATGAAGTGGGCCTTTGAAGAGTGGAGACATTGGCTGGAAGGAGCCAAACATCAGGTGGTGGTCCTCACGGACCATAAGAATCTGGTTTATCTGGAATCAGCCAAGCGACTTAATCCTAGACAGGCCAGGTGGGCCTTGTTTTTCACACGTTTTAATTTTGTGGTTTCTTTTCTTCCTGGCACTAAGAATGTTAAGGCGGATGCCCTCTCGAGGAGTTTCTTTGCGGACTCTCCTGAGTTATCTGATCCTACTATGGTTATTTTGAAAGAGGGTGTAGTTCTTTCCGCCATCTCGCCCAATTTGAGACTGGCCTTGGAAGGGTGTCAGGAGGATAAACCTGAGCGCTGCCCTATTGGGAAATTGTTTGTCCCAGACCAGTGGAAGAAGAGTGTGATGTCTGAGATTCATTGTTCCGCGTTGGCTGGTCATCCTGGGATTTTTGGTACCAGAGACTTGGTGAGTCGGTCCTTTTGGTTGCCTACTTTGTCTCGTGACTCAGGGAATTTGTGCAGTCCTGTGGGACTTACTCTCGCTCCAAGCCTTGCTCTCACTCTAGTGGTTTGTTAATGCCATTACCTGTGCCCAAGAGGCCATGGACCCATATCTCTATGGATTTTATTTCCAACCTCCCTGTTTCTCATAGAATGACCATTATCTGGGTAATCTGTGATAGGTTTTCCAAGATGGTACATCTTGTGCCATTACCTAGGTTACCTTCCTCCTCCGATTTGGTGCCTTTGCTCCTTCAGCACGTGGTTCGGTTGCATGGCATTCCGGAGAACATTGTGTGTTGTGAGTGGGCTTGGGATGAGTTCTGAGCAGAGGCTCCCTCTGGTGGTTACAAGCGGTGCTGGTCTGTCCAGTAATGATTGTGTAGATTGTGAGGATTGGGAATCAGGTGTTACTGACTGGTCTTATATAAGGGAGTCACCTTCCCATCAGGGTTGCCGGTGATCAATTGTTCTGGTCTCTATCCTTGATTCCTGTTTCCCTTGTAGCCTGCTGTGTCGTGTCTGCATCTCTTGCTAACAGATAAGACATTTTCTTCTTTTTGTTTTTGTGCTTGATTTTTGCATTTTGTCCTGCACTTCTGTGGGGGCCTTCAGGGTCCCCTCCGGGGGCTTTTGCCCTCTCAGTTTAGTTCAGCCACTGATGTTTGTACTTTTGCTTTTTCCAGTTTTTTCAGTGGCTGCTGTTTTGATTTTGTTACACCAGAGAACTAATTTAGGTGATAGAGGTCTGTGATCTCAGGTTTTTTGAAATTAGTAGAGTTGGTGCTTTTCAGGGTTTTCTGGGATTGCAGTAAGTGCCCTACCTATCCTTTTCTATTTAGTAAGTTTGGGCCCCAACGTTTGCTCATACTATTTTCTGTCTGTGTCAGTATTTCTTCTTGTCTAACCGCCATTACATGTTTGGGGGCTTTCTATTGTCTTTGGGGTTCTGCTCCGGGGCAGATAGCTTTCCTATATCTATCTTTAGGTGTAGTTAGTTTCTCAGGCTGTGACGAGGCGTCTAGGACCAACGTAGGAACGCTCCACGGCTGCCTCTAGTTGTTGTGGTTAGTCAGGGTACTGCAATCTCATAGTTTCCAACTGCTCTGGTGTATTGCCTTTTTTGCCTGCACTCCTCAGCTACCGAAACATAACAATTGTGTCTGACAGAAGAGTCAAGTTTGTGTCCAGATTTTGGAGGACATTTTGTTCTAAACTTGGTGTTCAATTATCTTTCTCCTCTGCTTTTCATCCTCAGACCAATAGACAAACCAAGAGAACAAACCAGACCTTGGAGACTTATTTGAGATGTTTTGTGTCTGCTGATCAAGATGACTGGGTCTCTTTTTTGCCTTTGGCTGAGTTTGCTCTTAATAATAGGGCTAGCTCTGCCACCTTGATGTCTCCATTTTTCTGCAATTTTGGGTTTCACCCTCGATTTTCTTCGGGACAGGCGGAGGCTTCTGTCTGTCCGGGTGTTGACTCTGTTGTGGAGCGAATGCAGCAGATTTGGGACCAGGTAGTGGAGAGGTTGTCTCTCTCTCAGGAGAAGGCCCAAACTTTTTGCCAACCGGCATAGGACTGATGGTCCTCGGTTTAAAGTGGGGACTTGGTTTGGTTGTCCTCAAGAAATATCCCTATGAGGGTTGCATCTCCAAAGTATAAGCCCAGGTTCATTGGACCTTATTAAATCATGGAGATTCTTAATCCTGTTTCCTTTCGTTTGCTTCTTCCAGGGACATTTAAGATCCATAACGTGTTCCACAAGTCCTTATTGAAGAGGTTTGTCGAGCCAGTGGTTCCTATGGCTGCGCCTCCTGACCCTGTTGTGGTTGAGGGCAATCTGGAGTATGTGGTTGAGAAAATATTGGATTCTCGTTTTTCTAGACAGAACCTCCAGTATTTGGTTAAGTGGAGAGGTTATGGTCAGGAGAACAATTCTTGGGTGTTTGCTTCGGACATCCATGCTAGGAGACTGATCTGTGCCTATCACCGAGCTCATCCTGATCGGCCTGGTTGCACAAGTGAGGGTTTGGTGACCCCTCCTCAAGGGGGGTTACTGTTATGAATGTGCTAGAGATGGTTTCTGAGCAGAGGCTCCCTCTGGTGGTTACAGACATTACTGAACCTTTCAGCGAGGAGTGGCAATCTGGGATCACGGATTGGTCTGATATAAGGGAGGTTCCCTCCCATGATGGTTGCCTGTGAACAATTGTTCTTGTCTCAATTGTGGTTCCTGGTTCATTTGGAAGTTTGGTGGAGCCTTGC
Organism: Oophaga sylvatica; assembly: GCA_033576555.1. NCBI lineage: Eukaryota > Metazoa > Chordata > Amphibia > Anura > Dendrobatidae > Oophaga > Oophaga sylvatica. The sequence goes on from JARQOD010000005.1 coordinate 279,940,220, forward strand.
CTGCATCTCCTGCTTTCAGATAAGATATTTTTTGCTTTTCTTTTTGTGCTTGCTTTTTGCATTGTTTTCTGCACTTGTGTGGAGGTCAGCCAGGTCCCCTCCTGGGGCCTGAGTTCCTCACAATTTATCTGCAGGCACTGTTATTTGCTCATTTGCTTTTTCCTGTTTTTTCAGCGGCTGCGGCTTGGTTTTTGTTCACACTGAGATCTGATTTAGTGGGTGGTGAGATCGTGTGATCTCAGTATTTTTGTAATCAGAATTGTTGGATTTTTGTAGGGTTTTCTGGGTAGCAGAAAGTAATCTCTCCTGTACTATCCTATTTAGTCAGCTTGTGGCCCCAGCGTTTGCTCAGTCTATTTTCTGCCTATGTTTGTATTTTCATCTTGTCTAACCGCCATTATATGTTTGGGGGCTTCCTATTTTCTTTGGGGATCTGCTCTGGGGCAGATAGCTTTCATCTTTCTGCCTTTAGGTGTAGTTATCTCTCAGGCTGTGACGAGGCGTCTAGGATCAACGTAGGAACGCTCCACGGCTACTTCTAGTTGTGTCGTTAGTTTAGGAATCTGCAACCCATCAGTTACCAACATCTCAGGTGTTCGTCTGCCCTGCTGTTGTTCCTGTCCTCCTCAGCTACCGAAACATAACACCTTACACAGCCTGGAGGTGTGTTTGGGGTCATTGTCCTGTTGAAAAATAAATGATGGTCCAACTAAACGCAAACCGGATGGAATAGCATGCCGTTGCAAGATGCTGTGGTAGCCATGCTGTTTCAGTATGCCTTCAATTTTGAATAAATCCCCAACAGTGTCACCAGCAAAGTATCCCCACACCATCATACCTCGTCCTCCATGCTTCACGGTGGGAACCAGGCATGTTGAGTCCATCTTTGCACAAAGACACGGTGGTTGGAGCCAAAGATCTCAAATTTGGACTCATCAGACCAAAGCACATATTTCCAATGGTCTAACATTGCCTGTCCTTAACATTGGTTTCCTAGCAACTATTTTACCATGAAGGCCTGCTGCACAAAGTCTCCTCTTAACAGTTGTTGTAGTGATTTGTCTGCTTCTAGAACTCTGTGTGGCATTGACCTGGTCTCTAATCTGAGATGCTGTTAACCTGCGATTTCTGAGGCTGGTGACTCGGATAAACTTTTCCTCAGAAGCAAAGTTGACTCTTGGTCTTCCTTTCCTGGGGCGGTCCTCATGTGATCCAGTTTCTTTGTAGCACTTGATGGTTTTTGCAACTGCACTTGGGGACACTTTCAAAGTTTTCCCAATTTTTCGGACTGACTGACCTTAATTTCTGAAAGTAATGATGGCCTCTCGTTTTTCTTTACTAAGCTGCTTTTTTCTTGCCATAATACAAATTCTAGCAGTCTATTCAGTAGGACTATCAGCTGTGTATCCACCAGACTTCTGCACAACACAACTGATGGTCCCAATCCCATTTATACGGCAAGAAATCCCACTTATTAAACCTGACAGGGCACACATGTGAAGTGAAAACCATTCCCGGTGACTACCTCTTGAAGCTCATCAAGAGAATGCCAAGAGTGTGCAAAGCAGTCATCAAAGCAAAAGGTGGCTACTTTGAAGAACCTAGAATATAAGACATATTTTCAGTTGTTTCACACTTTTTTGTTAAGTATATAATTCCCATGTGTTAAATCATAGTTTTGATGCCTTCAGTGTGAATGTACAGTTTTCATAGTTATGAAAATACAGAAAAATCTTTGAATGAGAAGGTGTATCCAAACTTTTGGTCTGTACTGTATATACAGTATATGTATACACTACCGTGTAAACATTTAGGGTCACTTAGAAATTTCCTTAGTTTTGAAAGAAAGACAGTTTTTTCCAATGAAGCTAATATTAAATGATTCAGAAATACACTCTATACATTGTTAATGTGGTAAATGACTATTCTAGCTGCCTAGCTGCAAATGTCTGGTTTCTAATGCAATATCTTCATAGGTGTATAGAGGCCCATTTCCAACAACTATCACTCAGTGTTCTTATGGTACTTTGTATTTGCTAACTGTGTAAGAAGGCTAATGGATGGTTAGAATACCCTTGAAAACCCTTATGCAAGTATGTTAGCACAGCTGAAAACAGTTTGGCTGATTAGAGGAGCTATAAACCTGACCTTCCTTTAAGCTAGTTGAGAATCTGGAGCATTACATTTGTTGGTTCTATTAAACTCTCAAAATGGCCGAAAAAAAGAACTTTCATGTGAAACTTGACAGTCTATTCTTGTTCTTATAAATGAAGGCTATTCTATGCGAGAAATTGCCAAGAAACTGAAGATTTCCTACAACAGTGTGTACTACTCCCTTCAGAGGAGAGCACAAACAGGCTCTAACCAGAGTAGAAAGAGAAGTGTGAGGCCCCTATGCACAACTGAGCAACAAGACATGTACATTAGAGTCTGTAGCTTGAGAAATCGACACCTCACAGGTCCTCAACTGGCAGCTTCATTAAATAGTACTCGCAAAACGCCAGTGTCAACATCTACAGTGAAGAGGCGACTCCGGGATGCTGGCCTGCAGAGTGGCAAAGGAAAAGACATGTCTGAGACTGGCTAATAAAAGAAAAGATTAATATGGGCAAATGAACACAGACATTGGACAGAGCAAGATTGGAAAAAAGTGTTATGGACAAACGAATCCAAGTTTGAGGTGTTTGGATCACACAGAAGAACATTTGTGAGACGCAGAACAACTGAAAAGATGCTGGAAGAGTGCCTGACGCCATCTGTCAAGCATGGTGGAGGTAATGTGATGGTCTGGGGTTGTTTTGGTGCTGGTAAAGTGGGAGATTTGTACAAGGTAAAAGGGATTTTGAATAAGGAAGTCTATCCCTCCATTTTGCAATGCCATGCCATACCCTGTGGACAGCGCTTGATTGGAGCCTATTTCATCCTACAAGAGGACAATGACCCAAAGAACACCTCCAAATTATGCAAGAACTATTTAGGGAAGAAGCAGGCAGCTGGTATTCTATCTGTAATGGAGTGGCCAGCGCAGTCACCAAATCTCAACCCCATTGAGCTGTTGTGGCAGCAGCTTGACAGTATGTTACGCAAAAAGTGCCCATCAAGCCAAACCAACTTGTGGGAGGGGCTTCTGGAAGCACGGGGTGAAATTACCTCAGCAAATTAACTGCTAGAATGCCAAAGGTCTGCAATGCTGTAATTGCTGTAAAGGGAGCATTTTTGAAGAAAGCAAAGTTTGAATGAGAAAATTATATTTCAAATAAAAATCTTTTTTTTTAACTTTGTCAATGTCTGGACTAGATTTTAAATTCATTTGGCAACTCATTTGATTAATAAAAGTATGAGTTTTCATGGAAAACACAAAATTGTCTGAGTAACCCCAAAATTTTGAACGGTAGTGTAGTATGGTAACAAATAGCAAGCTTTCAAGACTACTCAGGTCTCTTCAGCAATAGAAGGTGCCTTCAGCATCCAATGATGATCAACTTGCTTTATTATGGCATCACAAATACAGAAACAGCAGCAACATTTCAACCCTTAGTATAAGTCTGGGTCTTTAATGAGGGATCAAATTGTTGCTACTGTTTCTGTATTTGTGATGCCGTTATAAAGCTAGTAGATCATCATTGGATACTGAGCCACCTTCTTTCACTTGGATTTTGCATGGGAAATAGAGATTATCCCTCTTTTGGCATTAGTGCAGCTACATGATATTGAAGCTTGATGTTGTCACAACACTTTATGCCTGATGAAGAAACCGGAGTTCGGGTGAAAATTTACTATTTATTACCATCTTTTCAGTTAGCCATTAAAAGGTGTCAGATTTTTCTATCTATTGGCTATCTATTGGCTAACAAGGTACAAAAATATAGTGTATTTTTCCTATACTGTATTGGTAGTTATTGATTTGTAACTAACATGTCTAATTTCTTGGTAATTTTACCTCAAAAGTGCATTCTTATGAGCTACATTCCATAAGTAGAGATGAGCAAACTTGTTTGGAAAATGTTTGCCAATGTCGAATTTGGCACAAACATAGCACATTCAGATTCGTGTTCAGTTTCCTGAGCATCTTTCCTCAAAGATGGCAAAATTCAGCCACAGCTAGAGATGAGCGAATATTTCAATATTCGGTTCGGAATATGATCACCAAATTTGCAATATTCGCTGATTTATTCGTCGAATATTCGTTGAACATAGCCAAACGACATTCCAGTCAATGGAAGGCAAAAACAAATACATGCACAACACCTTCTAATGACCCCAAAAGCTAACAAAACACATCAAATGAGGGACAGACATCAGGAAAGTCGCCTCAATTCACCCACAGTACAAATTGCAGCATGGCACGGCAGCAATCAGCCATGCATGAGATATCGTGGTCTGGGCCAGCATTTACAGCTTTCAATTGAACGTCAAAGTAAGATGAGGTGGGTGAGAGATTCTTGTAGACCTGCTGTGCAGGGAGCCCTGATACCACATGCAACAGCTCAACCTGTTTTCATGCTCAACCACACTCAGGTGGCACAAATATCTGTTTTGTAGACTACTATTGTCAGAAAATTAAAAGGAGAGAAACACTGGTAGTTGACTCCAAGGAAGTGGAGGCCTGACGGTCTCAGAGGCCTGCTGCTACACGCAACACACATGAAGGAGACCCAACCAAGAGTCCAGGAGTGGATAAGTGGCAGCAGGTGAAAACTTCAGGCCAAGGAGGGACAAGGAGGTGGCACCAATTGCTACTCCTTGGCTGAGCTACAGAAGATGGCAGATGCCCCCAACAGCGTGTAGGTTGCTACTGCCCGAAGGAGGGATGAAGAATGCAGGCAGAAACTCTGGAACCACGGGTGCAGATGGGACTGGCTGAAGAACAGAAAAGCACTGGTAGGTGCGGGCTGGACCAGGTGTTAGACAGATGGGCAGTGGCAGGTGCGATTTGTACAAGGTGATGGACAGAAGAGCACAGGCTCCTTGACCTGCATGTCCAACTCACTGTCCAAGCCACAAATTGTCAACTAAAGGACTTTTTAATACTTACTCAATTCAGTGAGTGCCGCATTTTTCTTTGGAATATTCACTATCTGCAACATGATTGTTACCTGTATAGATATGATTTGAAATAGTGCTGACTACTGGGTTAGCAATGTGTTCTATCAGCAATGCAAAATAAATTTTGCCAGTTGATTCCTCCCTGGAAAGGGACGCACCCATGCAGCAGTGTCAAAACATTCTGGAAGACAATCTTGACAGTGGTTTTCCCCAAGACAGCAGAGAGGCAAACAGTTTGCATTGCAGTGATAGGCTTCCAACCACAGAAACATTCAGTCATCAATGTAAAACATTAGAAGCCTTGCAGTGCTGGAGTGCTGTGTTCCAATCCCACCAAGGACAGCATCTGCAAAGAGTTTGTATGTTTTAACTGTGTTTGCGAGGGTTTACTCCCAGGAATTATTTTTCTACCCATACTACAAAGACATATAGATAGTAAATTTAGATTGTGAATCCCAATGGTGACAGTGCCAGTAATGTCTGTAAAGCAAATATTGAATTATTGGCGCTATATAAGTGATAAAACAAAATAAAATTGAAATTGATGCTCAGTAGGGTTGAGCATTCCGATACTGCAAATATCGGGTATCGGCCGATATTAGCTGTATCGGACTTCCGATTCCGAGTACCGATATTTTCGTCATATCGGATACCGGAATCGGAATGTCACTGTCACTGTCAGTGTCCGTCGGTCGAGTCTGTCAGGAGTCAGCGGCACTTACCTGGCAGAAGATCTCCGGCGGTCACGTCCTGGACTGCTTTGATGGCCGCCATCCTCTTCTCCCTGGCGGTCACATGCAGTTTCTCGTGATAACTGCAGTGACTGCTGGGTAATCGCGGCCGTAAAGCAGTCCGATGACGTCACCGCCGGGGAAGCAGGTAATCAGCTGTGCTGCGTCGGGATGTTAGGCCCTGCCTGGCATTGCGATGTAGCAGAGCTGGATCGTCGTGGGACACTTGTTACTATGGACTGCGTCGGACAGGTGGTATACTGTTGGTTTGTTTTTTTTTCTTTTTTACAGGAGATCGATGGCGTCGCAGGAATGAGAGCGTAATAAAATTAATGAAAACTGTGTTGTCTCTTTTATTATTATTATTATTTTAGGAGAACAGTGAGCAGCACAGGAGTCGGGAGGTGAGTATTGTTTTTTTTTTATTTAATGGGGGTGCATTATACTACAGAGGCTGTATATGGGGGTGCATTATACTACAGAGGCTGTATATGGGGGCTGCATTATACTACAGAGGCTGCCTATGGGGGTGCATTATAATATAGCGGCTGCCTATGCTGGTGCATTATATTATAGACTCTGCCTATGGGGGTTTATTATAATATAGAGGCTGCCTATGGGGGTGCATTATACTATATTGAGGACTATCTGGTGTATTATGCTGTATGGATGCTATCTAGGGGCCATCATACAGTGTTGGACCCATTAAATAGTTTGGGGACATTAAGGGGTCAGTATATATCCAGTGAGGGGGCATTATTCTGTGTATAGGGGAGATGTACAGGGGAGACTTGGGACATTATTAAATGTAAAGTGGACACTTATTGTTATAGGGGAACTCGGGTTACTGTGACTGTCAAAGGGGCACACAGGGCATTATTACAGTCTAGGGGACAAAATGTGGGCACTGTTTTCTAGGGCACTTGCACCCGGCATTACTATATTCTAGAGGGGTGCTATAAAATTTAGAGGTCACACAGAACCACACAGCAGGTGCAGTAATAGGGACACATACGGCAGCAGCAGCTCAGTATTGGGGTATCAGGTGCAGTAATAGGGACACATACGGCAGCAGCGGCTCAATATTGGGGTATCAGGTGCAGAAATAGGGACACATATGGCAGCAACGGCTCAGTATTGGGGTATCAGCAGGATGAGGAGTTTGTGCAGGTTGAGAATAGTCCAATTGGTGACCGTGACAGTGCTAAAAATATGAGAAGTGAAATGTGTCTTTGTTGTAATCTCTGCAGTCGAGTCCTGGCTGGAAAAGTCGTCATGTCGGTCTGGGCCAGATGGAAAAGACATGAAAAGTGAACAATTCCATTAGAAAGAACATCAGCGGTAAGTCATTATCTGTACCTGTGCTGTAATCTATTATATGTTCTGTAGGACTGGTATTATTTACCACAGACCATATGGCGGTAATATCAATATTGGTCTTTTATATATAGATTATTTTTGGCAACAGCGCGGTCATTTGCTGAGGTTCTCTGATTAGGGGCCCACTCAGAAGTTTCGCCCCCACTAAACCAAAACCCTAGCTACGCCTCTGGCTCTCTCTCTAGTCTTTCTTTCTCTCTCTAGTCTTTCTCGCTCTCTGTTCTTTCTTTCTCGCTCTCTGTTCTTTTTTCTCTCTGTTCTTTATTTCTCTCTCTCTTTTCTTTCTTTCCTCTCTTTCTTTCTCTGTTTGTTCTTTCTCTCTCGCTGCTCTTTCTTTCTTTTCCTCAGTACCAGCCACTGTGCCCTCATTACCAGTCAGTGTGATCAGCAGTGCTAAATGGGTACGCTTGGGGCGAGGATATGGGTGTGATTAGCTGTGAAATGGGTGTGGTCGGGCGTGGCCTAAAATTTGCAGCGGCGCAGCCATTGGCCCTCTTTCCTGTCTTCAAAACTTGGGAGGTATGCTGTATGACCTCCCTACAACTTCTGGGCATGCTCCTGATGAGCGCGACGGATGGTCTCCTGAGGGATCTCCTCCCACACCTGGACTAAAGCATCCACCAACTCCTGGACAGTCTGTGGTACAACGTGGCATGGCCTAAAATTTGCTGCAGCAGGCACAGCGTGCCACAGCCTTTGTCCCTCTTTCCCTTCTTCAAATTTTGGGAAGTATGATGGTGGGCCCCAAGAATAATTTTTCTCTGGTGGGCCCAAGGTACTCCAGTCCGATGCTGCTGGCAAGGTCCATGGATATTGGCTCCTTAACAGCCTTACATACCATGCCTCAGCAGCAGCAGGGGCGTACATAGAAATCATGGGGCCCCATAGCAAAGTCTGAATGGGCCCCCCCCCCAAAAAAAAAACCCAGAGCCATTGTAAATGTAAAGTGCCAGCACAGTGAGGGGACACATTAAACAAAAAAATGTATTATGCCCCCATAGATTGTGCCCCCATAGATGCTCCATAGATCATGCCCCCATAGATTGTGCCCCCATAGATTGTGCCCCCATAGATGCTCCATAGTATAGGCCCTTATGCTGCCGCAGCTGCTGTAACCAAGAAAAAAAAAAGACATACTCACCTCTCGTCGCTGGGGGCCAGGTGCCGGTGTCCTGAGCAGGGGGTGACACCAGGTGCCGATGTCACCGCTCGCTCAGGGCCCCGGCACCTGAGATATTTACCTGTCCTCTCTCCACTGCTGAGTGCCGCTGTCTTCGGGGTCCTCCAGCAGTGAATGATCAGGCAGAGGGCGGAGCGCGCACTAACGACGTCATCGCGCCCTCTGACCTGAACATTGCAGCAAGAAGACGCGAGCAACGGTGGAACGGGACAGGTAAATATCCCTTATACTCACCCTTCCGCCGGCGCGCTCTCTGCAGCCCCTGCTCTTCTCCCGCGGTCTCCGCCGCCAGTGTTCAGCGGTCAGCGGGACAGCTCATTAAAGTCATGAATATGTGCATATTCATGACTGTAATGAGCGGTACCACCTGACCGCTGAACACAGGCGTCGGAGACCGTGGGAAAAGAGCAGAGGCTGCAGAGACCGCGCCGGCGGAAGGGTGAGTATATAGAAGAGCTGCGCTCCCCCTCCCCCGCCGACCCCTGGTAGTACTGTGTCAGCACAGCTACCCGACCGTCGCGGGCCCCCTCACCTGTCCGGGCCCCATAGCAGCTGCATGGTCTGCTTCATTCACGGTACGCCACTGCTCAGCAGTCTGCTTCATCAGGCTGGTTAACAAAAATAGGGGGGACCCCACGCCATTTTTTTTTTCGAAGGGAACCCCTATTTTTGTTATCAGTTCCCTCTGAAGTCACTGATTGTGTCCCTGGCTGACCTGAAGTGAAAGTGGAAAGCAATCAATTAAGCTTTCCACTTCCTCTCCTGTCAGCCAGGAGAGGAACTCATTCATTTGGGGGTTTACTGTGAGGCTGCAGCATTAGCTGCGGTCCCTGCAGTAAACATTAACCCTTTCTGAAGGATTACACCGTGGGACCTGACTGTGCATGGGATAGGTAAGAATAATTTTGCTTTTTTATTTTATTTTTATTACAGGAAATGGTTTTGCAGTAAAATAAAAGATGGTCAAAAACATGTGTCTTTATTTCATTAAAATGATTTTTAATTAAAGTGTGTGTGTTTTATTTTTATTTCATGCAATAGGATTAATAATTGATAGTTGTCTAATTGACAGCTCTCAATTATTAACCTGGCTTAAGGTCACCTTTCAATAGCAAGGTGGCTTTAACCCCATATTAACCCATTCGCCACCGCTACAGGGCAATGGGAATAGACGGGCAAAGTGCCAGAAAGGGCGAATCTAATTATAGATTTGTCTTTTCTGGGGTGTCTGGGGGCAGATGTTAGTAGCCAGGGGGGCAAAAATAATGGTCCCTCTCTGGGCTATTATTATCTGCCCCCACTCGCTGGCTTTGTCTGTCTGGTTGCGAAAATAGGGCGGGAGCCCACGCATTTTTTTTCAACAATTTTACACCTCATATATATATATATATATACATGTCATTGAATTTGTGACACATATATATATATATATATTTATATTTATAGATCATACACTTCTACATAGTATAATAGCCGCTAATTCAATTGCCGGCTTTTGTGAAAATGCAGAACCCGACATGAAATGACACATGGTTTACATAGAGTTAACCATGTCATTTCAAGTTGTTTGATCTATTGTTTTCACTAACAATTACATGAGTGGCTGTGTGCAACATTTCACACCTGTAGGGGTTAATTAAAGGTGTAAATTCGTAGCAAAAAAGTCCGTTTTTTTACAACGAATTTACACCTTTAATTAACCCCTACAGGTGTGAAATTTTGCACACAGCCACTCATGTAATTGTTTGTGCAAATCAGATATCAAACTACATGAAAAGACATGGTTAACTCTATGTAAACCAAGTGTCATTTCATGTCTGGTGCTTCTGTCTTTTCACAAAAGCCGGCTTTACCCGGCAATTGAATCAGAGGCTATTTTACTATGTAGAAGTGTATAAACTATAAATATATGTATATATATGTCACAATGACATGTGTATATATATATATATATATAATATATAATATATATATATATGTATTTTATGTGTGTATATTTAGTGTTTACAAGGAAAGAAAGAGGTTTTTTAGTTACGATATTTCTGTCCCATAGACTTACATTGGATTTCCGGTATCGGTATCGGGTATCGCCGATATTTTTTGGATATCGGCGATACCATTCCGATACCGATACTTTTGGATATCGGAAAGTATCGCTCAACTCTAATGCTCAGTCACACTCAGGTGGCACACATATCAGTTTCATAGATTACTATCGTCAGAAAAATGTAAGGATAGTAACACGGGTAGTTGACTCAAAGACAATTGAGAGCTGCCGGTATCGGAGGCCTGCTGCTACAGGCAACACATATGAAGTAGATCCAACCAATAGTCTACACATTTACAAAAATTTTTTGCAGATACCAACAAAGTGACATCAGTTTCACCACAGTAGAAACAGTCTAATAGGGTCCAACAGGTCTTCCAATGCACCCAACCCTGCAGATGGACACCCAACCAGGAGTGTTCACATTTCCAAAACTTAGTGGCAGACATTAAAGGTACTGTCACACTAAGCGAGATCGCTAGCGATATCGCCTAAGCGACCCCGATTTTATGATGCAGCAGCTACATTGTTATCGATGTCGCTGTGTGTGACATGTAGCAGCAATGTGGCTCCTGCTGCAATGTTGCTGATCATGCACGAATGTTCTGGACCGTTTTTTGATCATTGGCGTCCCGCTGGTGAGCCTGAATCGCTGAGTATGACACCCTTTATGAACGACGAGCGACCTCGTTGGCGACTCATGTCAGCAGTGCGGGAGGGACTAGGTTTTAACGCCTCTCAACTCCGATTGGTGGCCACAACATCTAGTCCTTTGTGCGTTGTTGCGAGGATACTATCGTGTGTGGGTTTTGAGATCCTGTTAGAGTCGCTACAGCGCTTCATCTTTGCCATTTATACAAGACGTTTTTGGGATCCTGAAAAAATGAATCCGGGGCAAACATATAGCGGCACAGACTGGATCACAGTAGCTGCAAAGCAGAAGGCTAGCAGGACGCAGTATAGAACGATGCGTCGTCTTTTATGACGCGGACGTCCAATCACTAAGCGAGAGCTGTGATTTTTGACATACAGTGACCACCAATCTGTGCTGAGGGGCGTGGAAAAGGTTGCGCTCAATCTTTAACAATACATGCTGTGTGAGAGGTCCCAATGACCGCCGAGGTCATTATACTGATCGCTGATGTGTCGTTTATGAGATCTTCCTGTTTGGAAGCTACTAGCGACCGTATAGCGATCACACCAACGATCTCGCCAGGTCATGTCGTTGTCGTGATCGCTGGTGCGATCGCTTAGTGTGACAGTATCTTAACACAGTGGCATCAATTTTACCACAATAGATATAGTATAATAGGGACCGACAGGTCTTTCAATACACCCAACCCAGCAGATGGACACGAAAGCAGGACTATTCACATTTCCATACCTTAGTTAACATCTCCAGCAGCAGCAACAGAAAGCACAGAAGCCCCACTAAAGATATCAGAAACTGCAATTACGCGAGAACAATGCAGCACACTAAAAACTACAAAATCCAGTAACAGAAGTTGTCAGTTGTCTTTGGATAGGATGTCACATTATTGGTTCACTAGTGCTTTCAGACACATTAACACATACCCCACATACACCTCAAACACCTAGCCTAATCCTCCTTCCACCACGACCTTGCTTTTTCCCAGTCATGTTGCTCAGATAGAGTGCTAGGAGCACACTTTTAGCAACTAAAATTTAGATTTTTTTACTCTGCAAAACTTCTGCACACAGCTGAATTTAGTGGCACAAAATGAGGTGAAATATGACTTGATGAATCACGTTTCTCACAGAAGAAAGAATTGTTTCAGTGTAGATGAGGCTAGATGACAAAGAAAATTGTGGTGACACAGGGGTCAGTGGGTGCTCTCGTCTGCTGGCCCGGCTGTCTTTAGAAAGACTGCATGGGCTAGGGCTCATACCACTACATGCCCGCTCTCTCTCCCGATGGGCAGAACACTACTCAGACAACACAGGGTGAGTGTAAAACAGTATTGCAATAATTTATTGAGCCATCAACACACAATAGCATACAGAACAGTCCCAGCAAAATACCTCAAGATGGTTCACATTAGAGTTTCACCCTTCCGCTGACTCGCCGGATAATGGCAGCTGTTACTTCAGAGCTCCCAGGGTCAGCCACCCCACCAGTGGTACGCACAGAAAGAAGGTACCGACAAGCTTAGGAAGCTGACAGTTCATTGAGTACAAGGCCAGGTGACTTGATTGTCCCAGCATGGATTCTCTAAACGTCTTTTAGGGTTCAGTGATGGTCAATGAGGCAGCTTTGTATTTCTTCAGTTGGAGTGATGATGCCATGACTTCTGTCATATAGACTCTCTGAACACAGGCAGATCCTCCTTTGTATAGGTCACAACTTCTCATTCAATCATTCCACCACAAGCTTGAGGGAAGGTGGTAGGAGGCCATTATTCACTGCTGGAGGGTTCAAACAACATGCATAGATTGTCCTTCATATTGCAGAGCAAAAATGGGTCATCAACATATTAACAAAGATTCAAACATTGTGACTTTGTTTTCCAAAGATAGTAGAACAATACTAGGACTGCAATACAAGGATAGATACAATAGATAATCAGCAGCCAGGTCAACAAATGCAGCCAGTGAACAATAATTAAATAAGGGTCAGTAGTCATTCTCACATGAA